>CM032664.1:58542029-58571233 GCA_019095985.1 Streblospio benedicti | reverse complement strand
TTTTATTCTGAATCATGTTTCTTAACTGACACTACGCACATAATGCATGGCAGTTGCAGATCGTTTTCATAGTTTTACCATGTGTTTATAGTTTGGTGAAGGTGGCGCGAGCAGAACAATTTCGGCTATATCTATTTTTGCGTACAACTCGGTTTGCAATTGGGTTGATTAAGCAGAAGTTTGATTGGCTACCAGACGGATCAGTGAACATGTTCACAACGCCTCGTGCCGGCAAAACTCGTGAATTTCCGTAATACCAATATTCTATTCTGATAGTCAGGCCTAATTTTGGGAATATGCAGCTCTAAAAAGTTTGTAAGGCATTTTTAGTA
Source organism: Streblospio benedicti (assembly GCA_019095985.1). Classification (NCBI taxonomy): domain Eukaryota; kingdom Metazoa; phylum Annelida; class Polychaeta; order Spionida; family Spionidae; genus Streblospio; species Streblospio benedicti. The sequence goes on along the minus strand of CM032664.1, from coordinate 58,570,901 downwards.
CAAGTGGTCACAAGTATATTGGTTCATCTTTCTTTATTCGCAACACTAGATATTTTTGATACATTTACAGTTTCGCCAAACAACTGTTGCATCCTCAGAATGCTCTTCCCACGCAATGTCATAGGTCAAATATTCCGATCCTGAACGAGGATAGAATCATAAACTCGCGAGAGTTGGTGGCCCCCCTCGTCTCTGTTCATAACCTGCTTGCAGGTTCAGATGTTTACAGACTCTTTGATGGTCCTGGTTTTCCATTCACTCTCTCTGTCTATTACTCTGGCTCCCTCCCAGTCAATCTGATGGTTGTGCTGGTTCACATGCTTTGGGGGGATGGGGGCCCCAACTCTCGCGAGTTTATGATTCTGTCCTCGTTCAGGATCTGAATATTTGACTTGTGACATTGCGTGGGAAGAGCATTCTGAGGATGCCAACAGTTGTCTGGCGAAACTATAAATGTATCACAAATATCTAGTGTTGTGAATAAAGAAAGATGAACCAATATATTTCATACCAACACAATGAACACATTCAAGAAGTGGTCACAAGGTTAGAAAAGCATGACAATGGCACCAGGTGCTTGATCCAGAGTCATCCGTGGTTTAGCTTGTACTAGGTCTATTTTGGAAGTCGTCCAAACAACTGAACGAAGTATGATGGATAGGTTGACTTACATTTCAAAATGTCTACTTGGTCTTCTCTGCAATAGCACATATTTGTGATGATCCTGTTGTGGCAACCTGGTGGGCCATCACCGGGCACTGGGCAACTGTCCGGCACGTCCGACACATCAGAGGGAGGGGCACACCATGGGCCTCATCATCATGGGAGGGGAGGGGCAGGGGGGTATATAATGGTCTACTACTATGGTTTACAAACACATCATCACTATCATACAGCATACATTATACATGATCATATGCACTATATATGGTATAGTGTTTGTAACCATAGTAGTAGACCATTATAAACCCTCTCCCATGATGCTGAGGCCCATGGGACACACTAAAGTAGGTACACCCAGAGGGTTGCTGGTCACCATGGCAGGGGCGATGTTTAAATCCCTAGCGGCACACGGGTGGTAGGCGAAGTCATGTCGGTCCACCTCCTTGCTGTGCCATGACTGTGTGATGCAAATCTGGATTATACACTCAGAAATAATTAGCAAGACTAACACCTGGTACCTTACCAGCCAAGTGCGGCTGTGGCAAGTACAGAGCAGTGGGTTTGTCACAGAGGCCTCGGCTCTCCCTTCTCCTGTTTAGATGTTTCTACTGCTGCGTTCTGTTTGCACAGGAAATGAATAACAGCATCAGTATAGTGGTAGCGGGATGGTTCAAGTATACGCCCCAATTCATGCACGAATAGTCACGCTTTTAAGTCTACCTTGGTTTGAACACTTTCCCCTTAATAAAAATAGAACTGGATTCGACGGGGCAAAAATCGACACAAGCCTGCTCCTATTCTTCGTTCTAATCAACTTCTAAAGCTCTTACCTTTTATAGAATGTACAGGGCTTAACGCTAGCTAGTGCCCAGGTGTCCTCGGCACATAAAATCTACGTCAGAGCACATCAAATCTTAGAGTCCTGTGCCCTGATGGGCACACCATTAAAAATACTTGCTATTATATTTTAGTCAAACTCGACCATCATATTCACAATGTTGTACTCCCTACGGTGAAACATGCAATGTATAAATGAAGTTGTTATGTTGATCTGATAGTTAAACTATTTTTTGGTTTAATTTTTCTTTATTTTGGTTTCTGCCGTTTAGCTAAAAAAATCAGGGCACATAAAAATGAGATCAGGGCACATGGATTTGGACCATCATGTGCCCTGGTCGGCACGAGAAAAAAAGTTAGTGTTAAGTCCTGACGTACATTTACTAGAATACTATGTAAACATTAATCATATCTTTCAGGCTCCATCAGATGTAACGACACATTAGACGCTACAAATGGGATGAACCAGTCATCTGGTGTCAACATAAGCAGCAGCTTGCCATGCGATCATCAACACAGTCACTTGATTGGTCAAGCCATCGGAGACTTTATCCAATGGGGCAGATTTGATGACCTCACTGTGTTTATAACGGGTAAGTTGGATATGCCATGGCCATATTTCATGCGCATGTAGCTTTGTTACGGCTCTCGTTTTTTTTTTTTTTTTTTTTTTTTGGTTGTTGTTTTTATTCTAATTTTATAACAATCGTTCTCTCCTGGCATAGGAGCATAGGCAGATGCGCCCCCTCCCCTTTTCCCGCCAAAATACTTCATTTTCATAGGGTTTTTCATGAAATCCCTTAAGTGCGCCCCCCTCTTTTCCTTAAGTGCGCCCCCCCCCTTTCCAAAAACCTGGATCTGCCTATGTAAGAGAGTAATGATTACTGAAACATTCTGACCAACATATCATTCTTCTTTCACATCCTGGGGTATCAAAGATCTTGATTTTTTTAATTTTTTATTGTTTTTTAGTTTATTTTGAATTTCAGGTGCATGTTGTATTGTCGTGGAGACACTTCGACTTCACACTAAGAAACCAGCCTGCTACACCATGCATGATAGAACGTTTATTTCATTGATAGTTGCTCATGGTACAAGAGCTTTATCATTATAACAGGTGTGAAATTGTAGTTGCTAAGCTCATTTTATGTATCAAAAAGTGTCAATTTAACACTTTATCTATAACAAACGGGTCCTGTAAAAGGGTTGCATTGTACTGAGCACTGTCCAAAACCAAGTACTATCAAATTAAATGGGAACAATGTGTTTCAGAGGAGTTTCAGCTCGTGCACTTACCATCTGTGGTGGATGGCAAAGTGAAGCTGACCATCTACGACCTTTCCACAATGCAGGTATGTCTTTATTCAGTGCATCCTTGCATACACGTGAGTGTGTGCGTGCAAGCGTGCGTCTTAGTAAATTGGGCTGTCTACGATCACGTAAAATGCAGAAAAATATGCTTGTATACGATCGTGTACAATGTATATGCATACGTGTCCGCACGTGCCAATGTTGTGGGGACAGACTGGTCCATTGTTAGTATTACGCTGTGGTAGGTTGAACTACACACATGTAGATACAAACTCATGCGTGTTGTGGCCAATAATCTATAATGAACAAACATGTACAGTAGAACCTCCAAATAAGACCACCTCTCTATTGAGACCACCTCTATACTAAGACCACTTGTCAAGGTCCCAAACCCTAAAGCTACCACAATAAACCTCTGTATAGAGACCACCTCTCTGGTGAGACCTATAGACGCAAGTGTATTTGGTACTTCTACAACACACCTGTAAAATCATATATGTTTCTTTATTGCTGCCTAAACGAATTATGAGTATACCAAAACCTATTCTACTGTCTAAAAATATAAAGTACTATGTACTATAAAAACAAAGTAATGGATAAAAGGTGAAATTATATACAGTGAAAATTGTGCAACAAAGTAAAAACTCATGCATCAACGAAACTAGCATGCAGTAAAAAACTATTATATTACAGACCACCTAACACTTGTCCCAAAGGTGGTCCTAATAGAGAGGTTGTGCTGTCAGTGGGGCGCTTCGCAAGTGCCACTCATCGTAATGATCATTGGCAACAAGTGACTCTCAGATGACGCGTGTTTAAGCGTTTTATGTACTATGGTTACAGCCCAACAGCAGCCTCCCCCGCCTGACCGGGGGTGCAGTAGTCATGGCAACGGCGCCGGCGGCCGCACAGGCTTTCCTCGGGGCTGTGAGTATCTCCAGCTTGTCTTACTGGTAGGATCTAAAAGATAATACATGTACACACTGAGTGACATGGGTACGTTTCCACAAGTCAATCCCTGTTGTATTGATGTAGATGGTTGTGGATAAATATACATTGTATGTGGTAAAGGATTGTTCTCTTTTTCTTATATTAATAAAGATTGTTCTCTTTTTCTTATATTAATAAAGCAACGGCAACAAAGCTGCTCTGTTATGTTCAATCTACTTCGCTGCCGAGAAGACTAACCCAGATGATCCGAAACATGGTGTTGTGTCTCATGGTGGGTGTTGAGCAAACCCACCTCTAACAGGTTGCACTGCTGCGTGGTAGCTACACGTTAAATAGGTACAGATCAGGTAAGTGAACGCTAATGTGAGTGATTAGCATATCTGCGCCACCGCAGCCAAAAGATGTGCTGAATGCTCACCCAGGGAGTTGAGAAAGATACATCAGTGCATCAAGGATGCAGCCAATGACCTGGGGTAAATATGTAAAGTCACTAGAGCACGATAACAGTGAATTGCGACTGTAAATTAGCACATTTACATTTTGCTGCCCCCAGCTGACCGCGTTGCCTCTCCACACCACGTGGCTGGTCCTCGACCCGGGACCGCGGCGGTGGAGGCCGGGGGCTGGCGGGGCGTCGTCCGCCCCGGGGACCGCGTCCTGCTCATGGACACGGGGGGCAGCTGCTCACGCATTGGTCAACCGGTCAGTCCGCTGCAATCATGGGCCTCAGCATCATGGGAGGGGGTATGTAACGGTCCACTACTATGGTTTACAAACACTATACCATACTGTATACAGTATATATGACTAGTCATAAGACTAGTCATATATAGTGTATACTGTATGGTAGTGTGTTTGTAAACCATAGTAGTAGCCATTATATACCCCCTCCCATGATGCTGAGGCCCATAACCGCAATAACCTCCGCACATCACCACCCTGATTGTGACAATAATTCATATTAGTCAATACTTTTAAAACTCCCTTTAATGATTTATAAAAGGCATGAATACATGCATTGTTTCTACACAAAAATATGCAAATTAGCTTGTTTGATTGGCTGCAGATACACGTAACTTTATGTACATAAAGACTAAGACTAAGGTTAAGAATGTGTTTATTAACGTCTCATACCACATAACAATTATTAAAACATTTTGTCATATAGGTCAAACGCTTACCCATTTAGAGACTATTGCTTATTGTTCATATAGTATAACATAAAAAATATATAATCTATTAGACATTTTATACATATACAATGTTTACTAAGTTCACGTTGACCATATAAAAACTATATTAAAATATATAGTTGAACATATAAAACAAATAACTGTTAAAAACGAATGTAATGATAATTACCCTTAATAACAATATAACATGACTAGATAAAATCTGGACATAACATATGATCTCTGCTCCTCCAGGCGACGTTTCCACTGCGGACGTACTCGCTGGCCACGGAGCGACTGACCACGGTGGGCGAGTGGTCAGCGAGTGGTCAGCCCCGCCTGGCCATGGCCGCCGCCGACCCCTGGAGGGTGACCGGCTTCAGTGGCAGGACATTTGTCATGATTTATACAAGCCCAAATACATGCACTGTTTAGACACAAAAAATGTGCAAAAGAACATTTGATTGGCTGCAGATACGACGTTGACTTATGGGCAATTAAGATATATACTGAAATGATGTATACTTTGCAATCAAGAAAATTATGGATTTGAGGAGAAAACATCAGAATGAATCAGAATCAATATATCATGATATCCAGCAAAAAGATATTTTTGTTGCCATACAATAGTACTATTTGAATAACAGATAATAATCAATATCTGCAGTTTCAAACCCAATAATCAATATTTGCTGCTTAGTGGTAAATATTGACTATTTTCTTGTTGTTTTAAGTGCATTGGATATCAGTAAATGAAATAAATGGGCTTCTAGAAACCTCAATTTAATTGGCAGAGTGCCCAAAATCGAATCACCAGGTGTCGGCTCATCCGCATGTCATGTAAAGTTTGGACGAAATCGGTGGCAACGGAGCTAGCTTGTGACCACGGTTAGGGTTAGTTGGTTAGTTAGGGGTCTTAGGTTAGCCGGCAAACAAACCAAACACAATGCTTGCTTCAGCAGTTGAGCTGAAGCGACGCAATAATCCATCAAGTACCATTTTGTGGCTTCAGTAGTACTTTTTTTTCCTCCAATTCCTGAGACTTAGAAGAAGGAAAGGAAAACCATTTAATTTCTTTGTTACTATTCAGCTATAACTAGTCCCCTTCTTTTCGACCCTAACCTCTGTCAACCAGGCTCTCTATTCCACAGAGCCACCAGAGTATCTGGTTGGTCGTGATTATGTTCGACTACGCTTTTTTCGTATGTAAATAAATTACCATATTATTGATATGGGATATAAGAGTAGGAATGCATAAGTTACATCTATTTCGACACTTTTTCATTTGCAATTTGTTAATTATAGACATCACAGATGGTCTAATTGGTGGTTTTTACCTCTTCATGTGCTTCCATTTGACTATATCAAGTGGCCCAGACGGGACTCGAACTCACGACCCCAAGGTTATGAGACCAGAATGATACCATCATTCCAAGCAGCGGGCTGTTAAAAGGTTACACGGATGAACCGTTGTCTCTGTAACCCCCAGCCTACATACTTTGTCAGTTATCATCTCAACCCGTAGGTCGTGGGTTTGAATCCCACCTATGGACGGAAATTTTGGGAGTTCTAATTTCTTCGCATTTTACAGCTAGTGGTGTTTTATTTTCTAATGTGTTTTTTGAAGATTATAATTGTATCCACTAGCAAACTTGGGGAAAACACATTAGGCAACGATCATAAATATTGATACGGGGGGGGGGGGGGTCGTCCAAAAAGGTGGAGGGGGAGTCGTCCAACTTTTCTGATTCCTTTTTTTTTTTTTTTTTTTTTTTTTTTGGGGGGGTTGCTGAACCTTTTTTATCACGCTACTGTACATTTTTTTCAAATATGTTCTTTTAGTAATTGTCCAAAATTGCAATTATTATGTAGAGGACTTTTGCTTTAGAGGGGGGTGTCACTCAACTTTTTAAAATGTTGATTGGAATGGATGGGAGGTCAGTTAAATATTTCTTCGAGCCCCCAAAAAATGGACAACCCCTGGTATCGTTATTTACGATCGCGTTCCCTTTGAAAAGTCAGCTAAGTGTGTAATATGCTTCGATTAATGCCGTGACCTCCCCGCTGTCTGTCAGCTGCCCGTGTTCCACTACAAGCTGCCCCCCGCCCCGGGTAACGCCTCCTCCCCGCAGCGCTGGGCCGGCATCTGTATGGAGATGCTCACTATGCTCGCACAGATGCTCAACTTCAGGTGTGTGCAGAGAGGGAGCGTATGTGGTGCGTGGGAAGGGAGCCACCAGGAGATCCAGTGGTGGAAGGCGGCACCATGAACTTTTCTTTAGGGATTATGTACATTTTGTCACACTCTGCAAAAGTGGAACAGTGTTCTCTTTATTCTTGACACCCCCCCTCCCCCTGAAAGTGGAAATATCAAATGTGTGACATAATCGAAGAATATCTACACAGTGTTTGGCAATATTTATTCAAATATTACTTATATATGCCATAAAATAATATTTATTATATATCAGGAATGTAAATCATAATATTAATTAATGTGTGAAATCTGCTGCCTATCTTTTTTAATGCAACATTTAAATAGTAAATAGTGGAATTCTGATATGAAAAGTTTTAGAGCGTGAAGTAAAATATTAGACCCACAAAAAAGTGGAATATCCAAAACTCGACCGAAACCCCCCTCCCCCTAAGTGGAACACTGTTCCACTTTTGCAGAATGTGACAAAATGTACATCATCCCTTAATAAGTCATGTCATAACACATTTTGTCGCCTTGATAGTATTTTGGCCTCATACCAGCATATTCATGAATCATCTAATTTCTTTGTAATAAGGGAACTAAAATAGGCTCCACATTCCTTGGATGTGTTGTTAAACTGTGGAATTTTACGATATGGTGTAAACAAAATGTGTTATAGTTAGAAAATTGACAACTATTGTCTGATAAAGGTTCATTTCATGACATGTTGTTCTTCATTGTTCACGGTACAGTAAACATTAAAAATCTGAAACTATATTATTTTTTCCTGTATAAATTTATTTGTCCCTTAAAAGAGTTAACTCCGTCACCTTGGATTTGTTGGTCAGTCTATGATGCTACATATATTCCTAATACACCCCTAAATTTTTTAAAAAGGGAGATTTTCTGCAGCAATGGCTAAAATCTGTAATAACCTCTGGTGTGTGATATTGAAAAGTGACATACTGGTGTCTAAAGGATAAAACAGGAAATTATAATGCTAAATAATAAATCGAATAACAAAAAATGTATGTAAAATCTTTTCAAATTTGAATGTCTTGAAACACTTGTCTCTATCTTCAAATTACATCAACATAATGCTACCCTTTAACTGTTAATATTTACTTTTAATGCAACTTGATGATGCTACCCCCACCCACCGCTAACTTTGAAAAAGAACGATTTTCCTCAAATAAACACATTATATGCATCATATTGAACCATGATATACTGGTGTCCAGAGGATAAAACAATTCATTTTACTGCTAAATAATATGATTCTAGCTTTTGTTCTCTCATATAGTAAACAAATGCCTTTGAAATACTATTACTATTATTAAATTCTGTAGGGCCCTATTTACGGAAATAGGATCGCTAACGTTTGATTTGCAATGACAAGGCAACATTGTGTTCAATGCCATAATGACCCTACAACCTCCGGGCAGCCAGTGTGAATCTACAAATGCTACGGTAGTTAAGATAATGATATTCCTGAAGGAATTCGATTTTTATGCTGATGATCCATGGTTGAATCAAAGAGTCGATTGCTTTGTCTAATGTTATTTTGCCATGTAACAGACCAATGAAAACAAGACCCAGGTGTTAAGATAGCCCATCGGTATCTGGACGTTTTGCCGGTGTGGGCGTTTCGCCGGTACATATTTTTCACCGGCAAAACGTCCAACCTTTACGTTGATGAGCATATTTTTATTGATTGGACGTTTTGCCGGTGAGACGGTTTGCCGTAAGTGAATTGACGTTATGTTAAACCTTTAAATCTCCCGCTAGCCCCCATTAATAGAGGGCTCAGGGTTAGTTAGTTAGTTAGTTATCACATATGTTTATTTTATTTGTTTACTTGTGTGCATTGGGGTGGTAGTGATATTTGTCAGTAATCAAATATTCAATGTTATAGAACTTTCTTAGAAGGGAGGTGACCCTGCAAGGTCCACCCTAGCATTTCTATTGCAAAGGCTGTGATATGTAATTGAATTTTACGTCTGTTGTTGTTGTTGTTGTTGTTGTTGTTGTTGTTGTTGTTGTTGTTGTTGTTGTTGTTGTTGTTGTTGTTGTTGTTGTTGTTGTTGTTGTTGTTGTTGTTGTTGTTGTTGTTGTTGTTGTTGTTCTTGTTGTTCTTGTTGTTCTTGTTGTTCTTGTTGTTCTTGTTGTTCTTGTTTGCTGTGCCGACATTTCATTGTCTTTCACCAATCCACAGGAATTGTAACTGAATAGGTTCCATCGCATTTCACACACTTAAATACAGCCAATTCACCATTCGCACTCAAGATTTAGGGCAAATCACCAACCACAGCCTTTGTGATGAGCAGATCACCAGTCACCAATAATAGGTCCCATCACATTTCACGCACTTAACCCCTCATGTCATATGCTGGTGCTTGGATTATAGGCATGTATCAAACCACCAATCACATGTTTGCTGTCTGACCCCCTCTAGCTACGTGCTGGTGGAGCCTCCTGACCGGAAGTGGGGCGCCCAGAACAGTGACGGCTCATGGAACGGCATGGTGGGCCAGGTCATGCGCAGGGTGAACAGCTCTCTGATGGTTGATAGGATGAGATAAGAAAGGTCATTTCAGTTCTACAACATAAGAATGCATTGACAGCAATGTCATACTTCTATGATGGTTGGTCAGATAAGATGAGATAAGATGTTTTATTTTAGTTCTACAAAATAAGAATACATTGACAACAATGGATCATGAGCGGGTCCAGAGCTGGAGGTTTGGTAGGTTCCCAAGAGCTGAGAAGGTAAGCAGCAACGGTGCCCAGCAGAGCCAAGGTGAGTCTGGGGGATGCACCCCAGAAGGTTTTTGGAAAATGCAATGAAAATGGTGCATTGTGGTGACACTTTAGCCTTGTTTTCCTCTAATTTAAAATGTTCCAGAACCTGGTATAAACTGGTCTGGATCCGCCCTTGTTAGATCGTCTCTGATGGTTGATAAGATAATATAAGAAGTGTTATTTCAGTTCTACAACATAAGAATACATTGACAGATTGCAATGTCATTTACTTCCATAGAAAAGTTAAAAGAGTACATGTATACGTACAAGTATTCACAGTATCACATTTTACATAACATTGCAATAGAATCATTAAGATAATATAGATATAGATCTATGTAACCACAGTTTATAAATCTGGCTTGTAGACAATTGTTCCCATGTTCACACCTGAATATGCAACAACGTCCAATCGCTAGCTCTTCAATATCCGTTCAACACAGACTAAATTGACATTATTTTCAAACATATTTAGCTACATATCAATAACACAAAACGATTTCCCCCTGAATGGAAATGAAACTACTATCACACTTTCATCTCATTCTCATCTTCAAGAAATTTATCATGTGTGTAATTGACATTAAATGATCCAATATCGAGTTTATACGGTACACTGCATGTGGTCTCATGTTAATATGTATAGTCTTTCCATGCAATAAACGAAAAAATCCTAAAGTTAAAACAAAAATTATCTAATGGAAATCTGGTTTCAAGGCAACAGTCTCCTTTTCAATCCAAATTTTGATATATGTATATCTATACCATCCAGGATTTTTTCGTTTATTGCATGGAAAGACTATAAATATTAATATGACATTAAAAAAATCATGTAAACAAAAAAACCTGCCTGCAGGAGGTGGACTTTGCGATGGGGAAGTTCACGATCACTGCGACCCGGGACACGGTGGTGGATTACCTGGACCCGTTCTGGCACGAGCCGGCTGTCATGGTGATGCGCAAACCCTCGCCGGATTACGTCTGGCTCTACACCGGGCCCTTCCATTGGAAGGTGGGTGGGTTGGTGGGGGGTGTGTACGTGTGTGTGGGTGTGTGTGTAAATTGTTGATGGTGGGTGTGATTCTGTGTGTCACAACTTTGCGTGCAGGTCATTGTGCATTGATCCAGTGATCATCAATTGTCATGTGTGTGTGTGTGTGCACCGGCAGCACATTGTGTGCACAATGCTAATGTGTCATAATATGTGTGTGTGTGTGTGTGTTATTTACACGTGTATGTCACAGAGCAGTGTATAATTCCTTTAGGGATGAGTTTGCTCAACACCCACCACCAGACCCGACCAGGAATCGGACCCACGACATTCTGGTCACGAGTCCAACTCCCTATCAACTCGGCAACAGAAGCACACTGTGTGCGTGCGTGTGTGGGTGCTTGGGGGTGTGCACGCGTGTGAGGGTGTTATTGCTCATTACGGCAAGTGAGTACGAAAAAATACCCGGTCATCGGCAATACACCAATCAGCTGAGGGCTTTGAGGACACGGGAGGACTTTCTTTTGATTACATTGAGCACGTAGCTCTGTGCCGCGGTAAGAAGACGTGCATAACATGGATCAAACGATGCATGACTTCCAGGTTGCGCAGAAAAACTGCGCACTCATGTAGAAACACCTGCTAGAGCACCTTGTACGACCGTACCGCTTTTAGCAGAAAACTAACAGAACTCACCACTTTTTAACCATTGTTTTCGAGCCGTATTTATCGTAATCATTTGGTAAAAAGTTTGTGTTATCTGTCTAAAACATAAAGTCGTCGTCAGATTTTAGTTAAGATAATAGTTGACGAAATTATGGGCAAATATTTGGGGTCTATCAAGTGTAAAATACCGTTTATGTCAGATATCTATAACAACATTCCCAGTTCTTGTGCGCATCTTCAATTCCCGAACATCATGACGTCGCTACAAGTAGCCTCTATCGTGTGTGTAGGTGTGGCTGTCCCTGGAGGCGTCCCTGTTGGTCACGGCTGCCGCAATGGCGGCGGTCACCTATCAGGAGGGCGGCGGGGGCGGCGGCGGCGGCGGGTTTGTGGCCCACGCTGCGCTCACAGCTCTGGAAGTGTTCAGGCTGCATCTCTACCAAGGCGAGTGACGTCACCCTCTGGTTCATCTCCATCTGCATAGGCAGATCCGGCGGGGCGCCTCCTTTTCCCACCAAAATAGTTCATTTTCGTAAGGTTTTTGGTGAAATCCTTATGTACGCCCCCCTTTCCAAAAACCTGGATCTGCCTATGATCTTTATTCTTATTTCTGTCTAACTTACTCATCTAATGTTTTTCTATATTGATATTTTCCTACACACATTGGTAGCCTCTCTGCCAATGTGTACACTTATTATTTGCTTTATTACCAGTTCATTTCATACTCCGTCATTTTGCAATAGTTTCTTATATATGCGGCACTGATCATAAACCTTTTATCTTTAATATGTTCATTGTGTTGTCACTGGTACTGTATTTTAATATACGTAAATAAGAGTATATGTAGGCGGGGTTTCAGTGAGATTGAGATAAACATTCTGGAGGCAAGTCGTAGCTTCATTAAAATCTTTATTTGATTTAACACTCCTAACTCAATAGACCAACAGGTGTGTCAAAACCTGAGGCATTGACTAGTAGTCTGTCCATCTATCTATACATGCATCTCCAAGATCTAGAGTTTTGAGGGCGGTGTATACAACTTCGCGAGTTTAGATTTGGGTTTTTGATTCATTGAGAATTGAGAATTGACCTTTCAATTCATTGACATCAATTGATTGAGGCTTCTGCATCGAGATTTGTAACATCAATTCATTGAGATTTTGAGATCAAGGGGGGGGGGGTATATACCCCTCTCAGTTGTGCATCCAAGTACACTGTGTGGGTGGATGTCCAATGTCACCAGCTTTACGCTCATAGTGTCGGCACAGTGCCAAGGATGGCACCCAGCAGAGCTTAAAGTAAGCATATTGTGTTACCATATTCTGCAATAAAACAAAAAAGAGTGTTTCCCTGACTACATGACACTGTTAATGTCATAATTTCCGCAAGTCCTATCATTGGTCTTCCCTATAATCCCGCCTGAATGGGCAAATTTGAGTACCGGTATAACCGACATAGTGCGTGTTTACAGAAGATCTAGTCTAGTGCGTAGATCAAGAGGGCAAAGGGTACAAACGGGTGAATATGTATAAGTGACAATAGCACCATATATTGATGTACATAGCAAATGCAACAGTTGTTTGAGTTTGTTTGTTTTATGTATAGTTCCTTTCGTCATATCAAACCTATAAGTATTTGACTAAATGAATACCATTATACGTCACAGGTTCCCAAAATTCTCAGATATAGGTGGATATGTGCTCATCGGCATATACCACGGCCAAACGCAGTATACATATTAATAACACTGAACGTACATGTAAATGTAAATGTGGTGGTTTATAGTCCTGATCCAAGTCTTGCTCTGACGAGTTGATAATTTACACCAGATCATTGGCCCACTTATTGACCAATTGATCATTTCTCACATACTTGCATCGGCAGCACATTCAGTGCACAATGCTTATCACTCACACGATCACTCACTCTTTCAACCCAATCACCTGTACCTAATTAACGTGTAGGTGCCACGGAGCAGTGTGCGACTTCTTTGTATATAGGGATGAATTTGCTCAACACCAGAACCCGGAATCGAACCCACGACCTTCTGATTACGAAAGCACCCATTAGAGCGACGCACACACATCTCGTGAGTTTTGTAGTGCACACTGAGCCCGTGAATGGCATGTACAATTCTATTTTATTGATACGAAAACACTTGAATATGAAATATTCAAACCGAACAGTATCAACGGTGACAATGGGTGTTGACAAATACGTTTAGAGAAGGAGATTGTTTACTAGATATTGTTTATTTTCGTTTTAAAAATGGGACTCATGGGATGCGAGTGTTCACGGGCTCACTGTGTGCCCTTCTTTTCTCCCATTCTCCCATAAGCACACCATTGGGACGGCTGGTATCATCGCTCGCTCCATAATCCAGTGGATTTTAGTCTGGTTGTAACGGCAGTTCCTGTTCTCGTGACTTTCATCCTCTATATGTACAGCGTACAAGAGGTTCCCGTAGACTGCCGATGATACGTGATACGTGTTGTGGCTCCGCTGCAGGCTCGCCGTGGCTGGCGCGTCCCCGCGGGGGGCGTGCGGGCCGCTGGGTGCTGGGCGGCTGGCTGCTCCCCGCGGGCCGCTGGGTGCTGGGCGGCTGGCTGCTCCTCACCCTGGTGGTGGCGGCCGCCTTCACAGGCAACATCATCGCCGTGCTCGCTGTGCCCACGGTAGGGGCCGGGCCAGGGGGGCTCCGACAGTACAAGGTACCAACCTCCCACAGGCTAGCGTGGGACAGATACAGTAGAACCTCTCTATTAGATCCAGTATTAGGTGGTCTCTATATGGAGGCTCATTCTGGTAGCTTTATGTAAGGTTTGTGACCGTGAAAAGTGGTCTTGTTATAGAGGTGGTCTCAATAGAGAGGTGGTCTTATTTGGAAGTTCTACTCTACCTATTACGGACATTCAGTAGAAATTCCAATTAAGGCCACCTTTCTATTGAGACCACCTCTATAATAAGACCACTTTTCACGGTCCCAAACCTTCACAAACCTACCAACATGAACCTGCGTATAGAGACCACCTCTCTCTTGTAACCACTGGGCCCAAATGAAGTCCGAATCGATAGGTTCTAATGTATATTGTCATGCACATAATTCAACAAGTAGTAGCTTGGTTGTTGTTGTGTTTATTCCTCCCCATTTGTATAGTACAACTCCGTTTGGTTACTAAGCGGAAGTGAACAGTTAAACTGTTACTATACGCTAATGCTCACTCGAGCAGGACTAAACACCACTCGTGCAAGATAGTGTTATCTCCACACTAAAACAGACCATTATCTTCTTTTTGTCTCCCCAGTTTCACCGAATTAACTAACTTGTTGGTGTTCGTCGCTCAAAAAGTAGGGAGATAACCTGATCTCCTACGGCTCTTAACCAATCAGAAACGAGAATGAACGGCAAACTGGGTAGAATAGCCTGGTACAACTTGAATATTCTGTGTATTTGAAACAATGAAACTCCATGCATGTCAATACAACCAGAAACTTGAAAGTTTACATTTCCTTTCTCAGTAGGAGTCCGACAAGTACAATGAAAGTAAAAAGTAGCGTTTTCAGGGGTGTTTTTGTGTGGTTTTATTAATGATATGTACAATGAATTTAATTAAAATGGTAGCAAAAAACAACACGTGAAAAAAACATACGTAAGCTCATGAAATATTAATTAATGTTTAGAAAATTAGGGAATACATAAATGTAACATGTGTTACATTACAAAGTCTTTAAGTACTATTTCATATTTTTTATGTTGAGCAAGATAATTGCAAAAATAAATGGTGGTGCAATGTCTGACTGACAGCTGGAGCTGCCGGTACAGACGCTGGCGGAGCTGGCTGCCAGCGACTTCAGCTACGGCACCAAGCAGGGCACCGCCCTCACCACCCTGTTCGAGGTACGCCAAGCATGCAGGGCCGCAGCTACATGCAGTGTGTGAGGCAAGGGTGGCAGCTCGCCCGATACGGCATGTGCCACTGATAGGGGTCACCTTTTCCACTAGATGTCATGATTTCAACATTTCCTCCAGTTTCACTATTAAAGCGAGGTTCAATATCTCTAGCTCTATTCTTATGTGATTTTGCATTATTGGGCCATATAGTAAATGTATAAGTTGTAGTAAATCTTGTTGTTTTCATTACAGTATCACATAGAATAATATCCCTTGGGATAACACCCCATTGTTTTCATCCGGTGGCTTCACTAGGGGTATCACTTTCATAGTTTCAGTGTTTCACTGATTTTGGACCAGTGTGAAGGGAGCTCTCAGAGAGGCAGCTGCCTCTATGTTTTGGAGGGGTTTTAAGTTGTCCCCAAACTCCCCAGAAACGCTGCTCACCATTTCCAACATATTGTGCCTCCAATCTTTTGCATTGGGGCTACGGCCCTGAATATAAAAAAACTTGCTAGTGCTTTAGTCAATTCTGGGTACTACTCTATATGAGCTGTGAGCGCTTTTTAATGATGATCTTGATTCAAAGATTTTCTTTGAAGTTGGAAAGAGTGTTGGGATGGGGGCAATTGGGGAGGGGCTTATCAACTTCTATATCCGCAAACACACTGGCAAGTCCGGGTTTTCTAAAACAATGGGGACAATATCCTACCTCTTGATTGACTTTTGTACATGAAAAAGCCCAGGGATATGTCAAAATTCACAAAAGAATTTTTATAAACACTTTCTAATTTATGTCTGTGAAATCATTCCGACTAACATGGCTCAAACGATGCATGACTTCCAGGTTGCGCAGAAAAACTGCGCACTGGTGTACAAACACCTGCTAGGCACCTGTACGACCGTACCGCTTTTAGCAGAAAACCAATAGAACTCACCACTTTTTAAATCATTGTTTTCGAGCCGCATTTATCGTAATCATTTGGTAAAAAGTAAGCGTTATCTGTCTAAAACATAAAGCCGTCGTCAGATTTTAGTTAAGATAATAGTTGACGAATTATGGGCAAATATTTGGGGGTCTATCAGTGTAAATACCGTTTATGTCAGATATCTATAACAACATTCCCAGTTCCTGTGCGCATCTTCAATTCCCTGACATCATGACGTCGCTACAAGTAGCCTCTATCGTGTGCTCAGGTGTGGCTGTCCCTGAGGCGTCCCTGTTTGATCACGGCTGCCGCAATGGCTGCGGTCCCTATTTGATGCGGGCGGGCAGGCGGCGGCGGCGGCGGCGGCGGCTGGCCCATGGCTCACAGTCCTGAGGTGTTCAGGCTGCATCTCTACCAAGGCGAGTTACGTCACCCCCTGGGTTCATCGCCATCTTCATAGGCAGATCCGGCGGGGGCGCCCCCTTTTTTTCCCCACCAAAATACTTCATTTTCAAAAGGTTCCCCCCCTTTTCCAAAAACTTGGATCTGCCTATGATCTTATTTCTTATTTCTGTCTAACTTACTCATCTAATGTTTTTCTATATTGATATTTTCCTACACACATTGGCAGCCTCTCTGCCAATGTGTACACTTATTATCTGCTTTATTACCAGTTCATTTCATACTCCGTTATTTTGCAATAGTTTTCTGATATAGGGCTCATGCGCCGTTGATCATAAACCTTTCATCTTTAACATGTTCATTGTGTTGTCACTTCTACTGTATTTTAACGTATGTAAATAAGAGTATATGTTGGAGGAGTTTCAGTGAGATTTGAGATAATCATTCTGGAAGCAAGTCATAGCTTCAGAAATCAAATAAATTCATTAAACTCGTTAATTTGATTTAACACATAACGCAATAGACCAACAGGTGTGCCACAACCTGAGGCATTGACTAGTAGCTATACATGCATCTTCAAGATCTAGAGTTTTGAGGGAGGTGTATACAATTTAGTGAGTTGAGATTTGAGTTTTTGATTCATTGAGAATTGACCTTTCAATTCATTGACATCAATTGATTGAGATTTGAGAAAAGGGCTTTTGCACCGAGATTTGTAACATCAATTCATTGAGATTTTGAGATCAAGGGGGGGGGCGGGGGTATACCCCTCTCAGTTCTGCATCCAAGTACACTGTGTGGATGGATGTCCAATGTCACCAGGTTTTACGCTCACAGTGGCAAGGATGGCACCCAGCAGAGCTTAAAGTAAGCATATTCACGTGTTACCATATTCTGCAATAAAACAAAAAAGAGTGTTTCCCTGACTACATGACACCGTTAATGTCATAATTTCCGCAAGTCCTATCATTGGTCTTTCCTATAATCACGCTTAAAATGGCAGATTTGAGTACCGGTATAACCGACAGATTGCGTGTTTACAGAAGATCTAGTCTAGTGCGTAGATCAAGAGGGCAAAGGGTACAAAAGTGAATATGTATAAGTGACAATAGCACCATATATTGATGTACATAGCAAATGCAACAGTTGTTTGAGTTTGTTTGTTTTATGTATAGTTCCTTTCGTCATATCAAACCTATAAGTATTTGACTAAATGAATACCATTATACGTCACAAGTCCCAAAAAGATATAGGTGGATATGTGCTCATCGGCATATCCACGGCCAAACACAGTATACAAATTAATAACACTGAACGTACATGTAATTGTAAATGTGGTGGTTTATAGTCCTGATCCAAGTCTTGCTCTGGCGACTTTACAATTTACACCAGATCATTGGCCCTCTTATTGATCATCAATTAACGTGTAGGTGCCACTGAGCAGTGCAACACATTTAGGGAGGAGTTTGGTCATCACCCAGCAGCAGACCCGACCGGGAATCGAACCCACGACCTTCTGGTCTCGAGTCCAACTCCCTAGCCACTCGGCCACGGAAGCACACAACACAACACAGGTTGAAGCCTCGTAAAAGGCGTGCCATGTGTGTAGAGGATGCCACTTCTCTGCACGCTAAAGAACTCACCTAGCTTGAAAAACAATAGCTAGTGTGACCCCCACCCCATGACATGAGGCTTTGTTAGTTACCTAGCCTGAGCCCCTGGAGGTCCATGTACCAACATCACGTGGCCTGATACTGAAAACACTTGAAGGCAATCATCAAAACCGAACAGTATTCTGCGAGGAGACAATGGGGTGTCCTACAAACAATTTAGACCAGGGGAGATATTGTTTATGCCATTTTAAAATGGGACTCTTGATCAGGATGAGATGGAAAATGCTGATTTTGTAGTAAATACGCAGCCTATGGTGCCCAAATAGAAAGAAAGACCAATACACACCATTTAAAATAGCTGGCAATTGGCAGTTGAAAATTTGTAATTTTTAGTCTGGTTATATATGTAAAACATCCTAGTAGAAAAAGAAAGAATCATTTATTGTATGTCGTACAAGAGGTTTGTAGATGCAAGTGCTCATGGTGGTGATGCAAGATTGATATTCTTCAGGCTAATGTTCGGATAGCACATGAAAGCGTACCATATATGTAATGCTTATTTCAATGGTCCCTTATTTCAGGTTTTGGCAGGTTAGGTAACCAACTGATGGGGGGTGTACTGGAGGATCACACTGGTTATAGTTTTCAAACTAGGTGAGTTCTTTTTTTTACGTGTAGAGGTGTGCCCTACACGAGGCTTCCGAACCTCCGGGCTTGGTGTCGCCACCGTCTTGTATGATATACCCGACAGTAGTGACACGCTGTGTGGAAATCGGCAGTACAGTAGACGCACGACGTAATCTGGCGCCGACAATGAAGTCTGCTGAGGCCGGGTCACGAACTTACAACGCAGGCAACTCCTTGCTTGTCGGTCGTACGTGCTAACCACTGTACTAACGAGGTTTCGGTGCCAAACAAACAAACGTGGTCTTGTTGTGCCCCGTGGCAGGCTGTCCGAGAGGCGCGTCCCATGCTGGGGGTTCTGCATCCGGGCTATTACGGACATTGCTGCTCCCTCACCCTGGTGGCGGCCGCCTTCACTGGAAACATCATCGCCGTGCCTGCTTTGCCCAAGGTACCAACTTCACATTAGAACCCTCTAACAGGACCAATACAACTATACAAGGGCACCAACCTTCTTACAGACTCACTGGCCCAAAGGTAAGCCCAATAGATAGGTGGTCTCAATGTATATTAGGTGGTCTCAATAGAGAAAGTGGTTCTTTTAGAGGGTCTTTCTGAAGATTGAAATCCCTATTTGCCTCAGTCAGCAAGAGTCTGACAAGTACAATGGCGGTAACAAGTAGACAGACAAACGGGAAGGCACACGGTGAGGCAAACAAACATATGAAGACTTGGTGCCAGGTGTGATAAAAGATAGTTTGCTGACTGCCCACCCCAAACAGGACGTGGCTGAAGCTTTAAATTGTCCCCATTGAACACGTTCATTAGATGTGCATGACAAAAAAACAGTAACATGTAGACAGACAAAACCCTTTGCCCTGACTGAGGCAGGCAAACATGCATATTACTTTTGCCAGGTTGATTGTCCCTAGGAGGATGACTGCCAACCCAGTGTTTGAATGAGTGGCTGACACATGAATAAATTGTCATTGTTGAACAAGTTAAGCAGACTTTGTTGTCGAAATAAAACAGATATATGTAGTGAATTCATATTTTTGTTGGTATGAAGAACTACCAGTTTTATTTAAATTGTCTTTCAAATATTGAGGAAAGGAGGATAAGGGGGTGTTCGGGGGTGAATTTGTTATTCTTTAAATGAGGGTGTTTGAATTATAAAATTGAAAATAAGAAGCAAAGACAATGATGAGACTTTGTTGTCGAAACATTGAGATACGGGTATATAGAGTAAATTGTATAGCTGTTTTGAAGAAAAACTGGAATATTTAAATTGTCAACATGTGTTCATTACAAAAAGTGTTCAGTAATTTGTTATTCACGAAAAATGGGGGGGTCGAGGTACAGTTTATTTAATGAAAAATAATGATGAAATAAATGGTGGTACGATGTCGACTGACAGCTGGAGCTGCCGGTCAGACGCTGGCGGGGAGCTGGCTGCCAGCGACTTCAGCTGCACCAAAGGGGGCACCGCCCTCACCACCCTGTTCGAGGTACGCCAAGCATGCAGGGCCGCAGCTACATGACAGCAAGTGAGGCAAGGGTGGCAGCTCAATCACTATACGGAAAATGGTAATGAATATCAAAATAAAAATTATAGGAATGATTTCGATTTTTTCCAGATCTATTTCACAATTGTAAAGCGAGGTTCAATCTCTAGGACTTATTCTTCTGTATCCGCATTATTGGGCCATGTCTCGGTTTTCTAAAACAATGGGGACATGTCTAAACTTGATTGACTTTTTGTACATGATCACATAGAATAATATCAAAATGGGATAAAAAGAATTTTTTTATAAACACTTTCTAATTTATGTCTGTGAAATCATTCCGGACATTTTTAATAGTTCATATGTACAAATATACTGCTGTTACAATTTCATGAGGCTAGAACGTCCCCTAGAGACATGGAATTACCATGGTTCCATAACATGATGGTGGAAATTAATCCTCTTTTTGGTACCCGACTCTAATATTTGCACATGTGGGTCACACGTGTAAATCTGTTGCAGCTGTCGCCCAACCCAACCTACCAGACTGTGTGGAAGAACAAAATACAATACCCCGAGTACAACGTGGGCAGCCACAAGGAGGGGCTGGCGCGGGTGAGACGGGACGACAAGTACATCTACATCGCCGAGATGACCGGAGTGGCGGAAATCACGTTCACGTGATTATTTTCACAACATGCTATAACCCCTACAATAGAGCAGCCCACGTCAGCGTGCGGCATGGTCATTTTAGTGTGAAAAAAAAACAAAGTCCGGAAAAATGCATTTCTAGGAACCCCGACGCAGCATGATATTTAAAAAAACTGGTGCCGTTTGGGGACGTTTGGTGCTGCAAGCCAAACATTGGCGCGGCATCTGCGACTTTGAAGCAGAAGTCATGTGGCATATGCCGCCCAAACCCGTGACGCGTGGCGCGGGGATTATTGATCGCGGGTATGGTAGGCATCATGCAAAATGGCACCAGGCGGCACCAGGTATGATATAAAACGGCACTGCATGCTATCCCATGCCACCCAAGATGGACTCTTGGCCTAATCTCTTTTTGCCATGCCGTTGAAGGTGCCGTCAGAAGCCAGTCGCCGTACTCCAAGGCATGACTTTTTCATGGTACCCCGAAATTTCTTATTTTTTACCATCCTCCCGCATGGCGACGCATTTTGGTCTAATATAGTGGTTACTAAGTTTGTTTCATTAGGTCACCATTTTGCATATTATTGTTTTATTTTCATTTACAAACATTGAAAAGTTGAACATATTAGCAAACATTGTTTTAATTCTGTTGCTCATACATTATATGCTTTGAAATACAACCTGTGTTCTAGTAACATTAATTTAACATTAGTTCACATATTTGATAACATTTTTCAGTATTCTATTTCCTTACTTGGTCTGATCTCTTTCCAGTGACTGTGACTTTGCACTAGGCAAGGAGCGCTTTTCCCCCGCGTCATTTGGATGGGTTTTCCCTGAAAATTCTCCACTAATTCCTATTTTTAATGAAAAGTATGTACTCGAACGTCTTCCATTTTTGTATTACAATAATTTACTTCAAATTTCTGTAAAATTCTGTGTATTTTTTATACCGAGTATTTGTTAAAGATACAATTGTCATCCAGCTGTTGATTTTGTATGAAATTTCTTCAACTCGGGTCAATAACCTTTGGACCAAATGACGGACACTATCAAATACGTATGTATGAATATATGAAATATTTTCTACTATTCATTTACAGAATTCACACCTTGGTAGAGAATGGTTTCCTCCAGAGATGGCGCCTGCGCTTCCACCCCCAGGACGTGTGCTCGCTGCGGCGCCGGGCCGAGGAGCGGGCGTACCTCGGCGCCGCCTCGCTCCACCACGTGCAGGGCGCCTTCTTCATCCTGGCCGCGGGGCTCATCGCAGCCTCGCTCGGGCTCGTCACAGAGCGCTGGATGTACATGATGGGCATTCATTGCCGTATAAGAAACTAACGCTTGCGAAACCTAATACATAGTATATATTGGAATTAATAAACTTGGTTGTAAGTATTGACAATTAGAGAATTCTCTCGCCAATTCTATAGGGCTGTATCACTTAGCCTCTGTCGGGACTTGAACCCTGGACCACTACCACTTTGGCACCTATTCACCTAGCACTTACCTCACAGAGCGCTGGACGAACATGATGGACATTCATCTTCGTATAAGAGACAAACGCTTGTGAAACCTTTGACAATTAGAGGACTTTCTCCAAGCCTATAGGGCTGTATTATGTAGCCTCTGCCGGGACTCGAACCCAGGACCACCGCCACTGTGGCACCTATTCACCTAGCACTTACCTTGCGAAACGTTGTTATTGAATGTTATATTTTGGTAACCGCTCTGCTAGGGCTAACGGAGAATATGTCCAAAAACGTGAACATTTAAAAGGGGAAATGCAAATGGCAAAAAAGAAATATTGGTATCAAGAGCAAGACAGTTTTTCGGTAATGTTGACAGTTAACTGTGGCAGTTTCTGGCAAAATATTGCTAAAATTCGTATCAGATCTGAAAAACTAAAGGAAATACCAATGCAGGTTGTAGTGGATGGTTAAATCAACAGGGAAATAAATCATGTGATAAATATCCGAAATCTCATTTTGACAAATTGTTAAACAAGTATAGATTTTGTAAGCTCTAAAACATTAATGTATCATAATATCTTACGTGGCTATTCCAGTTTTTGATAAGTTGAACTGTGAATTGCCTCCTTGGAAATATTGAAAGTGATCCATAAAGCAAAGATGGGAAGCACATTAATTAGGACTACATGACAGATGGAATCCCTGTGGAGGTACTGTCAAACCATAAGACAGTTGGAACTTATTTAATTTGTATTTCAATGTGGCATTAAAACAAATTGGCATGCAGTCAGTGCGTTAATTTAGTCAACGTGATTTGCTTGACGTCAATACAAAGTGACGTGCATTTTAAGTAGACCATATTTCATGAAGAAGGCCGCTGACCCCTATTTTTTCAGTTTTTAGTATATTTTCTCACCAGTTATGCCTTGGCATACACCATGGGAATTTTAAAGTGAAAAACAGATAACAGTATTTTTATTTCGGATATCTTCTATATATTTTTAAAAACATAAAAGATCATATCCATAGAACAAAGGGTTGTATATGTACAGCTATATACAGAACATAGTAAAAATCATATTTGTATTTGAAGCATTTCTTAATGTAATTTAGTATATCACAGTTTTTATTCCATGTCAAGAGAAAGGGCTTTATCAATCCATCGTTGTTGTGTTTGTTTTTAAAAAAAAAACGGGATTCTAAAAAACATAAGAATAGACATGAAAATCATTAAACAATTATTTAATTTTAATTGTGTGTTTTTGTTATATATGCATACACCACCTTTTATCACCAAATCAGCAGTGACAATCACGTATCTCATGAACAGTTCAGCCTGGTACATGTTACGTAGACTGATATAGGGAGTTGGGAGAACATTTGAAATTGCATGGTTGTAGTCTCATCTAACATGTTCGAGTCTGGAACAGTTTTATATAGACCTATGACTACTCCGTGGAGGTGAACAAAGTTGTGGAAATGCGCATTTTTGGATTGAAGGAGGCCATTCTTAACATC
Source organism: Streblospio benedicti (assembly GCA_019095985.1). Classification (NCBI taxonomy): domain Eukaryota; kingdom Metazoa; phylum Annelida; class Polychaeta; order Spionida; family Spionidae; genus Streblospio; species Streblospio benedicti. The sequence continues at coordinate 58,546,705 of CM032664.1, read as the reverse complement.
ACCTACTAGTACTAGTCTTCTGCAAAAAGTCTGTTTCAATTTTTATTTCTTGAACATGGATACTATGAAGCACCGTATTATGAGTAACCTATTTTTAGAACATTACGCAAACTAGTCCTAATCAATCAGTTCCTGATATGACGTTCGCTCACTCTCTGTTCATACAAAGCCTGGTTGAACGAGGCTACGCATACATCTGGGAATCCCACACACGCGAAAGAGGACCAGCAAGGACAAAAATTCATGCAAAATGTTAACGCGATTATTGCTTTCTTTTTCAACGACTTAACATACTCTATACGAATCAAGAATGTTAAAATTAGGACAGTTATTAGGGAGGAGTAAGTATAAAGCCTATTTTATTTGTTCATAAGTTATAAATTGAACTTGGCACCTTTCCAATTCATCACAGTAGGCCTACTCTAGTTGCTATTGACATGTTGAGATCTAGAAAAAGTGTATTTACTAGACTGGTTGTAAATTGGCGAAAGCTGATGAACATCTAAAATTGGAATAAATGATGAAACCTTTCTAGCATAACTTGGTTTCAGATATAACATACTTATATAACAGGTCTCTAGCTATTAATAACATATGTTTTGTATTAAATGCAGTCCAAATTAACTGCCTGAACAGATACATTATCATAAATCAATTGATGCTAGTGGGTCAGGATTCGGTTGAAAAGTGCTACTCCTCAGCTGGACTAGTAATCCTCAAATATCAACTCGTCCTGCAAAAAATGTACTCGTCCTCAAAGGACAAGTTGCTAAAACTTAATCGTCCTCCACAATTTAAATTTTTACTAGCGAATACGAGCAGACGAGTGGCGAATCCTCACCCTGATGCATGTTCTATGCACTTAAAAAATATTGAGCATTTGACACCTCATGCAACGGTATTTTTTTTACAATTATCCCTGCATGCATTCACAGTGAAATCAATGTATTCATATATTATACGTGTGTCATTGAGATATATATTGTATATGATTATGATGTTAAGGTAGAATCTAATTTATTTCAGATTTCCGAAGTCCTTTTGGAACCGTCATCAGGTCTGCCCCTCCAAACACTGGTAATGACGGGGAATCAACATTACAGATTTCATCCAGGCATTTTTGGTATGTGGTTTGAAAACAATTTTACTGATCAATATCTAGTATAGATAAGACTAGATAGATGAAGATATAGATCACTGTACATCCACTTCGTGCATTTTAATGTTTAAACAATGGTAACGCAGCTATTAATGAACCCACAAAAGTGTTTGATGTGTCAAAATAAAGCTACTTACTTATATTGTTGCATGATAAACACAATTGTTATGGTTCAATAAAATTACATGATCTATGGTACAATTTATTATGGCATAACGTATGCACACCCAGTTCGTGCGTGGCGATAATAGGGGATTTTAACATGTTTCTTTACATTAGATCTTACTGAAAAAAATATTTTTACACTTTGGCACCGGGCAAAACAATCTCGTTAACGTGTTCATAGTAGTAATATTATGTCGTATTTGTTTGGAGCCTACTAATTTTATTTAAATACTCAAGAAGTGGGTGTGTACACGAACTGGCTGTGCAGTGCTCTACAGCAGTACCAATCTATCTAGAATTAATATTTCTTCAATATGGTCGAGAGTGTATTCATCAGATGAAACTGTGTAGAGAAAATAATATCTCTTTCAATGTTCATATATTGTATGTTAGCATAAGTTAGATGAATATTAATATGTACAATTATGTGTTAAATTCAATAGTGCAAATGCGCAGCATCCAGGTCAAAAGCATAGAAAGAAAAATCAGCATGAAGAACCAGACAGAGAATGGTTCAATAAATTCATCAGGAAACGTCAGGCAACTCTTGAAGCATTCGGATGGGTGAGTTGAAAATGATTATTTGCTAAATTTGTATTCCAGGGGTTGACTTTTTTTTTTTTTTTAAGTCTGAATTTTCAGCTAGACAGTCGGGCCAGCTGACACTGAATGCAACTGGCCCAACGCAACATTCATTGGCCCAAATATAAAAACGTTTAATATTAAAAAGTAATCCAATTTTAAACTCAAATTTTATGATTTTATTCAACATTTTGACAAACCGGCAATCTGACGATGAAGAATACCATTACATTCCTATGTACATTGTTTCAGTTCACTAAAGTAAACAAACTTATTAGTGAAGAATAAGCTTGTTTTTCCAAATTAATCATAGAACTGGCTGTAATGCTGATTTCATGGTCAAAAACCGTGAATCTTGACAGTCTTATCTGTGACTTTTTGGACACAAATATTCATGTTTTTTCAACTGGCCAAACGGGCCAGTTCAAGACAGAGTCAACTGGCCCGAGACCATTTTAACTGGCCACGGGCCGGCGGGACAGCAGCCCCCTGTATTCCTAAAAGCTAGATTCTGAGATGTGTGTTTATTTCTTACCACAAAGCATACATGTGCAAATAAATTTTTCGCGATTTGGTGATGAAAAAGTCGCCTTTGCTTCTATGAAAAGACTTGAAAATGCTTATAACATTTTTATTGCAGAGCACTGCATTGGTACTTGGTATTCAGCTGTCACAACTATGGCATATGTACAACCGCACCGGTGAATCGAGAAGACTTGATCCAGAGACGAGACATCGGCTGTGTCGACTCTATCAGCTCGCTGTTTCTATGCCACTCGGTGCCAACCAGGTGATTATTATGGTTATAGATCAAGCTTTCCATGAATAATTTGTCAAAAACACCTGATATCGCATATGCATTTTACAGTAATATTATGCTGTTGTTATTTTTTTTAATCTAACTTAGGAATATTTAAATGTCAGCTAATTTCGAAAAATTCATTCATTGTTGATTAAATTAATTTTTTTTTTCAATTTTCTATTTTTGAAGGTGATTGGAACTTACAAAAATATTTTACCCGCTACTGGTTCAACTTGTACATCTCCTTTGACCAACACTGATACATCAGTGAGTTCAAGTAGCCAAAGCGCACAACCAAAGCATGGAATAACAGGTTAGGATTGGATTTCACATTTTTTAATCATTTATTTCACATAAATGTAAATTCTCATCTATTGTAATTAATTTATTGACACTTGATCGAAGTAAAGAAAATTATGTAGCAGCGGTTGACTTAATCACTACATTTATTTTTAGAAAAGCAGAAGACATCAAAAAGACAGGGGGGAGTTTTTGCAAATAAGGAAGGATATAGATCATTAATTGATGATGTGATACAGCCTATTGGTGATTTAAAGGTAAGTCTGTATATCGATTCGGGCCTTTTAAAATATTATATTTATACAATGTATATTTCTTGTACGATGTTAAAAAAACTTCATATATATTCAAATTGTTGTATGTTCTTTTTTTCTTTTAAGTTTCCAAAAGAATCAGAATCCAGCAGCATTTGTGACAGTGAATGGTCGAAAGAAAGCGACCTACATGTTTCTGAATATACTAGTCTTCGTCAAGATGAACCGGAGAAAAATTCTGAACATGCAAAGGAATGCGGAGATATGCCATTCCCAGAATTTGCAGAAGAATGGCAAAAACTTGTGAATGATCTTTGTGGAACTGAAGGTCAGTGCACATGCTATAGCTAGCTAAGCTATAGAAATCAATATAACATCCTGTGTTATTCAAATAATAACAACATGGCTCGTGCAAAACTATCCGATTCTGATTTGTGTAAGATTTTTAATGAGCGACCGTGTTCTGTTGAAAATATCGAGTTACATTACGTCGCTGAAAACTATCTAACTTTGATTTTCAACACTAAATAGGAAACGAGAGAGGTCTGCAGTACGTTAGAGAAGCAAATTTTACAGCTGCTTTTGAAAGCTGGAAAACTGCAGGAGATGAAACTAAGTATCCTGCAGCGAATTTCAATACAGCGTTGTGTTACGAACTTGGCAGAGGCGTACAGAAGGACCTTGTAATGGTAACCATGTTTTCTTCGGTCAATATTATTCTAGTTTTAGTGATGATTTGAAGAATACTGTAAAACTAGAAATGTTTTCGCACAATTTAATTTGCGAATTTCGTGGGTAGGTGCAAAAACGCAAACATTAATAGGCTGTATAAAGTAGGTCCAGGATATGGACCAAAATCGCAAAATTAAGTAGTCACAAAATAGTTTATAGATGAAAATCGCAAAATTAAATAGCCACGAAATATTCTAGTTGTACAGTATTGATTACAACCATCACAATTGTGTAAGTTCTGTACTACCGTGTCCATAGCTACAGTATATACTCTAGAAGAATGAATTTTATTACTGATATGGGTTTTTTTTTTTTTTTTTTTTTAGTTTTTTTAGACAAGTTTTGGACTAATTACAACAGTAAGAAAAAGCAACAAAACAAACTTGCTATGATTTAGTTGGTTAAACAAAAAAAAAATGATGAGTAGGAAATTGTCAATTTTTGAGCAGGTCGAGTGGATCGTTCATGAAAATATAATTATGTATATATTATCGAGGGTTACGCGTCCTACTGCTGATTAGTAGCACTTTGTCTCATAATTCTGACCATGTAAACACACATTCGTTAGGATTTTTGGTTTTATTAGCAAAAATCTTAATATGAAAATGTGAGAATTTAATTTTGACAATTTTCCTGTCTATAATGTATTGAATCATTTTAAGACCCAGTATGTCCATTCACA
>CM032664.1:58511666-58541929 GCA_019095985.1 Streblospio benedicti | reverse complement strand
AGGATGGTGAAGATAATGTAATATTTAGTATTGGAAGTGAAAGTGAGAAGGATGATGCAGAGTCCAGAAATGACAATGCGAATCTCCATGGCAACTTTGGTGTTAATTTTGGTCAAAGGAAAAATGATCAGATGAGCTCATTTTCATTTGAGCCTTTGTTAAATGGTGGATCATTTGGAAAGGTTTCATTGCAGAAAAAGTGATGTGGTTCATCAGTTGTTTATAATGGGCATTTTTTCACCTATGGACTTGAATGATAGAATCATCATTTATCCAAAGGGCATTTGTAAAACTTACATGACTTGCATGATAAAATTACATTGAATGAGGTTTCAAAAACCTGGATATACCAGTGATTTGCTTTTGAATGTAACCCGGTGAACCAAAGTTCAGTGCCAAAATGACTGATTTTGCAAGAAAAGGATACCACTACAAATGGAATAATTCTTTTAATTCTTGCACATTAGACTGTAGCGATCCAAAGTAACATTTGGAATAGTAGTGTTTTACGTCTACTTTATGAATATCATGGAGTTCCAGATTTGCTATTGTATACAGGTTTCTTGTGATATTACAATATTAAGCTAGGATGCACAACAAATAAGCGACTGTATTTTATACGTTAAATATATTATATAATATCATGCCTTTTCACTTGTTGATAAGTCATTCACTTAATAACACTTGACATTTATAAGTTTTTGTTTTATTCAGTTACACAATGTTAATACAATACAATAGAACACTACATGATCACACTAAAACATATCCGCCATATCCTGTTCCAAAAATCGTTTGTATATCGACATGAATTTAGCAACAAAGGCCTCTAAATGGTATATTTCCTTCTGTCCGAGCTGTAGTCGGTGTTCATAATAAGCCGCGACTTGCGTCACTTCTGACTTCAGTTGTCCATCACAGACGGCTACCAGCTCCGTGAGAAGGCCCTGAAGGACGGAAGGGTGATTACAAAGGCCTTCATATTCAACGAGAACTGTCAAATGTCCATTTTCCTTATGTTTGTTCTGTTTCTGCTGCTTTGTAATCAAAAAATTAAATCTATTTCATGTTGGTCCGAATTTAATTAAACATGTTTCGACACCTCCAGTGTCCTTTTCAATTTAATTTTAAAAATTTTCAACTACCAGTTCCAAAACATGGAATATTACAAAATCAAACAACAATGCCAATCATTTTTTTTTTTTTGTTTAAAATATGATTGGCATTGTTGTTTGATTTTGTAATATATATATATATTTAATTTTTTGATTACAAAGCAGCAGAAACAGAACAAAAACAAGGAACATGCGACCACATGCTGCATACCATGTCACAAATCTTGTCTTTTCAAATGTCGATATCTCAAGACTATATTTTAGTCCAAACATTTTCTCCTTCCACCTTGGTGGTTAAGATTTTTTTGAAAGTCTATGCTCTCTGATTTGAGGCAATATAATTGGATTCGTGCATAATGAGAATTGCATCCACGGTCATCCCATAAAAACTGAGAAATGAAATCATCAAAACATGTGAAGCAACAATATGTCAACAGAAGGATTTTCATCAGATGAACTTGCACGGTGGACAGTAGATATTGCATCTCTTCCTAATCTTGAGTGTGAAGTTGAGCAAAAATCATATTCTTATGTAATATTCAGTGAGCGGATATTTGTATTTTCTTGCTGATTTTAACAAATATTTATTATACATGAACATTATAAACCTTAATTTCCCCACACTCGAAACAGAAAAGGGATCGTTTATTCATTGCTCCTATATTTTACACATCAAATATCATTATGGCTGAGCATTATCTTTAAATATAAGGCATATTATGTATTCATGAAATTAGGAAGTGATGCATAACATTAGTTATCAACCTATCAAAGATCACACTTCTAACAATTATGCATGTTCTTACCTTCATAATAATATCTGCTGGAATGCAGTGTGTAAGAAGTTCATATATTCTGCCCCGGACCTCTAACAGTCTAAAAACATGGATACACATTTCTATTAGTCTGGGAATCGATATATATTGACAACATATCAATGTGATAAAGAATTGAGGAAAAAGTTGCACTAAAAACAACAAATTTATATTTTAAATGATAAATCAACTAAAGCATCCTTACATAGTATATGAAGAAACTGGTGAAAGTTAGTAGATATGTAATATGCATGCATCTGAAAAGTGACAAAAAATATCAGGTTCATTCTGTACCTTTTGGGCGTTTGCTGTTGGACTATTTGATTGGCTGTCTCTCGTAGATAAAGTTCCCAGTCTGCCTCTACCACTTCTTGATCCTTACTGAATGGATATCTAAATGCAAAGTAAGAAATTTTTAGCCATGCAACCTTGGACTAATGATTAGTCAGTGTATTAGGATATCATTAAACAATTTCACTGTTTATCAATCCAAGCAATGTCAATGCTGTAACAAGTGAGCTCCATGATATAGACTTATATTCCTAATCTAACTTGAATATTCATAATACCAAAATCACACAGGATTATTAGTCTCTGTTACTTGGGGAGCACACATTATGTTTTGCTGCTGTTCTTGAGTTACTAAGTTACTTACATTTTTTACTCATTAAAGTTGAGATGGTTTACTTACTGTGCTACTTTGCAGGCTTCACAAATTAATAATGCTCGTCTCAGATTTCTTTTACTTTGGACAGCAATCTTTTTTGCCAATTCAGCTGGCAGGGTTAATCCCTCTTTCTTACAGGTTTGTTGCAACACACTTACTATCTAAAGTGGAATATATATTCGATTAATGTAATACAATGTCCTAACATCAAATTAGACATTACACAAAAAAAACACAATAAAATACTTTATACCATTTAAGGAAGCTAACAAGATGAAATAACTATGAAATCACTCATGATCTAAGACAATACCTGATCATCTCCACGTGGAGACGGCTCCTGTTGCATTTTGTCATGCCGAATCCTTTTTCATTTTTGAAATAAAATGTTTAAACTAATACCTGATCATTTGATGGCGCACCGACTCTCACACCCAGGCATCTACTCTGAATAGCGGAATAACCTAAGAAAAATGAACCTGAACATCAGCACTAGAAAAAATAGTTCGGATTTGAAATAGCAGACACATAATAAAAGAATACTATTTCTAACCATGATATGACTAGATAGTTATTGAACCTAAAACAATTGGATGATTAGAATCCGTCGTCAAAATTAAATTGCAGAAAACATAGTAAAGAAGAGAATAACTGTCAATATATTTAATTTATATTTTCCCCTTTGTAATACAGATCAACAACATGTCAAATTTTCTATAACTAATACCATGTTTCTGTTAAAAACATTTGAAATAAGTCAGACTCATTCTATAGGAATATTGGATATTGTTTATGTGAATTTGATGATCTCACCTTACTGGTTGAGTTGCAGCACAGTATGATTCGGCAGGTCGCCATGTATTTCTCCATCGTGCGCCTAAGAGCATGCTGAGCGTCCTTGGTGAGCTGATCAACCTCCGTCAGAATCACAACTAAACAAATCAGTTCAAATTTCTTAATGTGCACATCTAACAATATGCAGAATACATGTATATTGTGAACATTTAGAAAATCATCATTTAATTTTAGGAAATGAAATTCTTAAGTAGTCGATGAATATGTGACTACATGCAATTGTAAAATAATATAATTTCAAATTGAAAATTACATAAATTTGATCAAAGGAGTTACATGTAGTTCACCCAGTAAAAAAAAAAATAGGGGCACATCACTAAGTTCTTTAACATTTATACATATATTGCCACAGACCTGGGGTGATGTAGTTTTGAAAAGCAAAATAATAATCTGGTTGCAAATTTACAAAAAGTGCAAACCTTTAAAATCTTTTTGCTGATCTCTCTCCAACTGCTGTGATTGAGCTACAGTCTTCAACAGTTCCTGAATGACGATACGATCATATATTCCTACATCACTGAAAAATAAAAATATGCAACCATTTGATTCATCTTTGATTAAAAATAAAATGTTGTATAGTTAAAACATACATTGAAACTTAAACTTTATGATCAATTCACATGAGAAAATAAGAAACAAACTTACCTCGGGTTGACCTCAATGTGGTAGTTACTAGCAATTGTAGTTATTTCAAGTTTTTTATTTGATGGCGTGGTAAAATTCTGATGTTCAATTCGCAACTTTTCTACACCTGGACCATATAGCTCCCGCAAAAGGCACATGATTCTAGTTTTCTTCCCAGCACCACTTGGTCCGTATACCATAAGATGAGGAAAGTCACCACACTGGACCTATAAGACAAATTATCACAAATAAATGATTTCACGTACATCACAAATAGAAGGTTACTGTTTGTTTTAGTTAGTATGCGTGCACCCCAACATCAAAACGGGTGGTTAAATAGATTATTCATTACATGCCAAACCAGTGCCCACATGCAGCCCGGGCCCCATGTAACTTTTTAACCGTACGGACGAGCAATATATCAATCATTACGTCTTTCGTTCACACCACTAGTCGACATCAACTTAACTATTGACCAGGGTCAGGTATTAAAGTGCTATTTGTCAGCAGGACGAGTAGATATTGAAGGGTTACTCGTCCTGCTGATGAGTAACACTAAAATATCTACTCATCCTGCAGAAAATGTACTCGTCCTCCTTACACAAACTGTATCCCAGTATGCCAAATTGACCAGAATTGCTACTCGTCAAAAGGACAAGGTACATTTGCCAGGTTAGTGACTGTGATTCTGTGGCCGAGTGGATAGGGAGTTGGACTCGTGACCAGGTCATGCATTTGATTACCAGTCAGACCTGGTGTGTGTGTTGAGCAAACACATCCCTTAAGTTGTACACTGCTCCATGGCACCTAGATGTTAATATTAACAGGTCATTAGGTTGAAAGAGCATAAGTGTTATTGTTCGCGGAGTAAGTCACAGATGCAAGTGACACAAAATTAATCAACAAGTGTGCCAATGACCTGGTGTAAAATGAAAAGTTGTCAGAACAAGACTTGCACATGCATCACGACTATGTCTATGTCAAAACCATCATCTTTACATATTGTTTGCATTGTGTAATTTCCTGCCCCTGTCAAAATATTCTATTCAAGCATATTCTAGATCTAATTTCATACCAGTTTTTTAAGATGTGACGCTTGGTCTTTGTGATAATCTAGCTTTGCTAAATTATTTGGTCGATGTTTATCCACCCAGAGACTCATTTTTAAACTGTTATATCAGTTATTCAATAAACTTCTTTCAAATAAATATATTGATGCGCGGCAAAATGTTCTGAGGGATTTCCCCAACTTACTGACTATTTCGACTACTATTTAACTCTTTAGATGTAATGGTACGGTGTCTGTGTAGATGAAAAAAAAATGGTTTCAACAGGCACTAATAAGAATGAAAATATTCGTTGCAACACATTTTGTTTTGACATTATACAATCAGCATGAATGGTGTGTAAATGTATCAGTTTTTCGTGAATTATTATATTCTTTAACGTTTTTTTAAAAAATGAACTGAATTTATTTTCGGACCGTTCACATTTTTTAGTAACAGGTGCTTTCTCGTTGGCTTGGAAATTATGATGCTTTTTCAGATAGTTTTTTAGGTAAAGGTAAATGATTTTTTACGGTATTGTCTTCTTTACATGAATAGTGGGGACTTGTATACTTGTAAATTCATTTACTGACTATAGATTGATTACATGTGGAATCTGAACCTTGTGTATTAGTAGAGGTCCTTTGTACCATTTCATTTATAGGTCTTTTATGCACTTTTGTCTAGTACTTGAAAGTATATCTGGAACGGGAGTAGTAACAAATCAATCCATGCGACCATCAAAGTAACACTTTGCCAGACTTGTTTTAATAAAATTGATCTTTGGCTCATTTGATTGGGGTACCAGAGATTTTTTCTTTGGTCACAGAAGGTAGGGCGATTCTGCAATTTTAATTCTATCTCATAGCCACACTGAGAGGTCAGACTAAGGCACCATCGATTCTGACGAAAAAAGGTAATTTCTTCTAAGTGCACTCAAACTGACTTTTTGTGAAAACCACGCATCTTTAAATTTGTCGCGAATTGATGCCTTCCTGCAAGCTAGGGACCATTCAGTATATATGACAGGGTGGGGTAGGAGGATTTTAGGGCGGCCCAGAGAACTTTTGTTTGGATGTTTGTCAGTGTGTGTGGGGGGGTATCAATTTTGTCCACACTTTGATGGGGGGGGGGGGGCTATCAATCTTTTCTCAGAAAAATTACCCCCATATTTTATAGATTCTGTACTAAAATTTACTGTTTTTGTAATGGTACGGTGGATATTCATCAAATAGCTCGGGTCAAATAGCATAAGGAATTAACTGACAATCATTGCGTTAATTTTGGGGGGACAGGGGTGGGGGGCATCATCAATTTTATCACATGAAATTGATTCTTTACAAATTTTTTTTTTTAAATGAACTGAATATTAATTTTTCGGACCCATCACATTTTCTGGAACAGTCCTCCTACCCCACCCTGTCATGGAAATTATGATGGTCCCTAAGAATTTTTTTGAAAGGTAAATGAAAAGAATTTTTACGGTATTGTAATGTCAACAAATCAAATAGATTGCTAAATATGTGTTCATTGACAGTGAATGATTTTGCAATAAACTTTAAACAGTTTTCAGGGAATATGTCCAATATCAAACTATATGCGAAAGTATGTCATTGTTCATATTTATCCTGGTGTGTGTGTGTGTGTGGGGGGGGGGGCTCAGTTTCTTAACTAATGTTCATATGGGGAGGGCATTCAATTTCAACGTAGAGAGTTAAAGAGAGCGTTAAATTTTTTATCTCTTCAATACCAAATGACCGCCCCCCTGTACAATTAATTATGGTCACTCCCTAATTACCACACTCCACATTGCCAGCTAGAACTAGCACCCTCCTATATATATGCTAATAACAACAGCTGACCCTGACAAAAAGGGCCATAATGCATGTATGGTAATGTTGAGCACTCTCCAAAAAGTTATGACTGCTAACCTACCCCTCGGGTCGTGAACTTTTTAAACCAGCCGCCCCAGGCAAAAATCAGCTGCCACTGGACCTACAGCACAGTCACTTGAAAAAAAAATGTTTTAAGGTTTTTTTATTAAGAATTTGTTCAAAACGCGTAATAGTAAACTTCCTTTTTTCTCTCGAGTGACTGGCCGCCAGGCCATAGCTCTATTTTGCTCCCTACTGTATAACTACAAATTCAATCGTGCCTTATTATTAAAAAATATGCAGTTGTTGACTTCAAGAAATAATTAAGAAATAGATCCAGTGTCTAAGTAAGATCATAAAACAGTGAGGTAGGTAACAAAAATAAAAATAAGTTGAAGCACAGTAATTAATTGTGCTAAATCTAGTCATGCGGCATGCATTATGTTCACAGTTACTTGAAAAAAATTAAAATGTTTTTACTCATATAATTGTACTGAAAATGTACCTTCGTGTGGGATTATATGAGTGAAAACCTTTTAATATTTTTTCAAGTGACTGGTGATGGTAATGCATAGCCCAAAGAAATAGATTTAAGATACTAATTTAAGTTGTGGATAAACGAACCAGAACAGGATAGACCTGATACTGATAATGACCATATTATGTATTTGGTTATATAGCATTACATTACAATTTCCATTTTTATTACAAACTACTTACAGAATTAGTTTTAACTAAAGATTATAAGTGGTATTACCGTAATTGTGACTAGTAATTAAATTATAAGCTGTGAAATAAAATTCTTAAAACAAGAAACACATGTTCAGTATGTAGGGTGCTTTATCTGTTTATTGGCCTATGTCTTATTTTAGCATATTGTAGGCAGGAAATGATATGTGACCATTTACACATATTCTTTCCCTTCATAAGTCAGGTGGCAACACGATGAATAGTAGTAATGAAGAACAACTGCATGAGGCGATTCGCTCCAACAACAGGGAAGCTGTAGAGAATCTGTTAGCGAAAGGTGTCAATCCAGATTCTGTTTATTATGGAACAACTCCACTTCTCCTAGCTATCTTGAAAGGTGAATATATTTACCTTTTTTCCCTACTTTATCTGATCTGCATGAGTTTTATTAAAGTCATTTTCTTTTTTAGAATTATGTTGAAATTAATATATCAATTTCAATATTCTAAAGGCTGAAGAAATTTGAAATAGTACATGATTAAAAAAATACTAGTCCGAGTGTCACAAGTATGCGTATCCATTAGTTGCTGTAAATGATTAATTCTAGGGCATGTGGAAATAGCAACATTACTAATTGAACGGGGATGTGATACCAAAGCGACCGACCTACACTCAGGAATCAGCCCGTTCCAAGAAGCTGTGGTCAGGGACCAAGTACAGGTAATTCATGCAGTAGGAACTCAAGGGAATGATCATACTTTGTAAGCTGTGCCTATCCTGTTGTTTAAAATTAGAACAGTACAGGGCCACGAATAGGAGAAAAATCATACCTGTCTTGTCCATCGGACGGGTATCCTCAAAAATATACCCGTCCTAACTAAGATTTACACGTCCAAATCAGCAAACTCCATGTAAATTCAATTGAAACTGATATCTGGGATGACTGAGAATACTCGTCCATAGGACAAGAAACTCAAAATCTTTACCCGTTCCGATGACACAGATACCTGTCTAGGACTATAGGTTGGGTACTTATCCGAGGCCCTGACAGTACAATAAGATGAAAATATTTTACTTAAAATTTACTTGTAGGTTGTCAAAGCACTTGCTAAATCTGGAACTGATGTCAATCAACTTATTGATAAAGTTGATACGCCTTTAACTTTTGCAGCAAAGAAACAATTTACACTTCTTACACAAACACTTATAGAATGTAAGTATTATAATGATTTTTCCATATTTAAATGTTAATTACAATGCTGTCAGGTGTTTTTATTTGTTTTTCAAATTTTCATTGAAAATGATTAGATTCTGTATACTGTTTATCTCCTTACCAGTCATGATATTTATTTTGATGTAGCATAGTTTATTTCTCTTTTTACTAGGTAAGTCAGATGTTAATCGATTCAATACGAAAAACTATTCCCCATTATATATTGCAGCTGCTGAAGGTAGGTAATTTTGTTATATTGTGGTGTGTGCGAATTAAATGTAACATTCATTGGTTAAAATACACAGTAAGAATAGTAACATATGTTAAAAGATCATTGTTAATCACAGGCTACGCAGGAATAGTGGACTTATTACTTAAAAATGGTGTACAGAGAAATGAAAAATGTGGATATGAAGAATATACACCGTTAATCATAAGCGTAATGAATGAAAGGGTCAGCACCGCTACACTGCTCATCAAGGTTTGTAATTTGTTCTTGCCATGAATGTGTATCTGTATTATCTATTGATTCCTTACCATATTTTCCTAGTTATATAATGCTATTACCTATGTAATTGCTGAGTGAAGATTTGGTTGATCCTGGGTTCCATTATTCATGCTTTACAAAACAATATTTAAGATACCTATTGGAACCATTTTAATTGCTCTATGGCGAGGCTTTGGCTGTTTTCTCAACAGCTTCTTTGGGCCGGGTGAAACACCTCAGTTGGTCACATGACCAATATGGTGACCGCGATCATGTGACAGCAGGGACGAGTCGACAGGTGGCAGGTCGTAGCCGGTGTCGAGGTTCATTTTTGGAGAGCGCATACTTATTTCGATCTACTTGTGGATCTTTCTGCGAGATTCATCTTCTTCACACGCCACAACCTTGAAATCCTTCACAGTGATCTTATTTCCTGGGTCATAACATAAGATCACTCTGAAGATCACTCGCCATAGAGCAATTGAAATGGTTCCAATAGCTATCTTATATAGTATAGGGTATACAAATTTGAGACACTACTTCTCACTTTAAACGTAAAACTTGACGTTACGGTCATCAAGATCCAGAAAGAGTCACTTCAGTTGAAGGTCCCGCGATGGTGACCGCAACGTAAAGTTTTACGTTTAAAGTGAGTAGTAGTGTCTCAAATTGTATACCCTATGGATATTCCTACTACTAAGAACAGTCTACATAAAGATATCTTATATATTGTTTCGTAATTCGGTGTAATTGTTTTTAACATGGGTTCATATTATTTACAAGAAAAATTAAATGTTTTTTCCATCATATTTCTCATCTTTTAGAATGGTGCAGATGTTAACGCTCAGGATGTACACGGTTGGACAGCTCTTTACCACGCCATTTGTGATGGTAACTATTTTTCATTGTAATAATGTTCTGACTAGATTTTTACCTGAAACATTCGTGATAATAACGAAGATGAAAGAAAATGGAAAATAACAATGTCATGCACAGATAATAAGGAATGCCATCAATATATGTTATTCATCATGAATAAAATTAAGCATAAAATTATGTGAAAGATAAGTATTAATTGCTTAGAATTCACTAGTGCTGCCCAGGATGGATGTGATCTTTTGTTTGTTTTTGTTTTGAAGGAAATGAATCTTTAGTTAGTTTGCTCATCAAGGCTGGAGCAAACAAATCAGCGTTGGCTCACGACGGGTCAAGTCCACTGCAGTACGCCAGGGAAAATGAACTAGAAGAAATGTTGGATCTTTTGCAATGAAAATCAACTTACAACCGAATTTATTTATAATGTTGCTATTCTGTCTATCGACTTGTCAATGTTGAATATTGTGTGAATTATCATACCGCAATGCCAGATGATGTCTCCCCAAAATGGTTGATCAAATACCAGGTTAGGCAGCTAGCTGTACAAGAAAATACGGTCTGTGTAATATAAGAAAATGCTGTCGGTGTAATATTCATTGTACTGATTTCTAGTCATAAATGCAAATCATCATTTTCTTGGTGTTCATGTCGTGTCAAACTTGCAAATGTCCAGTGAACCTGTACTAGACTCAAATATAGATCTAATAACGCGGTACATGCAAATTGTTTGCTAGAAAAACCTACTACTTCTTGTATTTTGAAAATTCCATGGATGATAACGTGTAAAACAGAAAAAATTTACTCTTCTGACCACAATAATCATTTGTGTTCACATTTGTACAGAAGATTTGTGGAAAATAACAGGCTGTTCAAAGAGATTCTTAAGAATTCATTTGAATTTTTACAAAAGAATAATTTATTATTTTTATTATTTAGCCATTTTCTTATATGATATGATTTGAACTTTTAAAAGATTTTCAATTTTCAGATTTTAATATTTTGGCAGACTGATTTCATAAAGTATGATTCGATTATATGTCAACAAGTAAAATGTTGGATAAGTGTTTGTTATTCTTAGTTTTTATTAATTCTTCACATAAATTTGAATATGCAAATTTTATGGGCTCATTTTGAGAAGTCAGTGCAGCAATAAATAAAGCAAGAACTTGTTGACTCTTCTAGCTGACAAGTAATCGTTAGGTGAAATTATTGACAATAGTCATCTTACCCGGTACGTGTATGAACCAAGAACCAAAAATAACATTTACGTAACATACTGCTGAACAGAGAAAATTCCAATGGTTTACCAAATTTTATTCATACATTTTGTAACTTTACAAAGTTGAAATAACGAATTTGAAGATGGCATATATAACTTTATTCTTACACCGTATACGACCATCCAAGTGCCCACTCTCGTGTAACAGCCCACCTCCCAGTTTGAGAAAATTTCAATTTAACGGCCCTGGGCGCTTGGACGGTCGTATACTGTAGGTGCTGAGGAATTTTGTTAACAATTTGCTTTACTTGCCTTGTATTGGATTAGCCTATTTCAACAAACAATTGGTAAATTTCAAGGAGTCCTGCTATATATACCGGTAACTTCTCATGACTAGAAAATTAAACCTTATTTACATTATTACATTTCCATACATTTTTGTTTGATTACCTAATACTTATTGGAATAAATTTAGCAATGTCACTATTGAGGTGTGGTGATGTCAAAAACGTGGATTTGTATAACTGAATGTAGTTCAAACATTAGAAATTCAAATAATGCCATCAATTAATGAATTATCATACATTAAGTATTAACATATCAAATAGATAACAATCTAAACGATTTAAAATTCTCATAATTATAAAATAATCACAACAGATACACCGATAAACTATTCATAGAGATCACTTTCTTTGGGGTTTGAAAAAGATGATCACAGACCGATTCAAAAACCAAGGTCCACAACTAGCTCATGGCACTAGTTTTTCCACACGTCGTAATCGCAATAGACACATTACTATGACTTGAACCAGGTTAGAGAATATACTAAATTTGTATATATTTGATGTGATCACAAACTCAAAAATATTGACTTTTAATTGCAACATACTGGTATGTTTTACCAGTACTATTTTACTAATTAATTAAAATAGCATATCTGTATACATGTTACACACTGAATAGCTTACAATGTTTATATTGCACATTCTATATCAGATCATTTTTCATTGCTTTATTACCGCTGGCAGGCAGCATTTTTGATAACAAACATAACAAATTAAATTGATTATTATCTTTCAAGAACCAGACAAATACAATATTACAATTGTAAGAAGTCTCCACATTTGTCAAAGGTACTTTTGCTTTAAAAGTTACATCATAAGTATACCTTTTATGGATTACCAGGGAGGCGTATATTCCTGGGAATACTAATGGTCACTATATTCACATATTACTAAATACTATAAAATGCAAACGCAAAAACCAGAAGCATAAATGAATAGCATATAAACAATCAACTTTCAAAGACTAGAAACAAAATTCGAACTTAAAAATTGACCACGTAAGATTTGCAAAATTGTTTTAACTAAAAAGAAGCTACACTTGCAAAAAGAAACTGTACAGCATGAAAAATGCAAGCTGCAGAAATTTATGAATATACATGGAAACATGTATCCTCATCAACAGAATAAACTGTTATTTTATCTAAAATGCTTATCAAAGTAAAAGCTGACGTTAACAAATAATTTTTGTTACATTTTGGAAGTTTCTAAATTCTTTGCATTAGAATAGTACCATAATCTAAGAACATCATAACATGTGTGATACGTCACACAAGTTCAAAATCATGATTAATACAGATGCACCCTGACAAACCAACACGTCAATAAACTACATAGGTGCGAGTTTGAAAAGGAGTATCAAATTGGCGGCGCGTGCATCTAGCATTTAAAAAAAGAAACCATATAACACACAATGTTGTTAACTGTCATTATTCAATTTCTGACAAGGTTAAAATTAGGGCACTAAAACAAAACAAACAAAATAGTTCAAAGCAGCCAACTAAAACTTCACTGAAAATTCATTGTATAAACATATCACAATGATAAAAGTTTATCAGAGATCTTTTATATATCCCACTTAAAATTTGAGATCTACAAAATATGCGTGGTCACATACGTTGCAAGATTTTTTTGGTCTTAACGCTAGTTCTATAGGAAATCACATTTTATATGCGGAATGTCGACAAAATTAGATCTATATGGATTGACGGACATTGATTTCTACTGGGCCAACCATTTCACAGTAGTGGGAATGAATTCAGTGGAACCATTTGTTCAAAATCATTATGCGGAACAAATGTTATAGAACCTTTTTTATTATCATAATAATTCATAGAATTATCAGAAAGAAGCACTTGGTAATACTGAAGAAATCACACTCATAAAAAACAATAAAAATAACAGTATCTATTCGACACACTAATCTAAGTCAGTTATAAATGCTTTTAAAAGTACATTTTTTACAAACTCTCCTTTTATTAAATGAAAATCCTTCTCCACAACCGGCGAGACAAATACAAGACCATTGAAAAAAATGACGTTTGAACAAAACACTGCCTCATAAGCTCATTAACTTCTCGTGTTTTCATCTTCTTCCTTCAACTGAACTAGAGATGAAAAACATCGTTCATTTACATGTACATGAATGCCACACAAACATCGCTACTATGTATTTGACGACCTGGGTCTATGCCCCTCTCGTCGCCCCGGGGACAGGCCCCGTCTCTGAGCCTCCAGGTCTCGTCTCCGGCAGTCCATCAGTTCCTCTACCTCTTTGTTCAGCTCGGTCAAAGAGGCCGTTTTAAGGTCCGCGCTGTTTCCATCACCGTTCATTGGCAAATGTACCGGCGATCCGCTCAAAGTCACGTCAGCCTTAATCTCGGGAATATTGAGCTGCTCCTGGACCTCATGAGGTACACGCGTGCGCAGTTTTTTTATCGTGTTGAGCAAGGCTAGACGTTCGGCCTCTAGGTTCTTCACACAAGTATTCAAGCCCTGGACCTAATGGGTTTGACACAAAAAGGTTTATGGATTAGTTTTCTTATTTTATTGATTCACCATTCATTGAGGCGTGTTTTAAGTCGATAAAACTATCACATGTTATTATGGATTTTATGTCTTTTTACTTTGTTCATGAATTATCATCGTTTATGTTACGTATAAATTAGTGTTTTTAAAACTAAAATTACATGTAAAATGAACTACTGAACAAATACAAAAAAAAAATGAGGCAAGGTTTTCTAGATAATTATATGAACTATGAAACCAGATAGTGTTTTCTATGATTGTATTCATTGAAAATATTATTACGCAAATAAAATAAGGGCCAAAACTGGCTATAAACAAACAATTGATCACCTGCTCCTCCAGCGAGTGACAAGTATTGTTGGCAGTTTGAAGTTTTTCAAGCAGTTCTAAATTCTGCCTTTTCAGGTTGTGATTTGCAGTTTCTAGTTTTGCCACCACATCAACATCAGACCTGCATTACAAAAACTCGTTGTCAGCAAACTTTCACAAATTGACTTAAAGCCCGCTTTACACATTAGCAAATTCTGCTTACGTAGCACTACGTTGCCGAACTGGCAAATTCGTCAGAAAATTTTGAACTCGTTCAAAACTTGTTGATGAACATACTGGTTAGTTTAGGTTCGTTACAAATAATTATGCTGCGACTATGGATTGTAGAACATTGGCACATATAAGTAACACTTCGTTTGGCTCCGCAACTCAGTGTAACAAGTATTGTTACTGTGTTCAATGTCGCCTCAATACGCCCAAGTCGACATAGACAAAATCGATTTTATACGTTGCACAGATTTGCATATGATTGCCTATGTGTAAAGCGGGTTTTAAAGTCATAAAACCCAATGGAATTTTTTGTAGTTACCTCTGAGGTGTTGATATCATTTCTTCCTGAAGAACATGATACTCTACTTCATATGCAGCCAATTGAGCAGAAATATCGAGACAGAATACCTATAAAATAAACAAATGAATACTTTAGTTGTTTTTCTTACATACGTGTACTATGATTCACATGGCCTTAAAAAGATGAATACAGTGCGGTTACGTCAAATTTACAATGCAATATCAACAATTAATAATTACTTGATTAATGATTCTCTCCATCTGAATGATTCCCATCCCTGGAAGTGTTGTTTTGAGGAAATCAACAATACTCTCGAAGCTCATGCATTGCTTTATCAGCTCTTTATGATTTCCTAGCAAAACCAAAGCTACTTTGAACACTACGTCCATTCCTTGTAAGAAGATCAAATCTACAACAAAATAATCACATGTACAAGTACAGTAAAATCCACAAAGTAATCCTCACTTGACGTTGAGAGGAAGTCATTTTATAAAACGTAGTTCAAAGCACGTCATAATAATCTTGAAGGCATTTCTTCTACTAAAACAAGGGGGAAATCATCGTCCAAAATGGAATGGAAACAATAAAAAATCAATACATTTGTATATTATACAAATCTTAACATATGCTCTAAACCAGTCTAAAAAACAGAATTTACCGTAAACTCTCGCAACAAAACCGAGCGGGAACTGTGATGCGAACAGCGTGAGGAACCAAGCCGCAGCATACAGTGTGGGCGCGATGTCATACAGCTCAAAATGCTCATACAAGTCCCGATAGTTGTCGTGCAACAAACGTGAGAGCTGATACAGTTGAATCTGAAATGATTTTATGATAATGAGAAACGCAAATTGTGAAATCTTTGGCAATTTGCAAATGTTAATGATTTTCGATTTTCGTGTACATTGTAGTTTTTTATCGGAAATCGTGAAGTCTTTGGCAGCATACGCATTCCATTCATATTAGGTTTATATGTACTTTGTAAATTTCTCAATGTATTCAATTGATGTCAGTTCTTTCTAACATTTCCACAAGTTATTTATAATTCTAACAGAGATTCTACAAGTTACCTGCAGTGCGACCATGTCGGGCCTGTACTGCCTTCTGAACCCAAGATCGAACATAAAGTACTGCATAGTTTCAAAAGCTTGCTCCTCTGGCATCTAAAAATAATTCATGATTTTGGTTATAAGCTTATTATTCTCTTTGTTGACAGCTATCATTGCTGACGAACAGGAATGTTTGCAATAACAATAAGTATAACTTTGGCAAAACTCTCAAATATACGATATTTATTTCCATGTGTACAGAAAAATGAATAACATTTCTTGTGTTAAAATTTTTTTGCTATCTTTTTTGTTGTTTCAAATTAAAAAATGAAATTTTATATATGAACAACAAAAAATATAACAAAGACCCACAAAAAACCACCAAATGACAAGACTTTTATACTGAATAACATAAATATTTGAACAAATTCATTAGCTGTGTTAATTCATATAATACAACACTTTCTTCATAGCAACAGCTATCATAATTTACAAATATATCTCAATATATATGTTTGCATTATGAGTCTACACTCTTGAGATAGACAAACAGACATTGTTGTTGCCGAAATATTGAGGTATATTTGTAAATTATGATACCTGTTGCTATGAAGAAAGTGTTGTATTATATTAATATTTGACTTTTTTCAAAAGCATAAGCGTACATGCATGAGCAGTATGCCGGCCACGAAGCTGAGTCCCTGGCAGTAGCCCACTTCCTTGTCCCTCAGGCTGTACGCCTTGAGGATGTTGAACAGGGACAGTTGTCCGGCTCCCAGCTGGGTGCTGAAGTACGGATGGCTGGGGAACGTCCGGCCTACAGCGAGAAAAAGGCTCGGTGAAAAAAAAATGAAAAATCTTCAAAACCATCGTTGGTCTAGATGGGAATATCTTTTACACTGCACATATCATTTTAGTAGGGAATGTTTGCTGGACTAGACTAACGTCAAAAGGTAATTGAAAAGGTTTCTAATGTCAACAGCAAAATCAATACTCGTTTTTTCTTATTTGGCCAAAATAAATTCGTATGTCTGACGTTTGATCTCTCGGCTGAGCATTTCAGCTTTGGCAGTGGGGGCTTCTGATTGGTTGGATTTTGAATGCAAGTTCCGCCAAATATTAATAGGGATGTATCATTAGCCGTGAGATATGATGATGCTTCAAAACTAGAATATCAAAAGGATTTATCACTCATTTTATGTATAATTGTCTTTCCTTACCACATTTGACGTCCAATATATATAATTAATTTTATAGCACAAAAAGGATTTATAACTCTCACATTGCTTAATAGTTTTCAAAAACACTGACCTAATGGGTTTGATACAAAAAGGCTTATGGATTTAGTTTTATTTTATTGATTCATTATTCATTGAGGTGTTTTGAGTCGGTAAAACTTATTTCACATCTTATTAGATTTTTATTTCTTTTAATTTTGTTCATGAATTATCATCGCTTATGTTACGCCATAAATTAGTGTTTTTAAAACTAAAAAATGCATGTAAAAATGAACTACTGAACAAATACAAAAAAAAAAAATGAAGCAAGTTTTCCTAGATAATTATAGGAACTATGAAACAAAAATAGTGTTTTCTATGATTGTACTCATTGAAAATATTTATAAGCGCAAAATAAATTATTGGCCAAAAATGGCTATAAACAAACAATTGATCACCTGTTCCCTCCAGTGAAGATGACAAGTATTGTTGGCGGTTTGAAGTTTTTCAAGTAGTTCTAAATTCTGCCTTTTCAGGTTGTGATTTGCAGTTTCTAGTTTTGCCACCACATCAACATCAGACCTGCATTAATACAAAAACTTTGTCAAAGCAAACTTTTCAAATTGACTTAAAGCCACTTTACACACTAGCAAATTCTGCTTACGTGCACTGCCTGTCGGTCAAAAATTCGCCAGAAAATTTTGAACATGCTCAAAACTTGTTGACGAAGAATATACTGGTTGGATTTAGGTTCGTTACAAATAATTATGCTGCGACTACAGATTGCAGAACATTCGTACATATAAGTAACTTACTTTGTTGGCTCAACAACTCAGTGTAACAAGCATTTTTACTGTGTTCAATGTGGACCGTTGCATTCACGTGTAAGTCAGATAGACAAATCGACTTTTATACGTAACCCTCCGGTAATGTGTATTTGCATATGATTGCTCCTATGTGGTTTCTAAAAGCTGGTTTTTTAAGTCATAAACCCAATGGAATTTTTTGTAGTTACCTCTGAGGTGTTGATATCATTTCTTCCTGAAGAACATGATACTCTACTTCACGCAGCCATTGAGCAGAAATATCGAGACAGAATACCTATAAAATAAAACAAAATGAATACTTTAGTTGTTTTTTCTTACATACGTGTACTATGATTCACATGGCCTTAAAAAGATGAATACAGTGCGGGTTCACGTCAAAATTTGTTATCAACAATTAATAATTACTTGATTAATGATTCTCCATCTGAATGATGCCCATCCCTGAAGTGTTGTTTTAAGGAAATCAACAATACTCTCGAAGCTCATGCATTGCTTTATCAGCTCTTATGATTTCAGCAAAACCAAAGCTACTTTGAACACTAAATCCATTCCTTTCAAGAAGATCAAATCTACAACAAAAATAAAAGACATGTACATTAAAATCCATTAAAGTAATCATCACTTCTTGACGTTGATGGGAAGTCATCTTATAAAATATAGTTCAAAGCACGTCATAATAATCTTGAACGCATTTCTTCTTACTTTACTAAAACAAGAATGAAATCATCTTCCAAAATGAAATGGAAAAACAATAAAAAATCAATACATTTGTATCCCGTTACATGAATCTTAACATATGCTGTATATAAAATCCAGTCTAAAAAACGAACTTACCGGCAAACTCGCAATAAAACCGAAGGAACTGTGATGCGAACAGCGTGAGGAACCAAGCCGCAGCATGTGTGGGCGCGATGTCATACAGCTCAAATGCTCATACAAGTCCCGAGAAGTTGTCGGTAACAAACGCGTGACAGCTGATACAGTTGAATCTGAAATGATTTTATGATAATGAGAAACGCAGATTGTGAAATCTTTTTGGCAACTTGCAAAATGTTAATCATTTTAGATTTTCATGGTACATTGTAGTTTTTTATCGGAAATCGTGGAAATCTTTTGGCAGCATACAATATTCCATTCATATTAGGTTTATATGTACTTTAGAAATTTCTCAAGGTATTCAATTGATGTCAGTTCTTTCTAACATTTCCACAATTTATTTATAATTCTAACAGAGATTCTACAAGTTACCTGCACGCGACTCATGATCTGGCCTGTACTGCCTTCTGAACCCAAGATCGAACATAAAGTACTGCATAGTTTCAAAGCTTGCTCCCTGGCATCTAAAAATAATTGATTTTGGTTATGAGCTTATCGCTCTCTTAGTTGACAGCTACCATTGCTGATGAACAGGAATGTTTGCAATAACAATAAGTATAAATTTGGCAAAACTCTCAAATATACGATGTTTATTTCCATGTGTACAGAAAAACTGAATAACACATTTTGACTTTTTTTAAGATTTTTTTTTCTATCTTTTTTGTTTTTTTAAAATTAAAAGAACAAATTTGATATTGAAATCAAGAAAAAAAGATAGAAAAACACAAAAAAAAATTTATTACCTTTAAAAATACCATGCTTATACTGAAACACAAGGTAATATTTGAACAAATTCATTAGTTGTGTTAATTCCAACATGAGACAACACTTTATGGCAGAGATAAAGACTTCTTACGTGACCGGGAAGAAACGCCTGACCTAAAATCATTGCCGGATATTTGTCAGTGTTTACTTGTTTTATGGGGGTTATACTGTCTTATACATGGTATTTAAATTGTTTCTTAAATACTTACATAAAAAGAATGAAACTTTCAGAATACACAGACCATATTATTATTATACAAGCATTTTGTTTGGCCATAGCCCTAAATATACGACATTTGCCTTGAAAAACTGAATATATTCATTTTTTATTTTTTGCTACCTTTTTGTTGTTTCCAAATCAAAAGTTTATATATGAACAACAAAAAAGATAGAAAAACCCACAAAAACACTTGACAAGACTTTTATACTGAATAACATTAATAGTTGAACAAATTATTATTGTTAATTCGTGAGGGCATTTCTTCATAGCAACAGCTATCACAGGAAAGTTGCTAGGTTTTGCCGATGTTCATGCTGTCATGCACCTGCCGATATTAGAATACACGAGGTAAAAGACCTTTTTATGTTGCTTAGTGCTTACATTCTATGACAACCTAAATTATCAATGAACAAACATTGTACATACAAATACTATCCTTTTGCATTGATTTGAAAGTAAAATACAATTGTTTATCGGCGAGTAAAAAGAAGCATTTACCGGCACGCACCTGCAAGTTTATTCAAACACAGTAGAAACAAAACCCCATTTTCACAGGAAAACTAATTTTTATTTCTTAGAAAATGGGATATGAAAAAATCAATGAATGGCAACGTCAAGCGTATGTATAGACCTTTAAAATGATACCAAACTTGATATATGGAAGAAAGTATAGGCATGTACTGTTACGATGAAGGGTGTCAGTATTTACAGGTGATGTTTGGTCAGCAAAATGTCTATTTGGCCGGTTGTTAATCTTTTTCTTCTATAAGTGGCCGGTAAAGTATACCGATTTTATATATAGGGGCCTACATACTAAATATGAACGAGGTTCACCCTATAGGGTTTTTCTGAATTTCGGGTTCACTTTTACTAGTTTGGAAGGGATCATAACGAAGACCAAAGTTCTCGGACTAATATTTAATTGTTTTTATGTCATATTGTATAAGTTTTTTAAATTGAAGTTTAGATAAAGTTTGTGAGAATCTGTACATATAGAAAAAACATAGTTTAATGGACCAATGAGTATATAGTAAATAAAAAGAAGCAGCTAAACATTTGGCTTCCACTGACGCCACGGTAATTTCACCCATTATCGCCGTGGCAAAATGAGGATATTATTGGCGCAGTTATAATTTCGAACTCCTGACTCAACAACATATCTCAATATATATGTTTGCATTATGACTCTACACTCTTGAGATAGACAAACGGACATTGTTGTTGTCCGAAATATTGAGATATATTTGTAAATTATGATAGCTGTTGCTATGAAGAAAGTGTTGTATTATATTAATATTTGACTTTTTCAAAAGCATAAGCGTACATGCATGAGAAGTATGCCGCCCCGAAGCTGAGTCCCTGGCAGTAGCCCACTTCCTTGTCCCTCAGGCTGTACGCCTTTGAGGATGTTGAACAGAGACAGTTGTCCTGCTCCCAGCTGGGTGCTGAAGTACGGATGGCTGGGGAACGTCCGACCTAAAAAAATGAAAAAATTGTATTCAAACCTAGAAAAAAAGGCTCGGTGAAAAAAAAATATGTAAATGACCAAGAAAAGTCTTCAAAAATGTCATGTCAATATGGTCTATGGGAATATCTTTTTACACTGCACATATCATTTTAGTGGGGAATGTTTGCTGGGGGAGCACTAGAAAACCATGGATTGGTCTAGATGGGAACGTCAACAGCAAAATCAATACTCGTTTTTTCTTATTTGGCCGAGTAAATTTGTACGTCAGACGTTTGTTATCTCGGCTGAACATTTCGGTGGCTTCTGATTGGTTGGATTTTGAATGCAAGTTCCGCAAATATTAATAGGGATGTGTCATTAGCCGTGAGATATGATGATGCTTCAAAACTAGAATATCAAAAGGGATTAATCACTCATTTTATGTATAATTGTCTTTCCTTTACCACATTTGACGTCCAATATATATAATTTATTTTTATAGCACAAAAAAGGATTTATAACTCTCACATTGCTTAATAGTTTTCAAAAACAATAGATAAATGTAAAAATTCTTTACTTTAAATGATCAAGAAAAGTTTATACATATTATGACGAAATGTCAATATTATGTAGCTAAATACATAGAAAATGCCGGGAATATGAGAAAAGACAAACTATATAACTAAAAATTATAAATATTTTTATTGCACACTTATTGTAAGATATGTTTTAAACTGACTTAAAAGCCATAATTGGCAGGGTGATATCTTGAATATATATAATCAAATATATAATCAGAAATAAATGTATTCACATGACTTGGCTAAATAAATAGAAAATTTTGACTTGACTTGACTTGGATAAATAACATAGAAAATTTTGAGAATATTTTTTTAAAGACAAACGTCTTTTTAGGATAACTAACAATTGTAAATATTTTTATTGCCCACTTAGGGACGGTTCAGTATTTATCATCCCAAGGGTCAGTATTTATGACAGGGTGGAGTAGGATTTTCCAAAAATGCTGTGAAAAAAATAATAGCCCCCCCCTAAATCTCTGTGAAAAAATTGGTAACCCCCGCTTGATTTCATGTGACAGAAATTGATGACCCCCCTCCCCCCCTTATAATTAATTTACGCATTCATTGTAAGCTAACTCAAATCCTATTTGATTGATATCCATAATATAAAAAAACAATAAATTTTAGTACAGAATCTCAAAAATAGGGGTAAATTTTCTGTGAAAAAAATGATAGCCCCCCTCAAAAGTGTGTGAAAAAATTGATATCCCCCCGTCCAAACATTGTGACAAAAGTTCATGGCCCGCCCTAAAATCCTCCCACCTCACCCTGTCATAAATACTGAATGGTCACGTAGCTCACCTAGATCGATGAGTATAGCGTGCTGGTGCGTGGTGAGCATCTTGAGCAGCTGTGTGTACGAGTGCGTGAGACTGATATCGTCTGCGAGCGAGCGTCTCGGTCGCTTGTGGAGTTTGTGCTGCCCCATCAGCAGCAGCCAGATGTCTCCACGCTTGGTGCGAGGCACGCCTACAGCACGGGACAAAACCGGGTGAGTTGGTTTAATATATATTTTATTAGCAATTGTCCAGAAAGTACATCATATTAAGGACTTTTGCATGTACCTTGTGTGAGAGTTAGGGTCGTTGGGAAGGGAGACACATTCAAATTCGAAAGCTAATTAAAGCATCTTGAATCAATTATATATTGGTGGACAGCATTGAATAGTTTTTGATTAATATTAATTTCAACCCATTCGTCTCCAAACAGGAGATTATCAATTGTGGGCCGAATCTGTTGTGGTATCGTAGTGAGCATTGTTTGTCTTAAATCATTGTAGAGTGGGCATCTGAGCAAGAAGTGCTCTGCATTTTCTGTGTGTTACACACGGGTGAGTTTGTAATATGAATTATGTTATCAGGTGAGTTCTTGTGGCGTATCACGGCGAGCCTGATGTGCCACAAGAACGAATCCTGATAAAATAATTCATGTTACACAACGAACCCGGTTTTGTATTCATCATTCTTTTCTAAACAATTACAACACTGTTTTAAAAAAATGTGAAAAAGTAGTCTAGCTGAGTACAAGCATGATAACCATAGTATCACCCCTCTTCGAAGAGGGGTGATAACCCTCTCCGGGTTATCCGGTACTTCTGGATCATGATAACCATGAAATTACATGAAAAAGAATGATAAAGCGCATTATTGCATAGTTTGCTTTACTTAATATTTGGTAAGTAAGGTTCATAGCATATTGTAAATGAATCATATTATCTGGTTTTAATTCTCTGAAATATATGCATAATTTTTCCAAACGATATATTAAATAATGAAATATCCAAAATAATTGTCTTTAATTTCAACCTCTGTCTTTTTCAGAATATAACTTACAATTAGAATGATGATCTTGATTTTTTGGAAAAATTAAGCATATATTTGAGAGAAATAAAAACAAATAATATGATTCATAGCCTTTTATTACTTTGTTAACTTTTACTAGAAGTTTTACAGTTTCTGGATTCATAATATGTAGATATCAACATAATGTTGGTAGCTCAAAAACTAACATTTACTTACGAAACAGCACTTTTGTGTAAATAAATGTACGTTTCTGACCCACCAACATTATGTTGGTATCTACATATTCCTTTGTTAAGTAATTGAAATACACACATATCATGAGAATAATTAAAGTATTGAAATAATTGTCTATTTACATGTTCTAGTCATGCGAGTTATTCAAAATAACTGTAAATATGTTTTGATGAAGTTTCAACACAAGTTAACATGAGAAAAATTCATTTTGAATTTTATATGTTTACACTATATACAGTAGAAACCACTTATATTAACTGGATTGGTCTTGAGAGGTGGTCTCAATAGAGAGGTGGTTCTCACAGAGATGGGGTCTTATAGAGTGGTCTATTTAGAGGTGGTCTCAAGAGGGGTTCAGGTGGTCTGTAAAGAGGTGGTCTCAATAGATTCTCAATAGAGAGGTGGTCTCAATAGAGAGGTGGTCTTGGTCTCAATAGAGAATAGAGAGGTGGTCTCAAAGAGGTGGTCTCAATAGAGAGGTGGTCTCACAGAGAGAGGTGGTCTCAATAGAGGTGGTCTTCAATAGAGGGTGGTCTCACAGAGAGGTGGTCTCAATAGAGAGGTGGTCTCAATAGAGAGGGTCTCAATAGAGATGTGGTCTCAATAGAGGGTGGTCTATATAGGAGGTTGTACCGTCTTGCACGGCAGCATTGAGCCTGTCCCAGCTGAGCGGCTTTCCGCGGTCCGGACTCCCCAGCCAGCCTTCCCACACCTTCGTGACCTCCTTCAGGCAGGGCGTGATCTCTTCGTAGTCTAATTTTTTCTTCCGCGTTTCCTCTTCATCTTGATGGGCTGAAAGATTCGCGTTAAAATAAAGATCTATTGAAATTTGGTAAATAAATCAGACTAGAAACGGTCTCTCTTTTATATTGAGCTTCTGCATGAGAAAAATACATTGTAGGCCACCGTATTACCGGTGGTTTTATATATATTGGTAACTACATGTATGCTTACAGAATGTTAACTTCTATTGGGTTCCAATAAATCAGACTAGAAATTGGAACCTGGGTTCTTTCGACTTTTCTCAAGAGCTTTGTCGGGTCGAATGAACTTCTTGCCCCCCCGTGTAAAAATGATCGCCAAATCCGTTGTCATGTGACCCAGTGAGAGGATCATTTCATTAGGCCCGACTGAAGCTTTTTTGAGAAAAGAGCGAAAGTCTTGCCAAAGACAAAATGGCAGGTTCCAATAGGTAGCTATATAAGAAATACATGTATGTTTGGTACAAACCTAACACATATTTCATTTTATCCAAAACCAATTTGTAAAATTCAAATATTCCATCGAACATTTTCTCTTCTGTTTTCTATAATTTATGTACTGTTCACAAACACGATTATTCATTTTGTTTAATTGTTAGAGTATCCTGATCAATTGTTCAAAGAAGCGAAGCCCACCAAATCATAACATATTTCATATCACTTGGAAAACTAAATAGCAGTGTCATCTGCACAAAAACACTACAAGTACACGTACTATGGAATGATTTTAAAAAACTAATTTTTATCGTCTCAAATTCATCAAGACAAGATGATCCTCCGAATCTGATTTGCTTGAAAAGTGTGTGTGCAAATATCCAATAACATGCTCATGTCAGTAAAATCCGCAGCTCATTTGTCAATATAAATACACACTTTAACATTCCAGTGCCAAATGGTGAATGTTAAGTTCACGAAAAAAGCATGAATAGACGCAGAATTCATAATTCCTGTGTTTGGTATGATACATTAAATGCGGTTAAACATGATGTCAGTATTTAACAACTGACCAAACTAAAACAATAAAACTGCAATACAACCCAATTCGCTACAACAACTGCATCAATATTGATTGTAAAACACCTTTATCATCATATGAAAATCAATACTGAAGGATGGTGTATCGGAAAAAAAATTACTACAAAGTTTGTTCTTTATAAACTTCACTTTTTAGTTTTAATATCATCACTTAACGGAAAATATTAAAGATTTTTTTTTATATTACCATCTCTTTCCATAAATTTGACATTTCAAAAATGTTAACAGAATGGTTACAGTTAAATGTAACTCATCAGAATATAAGTAAATTCCTGCCATAAGAATTTAGACAGTTACATAGATCTGCTGAATGCCAAAACAGCAGAGGACTTTTGTTATTAAAAATTTTCTTCCTTTCATGTAAGTTCCCTGCACATTCATTCTAACAATCTATGTTACATGTACCTCAAACATATATCTACAATGACATGTCCAGATTACTTGATGATGTAATTTTTGTTAAATCAAATCCCTATCAATGTTTTAATGCTACTTTGATCATAATATAAGAATTCTTTCTGTTCCTGGTAATAATTCATTAACATCTAAAAATATCAATAATTACGAACATCATACACATCATGTGATGAGGTCATTATAACAGCTTTGTAAATCATAAAGAATGAAATATCAAATGGTACAAGTCCATTCGAGAGTGTAAACTTTAACTACATGTAACTATATGTTTAATAGTTGAGATAAATTACATTATTTTTCTATTCCCCATAGTACAGTAGTGTACTGACTCTGTCAGAAGGTCACAGAAGTGAAATATAAAGAAATACGTTAGAAAAAAGAAACATACACTAAGAGTTCAGAATCTATAAAACTTGTGTCACTTTGTTAAGTAGATATCTTCTGTTGATTACACTTACTCCATGTATGAGGAAACAATGAAGGGGAAAATTATTAGTCTCAGTTGGTTTCTCACATCTACGATGCCAATGGTCAAGTACTGTAAGTTTTGAAAGGTAAGTTTCACCAGAATTCACAAGGATACCAATTGTTTCCTATGGCGTGAACACAACTTTAAATTTACCTTCATTGATAAAAACAGTTACTCTTTTAAGTACAAATTTAAACCACGGATGTACAATGGCAACATGGCCCATTTGGACGTACATAATTTATGGCATGTAGATACATCAGAGCAATGAATTCTATGATTTTATAGAATGAGAAAAAAAGTGAACATCTGAAAAAGCATGCCACAGTACTGAGGGAAGTGACTCTCTGGTCATGTGTCTTCACATTTCTTTGGTGTTCCTTAAACCGCTGGCTGAATTTTCTACCTGATTCACCAATGTACAAACTTGCACAGTTCTTGCAACCAATACTATACACACTCCCACCCATATCATCTTGTTTAATTTTGTTCTTAGGATGAACTAGAATCTTGCAAATGGTCTTGTAAAGTTTAAAAGCTGAGCTAATATTGTGACTTTCTCAAATTTGGGCCAAAATTCATGAAAATGATAATCAGCGTAATCCAGACAACAACGTAAAACCCGGCCTCTTTTTATACAAAGCTATAGTTGTAAGAGTTTTCATACTAAGAACCAGTTTCTATTTGTTGCGGCCGTTGAATCAGACTAGCAAAAATAGCTTAAATTCTTCCAACAGAATGTGAGAGACAATATACCTCAAAATAGCTAGCAACATGAATCTACACAGTCATGATTACAACTATGCCTAATGATACTGCTGTATAAACCACAAAAATAAGCATCCATTTGGATGAGCCAAAATAAAAAAAAACTACAGCTAAAAAAACTTCACAACATCAACTAGCATTATACAGGGTTGCCAACCATCAGCTGTCATTTCTCTACGCAGGATGTCAAAAGGTAATATATAAATGACTAAAATATGTTGTCCATGGCTAAAATGCAAGAGATTTATTTGTATTCTGGATGACATTATACAAATGCTGAATGAAATGTGTACGTTTTATGTGTTTATAATCCATAAAAAAAAAATCAGACAAAAATGTAACTAAAAATTGAGGATAACCGTAAATGATAGTTGACTTCCATTTTGTATTGAGGTATTTTTAATGCGAAATCTCTGTTTGTACGGACAGATCTGTATTTCTTGGCAACCCTGACATAATTACCGGGGAACTTCAAATTAAGCTTTCAGGCACCTACACAAACTCACATCTTTACCCAAATGTTCAAACTCTTATCAAATTTCCTGATTTTGCATTATTTCTTTGACACCAAATCATCAAACCCAGTAAAAATTGCATTGCATCCAGATGAAGCAGGAGAAAATAGTGTTATAAAAAAAACAAGTATCTACTTGGATTGAAAAAATGTGTTCTCAATAAGACAAGTGCGCTATTCCTAGCTAGGAAAAAAAAAAGAAAAAACAAAAACAGATTGAGCATACTAATATAGAAAAAGAAGATGAAGCCTTTGATGCTAAACCCTTTGTCCTTCTCACCTTTAAAAATGACAACGGATCTATAGCTGAACAGGATAAAATAGCCTGGCAAAAATTGAAACTTCTTTTGTTAGTACTAATGAATTGATATGCATAACTAGTTATGCAGCCAGTGCATAAAATATAAAGCTGTAAGGCGATCACATTTCTTGTTATATTTTTACAGTTGTGAAACATGAAAACATTCAATATATTTTCTTTACCAAAGTTTTTTTCAAAATTAGAACTATATGTACATGCAGTTAGTAAGACTGCACCAGTTTACGTCTTTTGAATGGGGCTTGCAAAAGATGTTTGAATATTTGAAAAAAGACATTTTCTTTTTTAATTTTCTCAATACAAATCTATATATAATTTTATGAGCGATATATAATTTATGAGAGGCACATGAACTGATGCAGTTGCCGTTGGGTAATAAACACTAAATCTCGATCTAGAATATATTATTTTCGATGATGGTGTGCATACATTGTACATGTACATGTTCAATTTACATTGTTAATTAGTTTTTAGCACAAAATTTTCTAAGTATCACAACTTGTAACAAGAAATGCTACATAAAAGCGGAGTACTGCGTACATGTTTTACAGAAACAAAAAAGAGAACTAAACAATAATTAAGTGTTACATTAGAATAACGTTAGCATTACATGGGGCAAAACAGGTTCTTCAAGATTTGCAGAACAATCTTAATTATGCCAGTACACAGTTCCACATCACACCAACGTAGCAACAGGTCATACAAATACAGTAGTTCCAGAAAACTGATGGAAATAAAGACAAAATGAACATTTGAAACATTTACAATGATAGTGTTACTTGATTTTTCAGGTGTAAAAAAACCCAGAACATTCAACACTGCTATTCAATAGATAATGAAAAAACAAAACAATAAAAATTACCAAAAAATCCAGCAAATGAAACCATACGCTACAAACCAAGTACACAGTGTTTACTGTACCATATTTGTTAATGAAGTACACTGTACAGTATATGTTCTTTTGATTACAAAAAATAAATTTTAGCAAAAAAACAAAAACATAATAAGCGCACCTCAACAATTTTTCGGGTTTTATGCATTTTTCTCACTTTGACCCCACAGAACATGATAACAACGCACCTTTATGGCTTTTTAGCCGGTGATCAGAATACAGAATAATACTGGCGTGTTATAGTCTTACAATATGGCGCTTGTAAAAAGAGCAAGATTTGTATTATATTTATGGAGTAGATAGTTGTAGTTTGTGTCATGTATTATATTTAATCTGCATAAACAGGAGTGGGTGCACTTATTGGGGCAGGTGCGCTTATAAGAACGAATACAGTATACAGCAGAATTGGGCGATGTACCGCTCCTATAGTTGGAGCTGGGCGGGACGCGCGCGGGAGTGACCACTTTGTTGAGGATCTGCAGTCTCCATGACGACTGTCTCCGGGGCATGGTGCGCACCTGGCGACCGGGCAGGCTGTCCCCGCCCGCGCCCCGGTCACCCAAGGGCGGGGAGGGCGGGCGGGGGCGGGGGGCGGAGCTAGAGCTGCTGTTGGCAACGTTGAACCTACAATTATTCATTTAATAGAATTTATTTAAGAAGACTTTCTGGAGATAAAAGACTTAAGTGGGGCCCTAATTTGTTCTGTTTTTTTTTAGTATAAAAACATTCATTTTCCTTTTTAAATGCATATTTTTTTAGGGTTTCGAATGGAATTTGGTTTATGGACCATACAAAAGATCATACAAATACAATGAAAATTTAGTCAATGTTAATTTTAACTGTAAATCGAAATTGTATAATAATGTCTTTGTATG
>CM032664.1:58489706-58511566 GCA_019095985.1 Streblospio benedicti | reverse complement strand
TCGCATCTTCAATGCGTTTTCAAGTGAAAAATCTCAAATCAAGTGAAAAAAAAGTGACGAAAGCGTTGAAGAAGCGAAAATTTGTGATTTGAATAAAATTTCATACCTTTATGACTATATTATCTGTTCTGTTTTATTATGATATGGTACGAGCGGCTCCAA
Organism: Streblospio benedicti; assembly: GCA_019095985.1. Classification (NCBI taxonomy): domain Eukaryota; kingdom Metazoa; phylum Annelida; class Polychaeta; order Spionida; family Spionidae; genus Streblospio; species Streblospio benedicti. The sequence continues at coordinate 58,511,404 of CM032664.1, read as the reverse complement.
GAACTTTTTTATACAAGGATATCTACTCCATTACAAATTTTTATTGTTTTCATTTTTCACAACATAAGATGCCTATGGAATTAAAAATAAAGTTAAAACGAAAACAAAATTTTGTTATAAAAGGTAAAAGCAGTATGTGCAGGAGATAGGTTATATCATTTTCTAAAGATATAAAAATCGTATTTGTCACAGTATTATTCATGAAATTTCAAAGGACTTTATAATGAATGGGAATGCATCAATATATCATAAATTTGGCAATGACAGAATAAAATTCATGTTAAAAACGTACACATAAAATCTTTTGAAACATGTCATTCGATCAATTAGTATAGTTTATAATCCTAAAAATATAAAGCAGATTACTGTAGTAAATACATAGCTAGCCACTAATAGTATCATCTTTTGTTTTATTGTGAATAATACATTGCACCAGTAGTCGTAATTGTGGGTTGGGTACTAACATGAGGGAGATACAGGCTACGCGTCTGTACAAGAGAGCGATGCAGGTACTTACGAAGGACTGGCCATAGTCAGTAGATTCTGTAATCCAGCTTTTCCGTCTAAATGCTTCGCGAGCCTCTTCTAATTTTGTTTTGCTCTATGGTTTCAGGCATGGAAGGATTAAGCATTACTAAGCAGGGAAAATTACTGATCATTTTAAGACATTCATCGTCAAAAATATTTACACACATCTAAGTACGAATATTTATTCTTATCTAATTAGAAGTAATGAACATTAAGGTACATGATTTCAAATAATAAATTGTATCACGACAAAATCAGGTAGTACGTTTGTTCTTTTAAAAATAATAATCAGACATGGATATGAAATGTTCATACTATATACATGTATTAAAACTACAGCTAATTGTTTTTTGCAGTGAAATGGAATGTCTATTAATGCCCAGTATCCATTAATTTTCAAAAGCATTATGTTTTGTTTAATGTGCTGACAGCAAGTTCATGGAGTAACATTTTCCATCATAACTAAAAAATTATACTGAATATCAAAATGAATATTATCGGAACAATGTGCTATTTTTGCCAGATCTACATTATAATTTTTATTATTTTGATTGGTTTACATAATAGTGAACAATTACATGAAAATAGCATTTTTTCAGTCTCTGTGAGAGACAGTCAGACATTTTAAACAAGCCTTAATTTGGGATTAAGGTCCAATGATCAGAACAGCAGTATTTTGATTTGCATACACATGGCTGGTCAATCAAGTGATAGCAATGTGTGTGAAATCAAAAATATAAACAAACTTCAGACTGAAAAAAAGCCATTTTCATGTAAGTGTTCACTATTACCAGTACGTAAACCAATCAGAATAATAAAAATTACAATGCAGATGCAGCAAATAAAATAGCCTATCATTCCTATAATTTACATTTCGATATTCAATACCATTTTTAGTTATGATAGAAAATTTTACTCCATGAACTTGCTGTCAGCACATTAGGAAACTATTCTAAAAGTTAATCTGCTTTTCAAAAGTGCAATTAAATAACATATCATTATACATATCAATCAAGAATCATGCTAAAATATATATAAAAAAATACACCTATAATTGACATGTACATACCTTTTTCAGACTTTCAAAAGAATTTGATAAAGATTTTTTTGCCTTTGAGCGAAAATCATCAATTTTTAAGGATAAAGCGCTTTTGGACGTCTCAGATAAATTGAACTGAAAGCACAAAAACAAATACCATGCAAACTGAATGAGCCGACAACTGACAAAATACCATCACCAAACGCTCTTGTGAACAAAAACTGTTCCTGTCCATGCTAGATATTTTTAAACCATGCACAAAAATCTTGTGTAAAAATGTACAGCTGTCATGAACACAACAATGAGCTATTGACATAGCTAAGAATTTCATCAAATCTTTTAAATAAATGAATAAAAAATAATGAATAGAAAATTTGTACTTTGGTGGTTTGATTTTCATTCATTTCACGCCATTGGCGAAGAAAATAAAAATACATATCAAATATATGACTTCATTAACTTGTGTAGATCAATGTTTATTTAAGCACTAAATTAAAGCCCCATCCACACCGCTACGATTGCATGCCACGATATACAAGGAGACAGTCGTATAATTGCATAGAAAAATTGTAGAAGTTTTTAGTTACGACGGTGCCTGTCCACACCGCTACAACGATTTGTCGTAAGCCAAGATTCTCACGAATGTTTTCATACTAAACCGGTAGACACAGTTTTTAACATTATCGATCGGATCACATTGATTTTGTTGATAAATACATTATCAGAGATACATTTAAGTACAATTTCGTTACATCGTAGGAGTGTCCACACCAACACAAGTTCCAACTACTTATGATGACCCCGACTACGACTGAACATGGGGAGTCGTAACAACAGCTTGCAACGCAACAGATATTGATAGAATCGTAGTTGTAGTAGCGTCCGAACCGCTGGGATTTTGACCCACCAGAGGTGGCGTCGTATAGCATCGCATGCGTAGAGTTAAGTTATTCAAATATACTGACTCCGTAGCAAGAAGAAAATGAATAACTTTAGGCATAACAGGTAGAAATTTGGATGCAACCGAATTTGTTGCTTTAGTAACAGCCGTAATATTGAGAAGAAATCGTAGTGAAGCCATTACAACTGTAATGAAATCCTCTATTTTTTGCTTGGGTGTCCTTCTGACGCAGTCAGTACAGTAGTTTCATGGGTTATATAAAAAGAATTGCAAGAAAGAAGACTGAAGCAAAAAATTTCTTTCTAATATCAATTTAAGTTTTGAAACAATGAATATTCTTACATTTTTTAAGTACATGGTCAAAGTTATAATCTCTATGACTATGACTAGAAAATAAATTATTAAGTTAAAATATTCATTATTTCAACAATAAATGATCTTTTCAAAGAAGTAGACTAGACATCAAAATTCAAAACGTACCTCATTTTTTACGTGATTTCGGTTGGCATCCGAGACATGTGTATGATTTTGCTGCTTACTTTCAGACAGGTGACGTAGAATACAGATTAACACTTCGTTCATTTCTTGATGGCTCTCCAACGTTGCACACTGAAAGAACATGATTGCTAATTTTAATCATATCTAAATTAAATAAACTACATTTTCTACATCACATGACTTCTATTTGAGCAATGCCCTGAAGTTCACCTCTCTGAGTATCAGATGTCGCATTGGCCTCTGAAATGTTTCACCAGAGATTGGATTATCATAATTTATTAATTTATGTGGCCTTAATTCTTAATTTAACCTTTATATTGTGATTTTTTATATGTAGACTATTCAAACTAACAGGATAGATACATATACTTCTATTTGTGTTTTATAAGCATAGAAAAGTGCAAACTGATAGTCTGCAAATTTTGAGCAATGCTCAGTTTGATCACTTGACCTCATTCATATCATATCAGCCTGTGACTTGTCAGAATTTTTAATGAAAATAGTTATACTTCAGAGATCTCTTCAGGACATCTGATACTCAGAGTGAAGTTCACTTGAATTTTTAGAATCTTTATTCAATGTTATACCAGTAACTGAGTAACAGCAGAGTCAGGATTCGCCACTCGTCAGTTCAACTAGTAAAAACTTGTGGAGGACGAGTAGAATGTTTTAGTAACTCGTCCTTTTGATGAGTAGCAATTCTGGTCAATTTGGCATACTGTTATATAGTTTGTGTAAGGAGGACGAGTACATTTTTTGCAGGACGAGTAGATATTTTAGTGTTACTTGTCCTGCTGACGAGTAGCACTTTCAGTCCCGTAACCAGAGCCAAAAGAGCGAGGAAGCGAACATTTTATTTTATAAGCGGGGGGTGGGGGGGTGGGGGGGATTTTTTTCGCGCTCTGTGAGGGCAACACACATATTAGATATAAAACTTTCATATATAATTCTAGCATTACTTGCCAACAAATAGCAAAAAAAAAACTAGTCTATAACCTGAATATTATACGAGTAACTGAGTAACAGATGCTATTGATACCTATTATATTTATTAAGTTCATCTTTACACAACACAATAAATTCTAACTGATTGACAGTTTCAACAACTTCTGTTGCCATTTTTAAAAAACTTTGAAGTTGTTGAAACTGTCAATCAGTTAGAATTTATTGTGTTGTATAAAGATGAACTAGATAAATATATATGGATTCCAACACGATGAACACATTCAAGGATAGCTATCGATACCTTGCTCTGGAACCTCGTCATGATGTGGATTTGATCCTGTTCGTTGAGCTGCATGATTCGGCGCATGATCAGTTCATAGGCCTGCTCCGGGACAAGCTCTGTAATCAATAACACAGACAGATTGGTTCAAAATGCTCAATAAATTATTTCTATCATTTAGTAGTGATTTCTTAGCATCTGGATTCATCATAGAGAAAGGAAAAAACCTACTCAGATGCTTCTCTGTTCGTCTAGAAGCGACGTTTCGGTGGATGTTCCACCTGCATCAGGCTTCGATGACAAAGTGCAACGAAAGTTGTTATTTTCGCCCCACGTGACTCAACGCGGAATCAGAGTGCAAAACAACAACATTCGGCGCACTTTGCCATTAAAGCCTGATGCAGGTGGAACGTCCACCGAAACGTCGCTTCTAGATGCGAAGAGAAGCATCTGAGTAGGTTTTTTCCTTTCTCTATGAAATTATTTCTAATTGAAAAAAGTCTATTCAGAGATCATCAGCGTCTATTTTTAACCCGATTAGGGCACTATCTGTCATCAGCGAATGAATATTACAGAAGTGGGCAGATGAAAAATCTGCTTTAATGGAAACACTAACAGATAAAAGAATGCAGCAGGTTTAATGTTCATGGCGCAATTAATCAGTACTAATTAATCTCTTGGCAAAGCATCTAAATATTTGTGAGAAATGCTCACAGTTACTTTTGTTGAAGGACAACTAAGATCAGTGTTAATCAATCACTAGCACTTTTATCATAGAACGACACAGTGGTTTTACTGAAACTTGGTTATAAAACAGTAATGCTGTCAAACCCCTTCATATGCATTTCTGGATGCCCAAAATTAGTATTTTAGGGGTATTCCGTGGTGGCGGCAAACGGTCTACAAAAATACTGGGTGTAAAGTGAAATCCATAAGCTGATATGTATGTATTTCGGTGTACTGTAACCAATATTCAGGGCGTTTAACATTAATCACAAACACACAATTCTATGTTGGGATGCAGTTCCTGTGCTTTTACTTCATAAAAGTAATTATTAATAAAAAAATACACAAAGTGGGGAAATCTGTATATTGAAGATAGAATTAGTATTTGGGTATTTTGGGCCAGAAATCTGTATTAAATATGTGTACTACTTGGCAGCCCTGGTAAAGTATGCAGTGGGTAACTGTAATATTGTTGCTCTTTGTATAATTTCCATTTGCAAATTTTTATCTGTTTATCACGTCCCTTCAACTTTGAGACTATAAACGGCAGACATTGTACATAACAGCTCATGAAAATACATGTAGACCTTGAGATAATTCAAAGTTAACAATTCGTGCAAATAATGCATAAATTGATTGCTTTGACAAAATAAAGCGCATTATCTACTCCAATGTATACCATTTCACAAATAGCTTGATCATTCGGGGACAAATCGAAGCAATGAACTTGAGCTTAGTCTAAATTTGTCACTGTGTATGACAAAGCGCTGTCATTAGGCGACAATAACGCCCATTAGACCAGCTCATAAATGAGCGAGAAACTCTATTTGGACTTTCTACTCACTGGTAACTCGTCCGGTGAAAAGACACAAGATTTCTACACCTAACAGGCTTATGCAAAATCGTTCTGTTGTAATGCAGGTCCAGCCAAATCCAGACGGGTACATCTACATTAACTCCCAACTAATGCAAATGATCATTGATTTCAATTAGGCATAAAATCATTACTAAGTTTATGACTTTACTGCAGCTATTATTCTATTTACAAGCATAATCACGAATACAGATTTCCGTGGATGACATAAGCTACCTATAAGTCAATGGAACACACTGTATTATGCTAGGTTTATGTAGAATTCATTGTAATAATCAGAAAACTTTTTCGACAAAAAAGAATCATTTTTCACACAAGATAATGTATAATTTCAGTAATTTGGACAATACCAACAAATCATCTAAAATGAGTATATACATGTACAATTGTACAATTGTAAATTGATGAAATTAAGCTTAAATACAAGAATAGGATCTGATTTAATTCTGAAGACATGAATTTAGTACATATCTAAAAATAACATCATACTTTCTTTGTAAAATATACCATTGGAAAGTGCAATTTATCATCAAACACAAATATATCAATAACTTAGCGTGAATTACGTGACAATTTCAGAAGGCAGTCTTTGAAGTCCTTGAAGTTTACACGACTTCCCTATTAGCTAATACAGCATGATGACAATACAGCCTTGAACAATGGCAATGAATGTATTGCCACATTATTAGATAGCGAAATCAAATATTGAGTGCAATCTAAAAATATGTCAACAAGTGTATGACTTTCATATCATATGGTGCATTATTTTAGTAAAATCATCATGACATCATATCAAAACCATTGCAAAACCAAGATAACCCAGTCCATAGTAAGGTGATCAGGTTATTTGCACACTTCTATATACTTTCGTATCGATCATTTCTTATATTTTGTTGAAATGCAATTCGCATTCATCCAGAATAGCAGTCAAATATTCAAAAAGATGGGTCGATTATTTCAATTGCTCTTACGCTTCAATAGATTTCCAGTGGACATATTTACATGAGAACTTTACAAATAAGATACAAATAAAAGAGAATGTCTTAAAATTTCACTAATCATACCATAGAACTACCTTATACGACCATCTAAGTGCCCACACTAGCGTCATAGCCGCCCCCCCCTCGCCACCCTCTTTTTCTTAAATGTCCATAAGAATTATGTAGTAACTGCACTCTCGTGTAACAGCCCACCCCCCAGTTTGAGAAAATTTCAATTTAACAGCCCTGGGCACTTGGATGGTCATATATGGTATACAAATAAGACACGAATATACGAGAATGTCTTAACATTTCACTGATCCTACCGTGTATGTCCTCGCACAGTTTCTGTAACTGCTGCATGGGGCAAAGCTCACATATGATGTTCTTGCTCGACTGTTGAAAGGCGGCCATGAAAGCTTGCTTCAATGTTTGCATGACATCTTTCACCTGAAGCACATTATAAGCAGTAATTAAGTACAATGCAACTACTTTTTGAAACATTCGTCAGGGAAATGAAAGCTGTTCAAGGCGTGAAGCGCAGAAGTAAATAAATGATGGCCATGCAATATTTAAACGGTCTCCTGGAACTTTCTGCGAGTGCAATAAATCTTTGTGATGATAACTCAATGAAAATTGTACGCACATGTATATGGACTAAAACATTTAGATAATAGATGGAGATGAAATAATGCATCGACTCTACACGTACATTGGCTTCTTTTAGTTGCATAGTGGGTATAAGTGCAATACAAAATACAGCTGCTCAATAAATGCAATACAATGACAATAAAGTGAGATAAAGTCGTCTTAAAAGCAGATTGTTGTCATCTGGGACCGGAGGCTTTACGTAAATAAAATAGACGACTCCCAGAGTGAACACCAAGCAGACGCATTCCAAATCCATGCATAAAATTATCATTAGAAAATCACGTTTATTAGCTTTCAACATTTGGCATGGATATTTTTGCAAGCTGCAAATTTGATGAATTAATTCACATTTCAAGTCTGCTGTTTTGATGACTATTATATTGCAATAATAATCATTAACATTCTTGGTGTTGAGGCAGTCAGTTACGTTTACCCTCAACCATCTTTATATTGAAAAATGTGAGTTCAGTGTCTCAAATATTGACAAACTGGATTATTTTCTCACTGCTTCTTGACAATGTTTTACTGTTTACCAGTGAGCATTACACGCTTCTCCCCAGTTTTAAACCTGGAAATTGTACATTTTTATTTATCTATTTACTTACTTATTTACTTACTTCAGACATACAGTCCATAGGAATAAAATAAAGATGATATTAGAAGACATCACAGATAAAGTAAATCATTCCATCTTCCGTGTAGTACATGTACAAAAAATATGGACCGCTTCTACACAAATTTGCATGTCATTAATCATTATGCAACATTTAGATGATATTTGTGAACCACAAGTTCATTTCTTGTAGTCATTGTATTTCAAAAATTGTGATTTCCGGTTTTGGTGACATATAATCAAATGGACCATCAAAAGGTTATGACAGCTTAATACATGTATTAGATTACCCAATTTGAAAAGCAGTCTTCAAATACAGATTTTATGCAATAAGATTCATCACATGGCAATGAAAAGTAAACCCTAATCTGAAATATATGATTTTTTTAAAAAATTGCATGTAAGTTTGACAAGTGAGTATAAACCTTTGAACTATCAATGTTCAAGCAAAACTATTAAACAAGTAATTATTGATAAACAATAAGTAATTGATAAAACGATAGAAGCATGAGACAAGATGAGTAACGAATATGTATGAGCAAGTTCAATGTTTTCAGACGACTGTCTTTATCAACAATATGGGAAAAGCTGAAGCTAAAAAGAACATATTGCAGTACATGGACGTGTGCATTATGGTGAAAATGAAAATTTACCATAACGTGTATCAAGTGTGAGGACATGGCATATTACTCCTACAGACCTCTTATTAGATGCCAAGGGTATATTCATCTCTCAGATTCATCTTCCCCATGCATGAGAATACGCGCTTTTATCTGAATCTGTAGAAGACTAAAAACATAAACTTCTCTATATATAGCTTGTAACTATTCCCTACAAATTAGTTTCAATCAATTTTGCATTTGATTCACTTTGGACCAAGCATTGTACTACTGCATGTATATCAATGTATTGTAATTTCTATCGCAATCAGATGAAGATAACAAAATATCAGACTCATCACATGCAGTATTGATTACGCCTATTTGGTAAACAAGACCAGATTCTATGAAAACAAAGGGAAGTACGAATCCATAAAATTATGCAAAATAAACAGTGACGTGAGAAATTTGAGATGCATTTGTTTAAACAATGAACATTCCTTTCCAATGTCATCATTTGGTATCATTTTTAAAACTATGAAAGTTTCTGGAGGCCTTATATATGCAGACCCTGGTTATTTGCTCTTATCAACTAGGATCAACTTAACTAGTTTTATATCAAAAGTTATTAAATTATTACAATAATGATTGATTTTTTCAACACACAACACAAAAAATAGAAATGTTCCTATCACAAAGTAACCTGGATGTACCGGTATTGATGTTTTGATATCATACATTTCTTCTCTCTCTTTAAAACTGGGAATATGTATAATATGGTTCTGTTCTAATATTTCTATTTTCTTTGCTCTTATCTAATTATGTATAACAAGCACTATACCTACAATATCCATCTGGCTGAACCTCCCAATATAAGTGAAAGCCATACAAATCAAAACAAGACCAGAATTTCATATTATCTTAGTATTTACGAATACTTCATTAATAGTACACCCCAATGATACTACAAGACTGTTATCTAAAACAATTGATATAATTTCTGCCTATCACACATACTGAGTAACATACAAAGTGATATTACACTACATGTGGGTATGAAAACACTAATAGGATACATGTTTGGACGCTTTCTCAATAAGTTCAGCTCAAATTTGCCTTTTTATCACAGCTGTTACAAATATTGAAGAATCTCTTTTAAAAGTCTGTTACGCATTGGCACAGCATACACTGCTATAGCGATTCACAAGTACACGACCGTTTGAATATTCATTGTATATGCATAGATGTGTAGCAAAAAATATTTTACCAGTTAATACTGAAAATGTTTGATTCAGCAAGTTCATAAATCACATTTCAACGGGAAAATTTGGGAATTATAAAATGAAGAGCATTTTAAGAGATAATAATTCTTCAATAATTGTGTTGATTGGATCTCAAATGCCCTATTGAGTACAATATTTCAACTTAGATTTGACTTATCACCTTAAGAGTTCAAAAAATGTTATTTTTCAATATAATTCTGAATTTAAATATTTTTATTCTATGTACGTGACTTCATGTTTTTTCCAGTTTCACAACAGACCTTTTAAGGGTGGTTATCTAAATTCCTCAAGTTATGCTCTTAAAATAGACTTCTCAGAATGCACAAAACACATCACATTGCTTGTCAAAGCATACTTGTTCGGCCACTGAGCATAAACTTTAACATGTTTAATACATATTGAACTAAGTTTAATATATGAAAAATAGTTATTCTTTCTAACAATTCTCTTTTGCATCTTTTAAGCTTTTGCTAACACGCTTATTTTTTTTCATATCTAATATACTATAACCAAAAAAATCTCATACCGTGACCCAAAAAAGGTTGTTTATTAAAAGTGATATACTTGTAAGTAATATGCTTTCAAGTCTGAGCAAATGGTAATGTTCAGCGTATATCTTGCAAAACGAAAACCACAGGGACTGATATAGTAATTTCCCAGCTTCAGAGCCATTAGGTCTGTGAAATAAAGTGAACACGCCACTTGATTTCCTCCTGGGGAGTTATTGTTGTTTTATGTCAGGACAAATCACATTAAAGACATTTCACTTTGGTAATTTTGCTTCATCACTAAATGTATCGTATTTCCACGTTTTGTAGCCTAGGCGTTTATTGTTTTCAAAATATGTCTAGGTTGGACGTTTAAATGGGAGAGGCTACTATTTGAAGGAGGTGTTCATTAGATGAAAACAATTATTATGATAGCTAAACAACTAGACAACGGGTTGATATGAGTAATACGTCGTTGGATAGGCCATAAAGGGAGCTTTAAAACAAGCTATTACACAGGCCTTTAAATGAGAGAGGTGTTCATTGATTTAAAATTGTGTCAAAGCAGGCGTCTATTTGAGGGAGGCCACTATTTGGGCGGAGGCTTCAAAACTGTGGCTATATCATGGTACCTGTTTAGTTTGATCATTTGTTAACGCGGAGGGAAAAGTTGAGATAACAGACGGTACTATCTTTAGTAGGATTGCACCGTCATTATCATTATATAAGAGCAGCATCATACCTGATCATACCATAATTTAATGAACGAATTAAACGGTAAGAATCTGCATACTGATATATACTTACTACTTGTTCAGTTGCACACATAAACACGTAACACAGGAAGGCACTCGTCTCCACGTCTTTGGTAATGAACCCAAAATGCTGCGGGTTGGAAATGCCCTGCAATCAAAATCTCATTTTAAAATTGCAGTGATGATTCTAGGATGTTCTAAAACGAGTTGAATGGCACTTTCTTCTCTAAAATGTGTGCCAACAAACCAAAAATATGTGCCAAATATTTTATTACAAATTCAAGATTTATTGTTTTGATATTTGAGTTTTAAATGTGATGTGCTCGTAGGACACGTCTTATTGGTGTAAATTGATCATTAATAAGCATTAACTTGTTTGATTTTAGTGATTTACGGGACGTGGTTAGAATGAAATGAAATATAAAAAATAATGGCTGGGGGTATGGGAGCTGACTATGACAGGTGTGGAAACCAGGGGAGTGACACCTAAATATTGTGTATTAATATTTTCGATACACAAGAAAAAAGTCAAGGACATCTTCGCCATAAAAATATTTGTCTACTGTCTGGGGGAATGTCAAATGTAATTTGAAGCAAATAATCATTTGAATTTAAAAATTCATGATTAACTTTTATAAAGTCAATCAATTTTCTTTTGGAAATAGTTGTCTAATACACTGGAACCATAGGACATCTGCTCTGAGAAAGTTTTAAACTGTTTTACAGGGCGTGCTAATCCTTAATATAGAGGGCTACATATACATCTACTTTATTACAATAAATAAACGTTCTTGTCTACTAAGTTATCACACATTATTATTCAAACTTGAAATGGTCATAAAAATGGGCGTCGCCCCTTATCACATATTCAATATTATACATCAACATCATTATCCCAATAGATATTTCCAAATTCATTTACTTAGCCAAGACAAATGAAAATAGTGATAACTAAAATATCAAAGCAATAAATCATACTAAACACAAAGGATTAATTTTTATAAATTCTAGATACATGTAGATACATACAAATTATTCATAGCATATCACAAGTGACTTGATTATTACCTGTGAACAAAAGGAGATGTCCCGAAAGCTGCGTTTCATTATAACTTTCTTTTTATCCGTGTTTATGAGACACACCTCATTGGCCGTTATTTGAAGCAGCATTGTTCTGTTCTTTTTACTCTGGTTATATATCGCCATTCTTTGCAACTTATCGGCCTCATTTCTCGTTATTCCTTCTTGTAGAGTTTCCATTTGATCAACTTTGCCTGACATCATATTATTATTCAACATATTTTCCGTAGAACTACTTCCAGATATATCACTTTCAGAACTATGACTACTGTGACTAGATTCCGAAACTCTGTTGTGACCACCCTGGTCTATAAGCTCATTTTCTTGCACACTGACAGTCTGTTCTAGATTTACAGGCAGACTTCGTACACTAGTACCGCTTGCATGTCTTCGACGTTCTTGTTCTTCAGCTTTTAATTTTTTCTCTTCGTAGCTTACAAATTTCTCCACCGCTTCGTCAACAAAAGTAGGCGACGCTTTTTTGTTTGACACCGGCATTTTCCCTATGTACATGATCTCAAATAAAGATGCTGGGGTCATTCGTGCATACTCCGGTGTACATTCTGTTGGGACGCAAGTCTGCGTTGGATCGGAAAGTGCTTGCTTTGTAGCTTCCCGTATTGCTTGAAATAGTTCGACAACCTATGGAAAAAATCAATTCCGCATGGCAAAAATTATACACAAAACTTGAAAAGTCTATATGAGAATTATATTTTGGAATGTATGTAAACATTTTACTTGAGACGTTACAATAATTTAAGATATAAACTTTCATGGGGACCCATACGTGGATATAGTCAAGCACCACGCCACAACCCCTGGTCAGGTTAATACCCTGGGGTGTCGTGAAATGCACACCCTGGCATAGTCGCACCGCAGTTTATCCCGGATATTCAGATGTGGTGAATAAAAAAATTTTTTTCCCCCAAGAGATTGATAACATTACACGATCTCTGTTCGTTGTCAATTTTATTCTCACTGTTCTTGTAGTATTCTTTGGTCTCTTTGAACAAAGTTTTACGTCTCTATTTTTAGTTTTGGCGTGATTTAGGACACAAATTAATAATGCAAACAACCTACTACTACTCATCATGACGTGCCAGTGTTTGGTGTTGAAAATAAAATCTAAAATTAGGTCAAAATCAAATGTTATATTATTTTCAACATCGCCCAGGTTAACTGAGGTGCACCATACTGACATCATTTCCAGCTGTTGAAACGAACAATTTTTACAACTAGCGCCAAGAACAACTGAACAAATGTTATTAATTCCAACCCATAATTTGTATAGAACTGATACACAAAACTAATTAAGATATCTTGTTTTCAAATTAATTTATATAAGGAATGCAAAATACATTGCAGGTAAGTAAATACTGAAGGTATTTTCCATAGGTCAACCATGAAGAGAATCAGACACTTGTCCCCCCAAGCCTGTTTTTGAGCCATTTCATTTGTCCAGTGTTCGTGAGCCTTTGTTTTGAACCAGGCAACTAAAACTGGCGAAAAAACCAGTGCGCTCCACGTATGCTTTCATACGTCAAACCACCAAATAATAACGTGCACCGTATTTCTATGAACATCCTCACACGGATTACGTACTGTTCTGTTTGATTGATGGCTGAACTTTTTCGGCCTCTGATAATTTAATTGGTCGAGAGCTTTTGAAATCTGTCAGCACTATTGCCAGTTTTGATTAAGGGCTTATTTCCAAAAAGTAATAAGCCCGAATAGATAAGGATGGTTTTGAGCCCTCATTTGCCATATAAAATTAGAATCAAGTTATAAAACCTACCATGCGGTCATCTGGAGCTTGAAATACATGACACAGAAAATTATCTCCGTTAGCCTTTGTGAGGTAAACAAAACATTTAGTGTCAGCGTGTATTCTGGAGAACTTGGACAATTGATGAAGCTTGTGCTCAAAAACAATTTTGTCAGATCCTGTCATTAATCCTTGGAGTGTGTATATCCCAGCTCCTTGCACTTGCAGTGATACGCGCTGTGGGTTCGGGGTTGCTTTCACTTCTGGCACAAGCCACGGTAAAATACATTTCCAAAAGTGAGGTTGTGTGTATCTCTTATCTAAAAGTGTTTGTCCAATATACATAACATTGTATTTCCTTGTGGACACATTTCGTAAACTACCCGTCATAACATCAACAGCTGACAACAACTGCTGAGCAGGAGATTGTGGAAGATTCATGCTGGTACTCATCATGTTTATGGTTATTGACAGCTGCCTATTAAATGTAGGCTATTTTTCACTCGAAAATATTAATACATGAACAGCATGGCCAGAATAATATCATGAGCAAATATATCACTTAATTATCATAGTCAATTTGTAGATTATCGGTTATTCTATATAAATCCTTACACATACAGTTCTATCATTCACAGAACTAAAAATAATATTAAAAATGTGTCAAATTTACTTTTACTGTCATCACAAATATAATATTTGTGGGCGTATGACGTCATAGCACCTTACGCACTTTCGAAATTTTACTTCGTTCTAAAATGAGTCAAATTTTAAAGCTGATGTTAACTTGTGATGGTGGGTGGGACGTTATGATTACAGGACAGTTATTGAAACTAGATTTTTCGCTTCGTATCTGTATCTGTGTGAAGAGGAAGGTGAAAGGCATTTGTTCGTAGAGCAGGTTAAAACAAGGATAGAGCTATGTAAGGTTGCATAATTTATTGTACAGGACCTCATATGAAGAATAGCAAAAATAGCAAATTATAAAAACTAGCGACACTCGACCTGACCTAAATGGAAATTCAGCGACCCCTCCCCCCTTATGGCGTCAATAGAAAAAATTGAGTAACCCCCTCCCCCTCCCCCAACCACCACATTCCCTCACTTTTGTTGCCGTGCCGTGTTATAATAAAGAAAAACAAAAACAAAAAACATTTTGAACATTTTGCAGCATCGTTTATGTAGATATAATATTGCAACGCCGCTTTCTGCTGGCCAGACGCTAGCTCAGGAGGTCTCTGACAACAGAGAACTCAGAGGCTCGTAGTGGTGATGGTATATGTGTGACAGATATTCCCGTCTGATTATTTCACCTCCTAAAGAGACTCTGGCGCGCGAAAACATGCATAAGCATGATGGTACGAAACGACCAGTGAAACCCCGCACTTTGTACTCAGGGACAAAAATTGTGAAATGTGGTTGGATGCTCAAGATATATTTGAAATTGTAGTTATATTTTGCATCACCGGTACATATTACTACTTAGTTACATAACATGAGTCTTTTCAACTCCAATAAGGAGTCGTGTGCAAATATTATTTATATAATATGCATATAATATTTTTAAGTTGAATAATGCAACTAAGGAGTACTTTTTATTTATAAAGCAAGTTGTACTTAATCGATTTGTATATTTACAACTAGGAGTTTTAGTTTATAAGTATTCTACATTTATATTGGTATGATTCATTGTGATACTTAATTTGATAAATACATAAATTTTGATAAATAAAACTGTACCACCTATGTTATGACGTTATGCTGATAAAAAGAGAACTAAAGAAACAAATCATAACGCACTCCGTATATACTGCGACATCTCACTTCAAAGGAGATACGAGTTGACAGTATTATATGACCGGGCTCTATTCTTTTGTTATAGCAGCTCACGTACAGTGAGATAACTTCTATCATTGATTAATTTATTTACACCAGACAAGTGGTTACACTGTCCATATCTTTAAAAAATAGAAACAAACAAACAGAATAAAAATATAGGATAAAATAATAAATAATATAAGGATTAAAATATCGATTATCACTGTTAGATCACTTGGTGCTAAAATTGTACAAAATATCATCCAATTCGTTCGTAAGGGGTGGACCATTACTTAGTTTGGGGGAGGGGGGCACGAGTAAAATATGGAAAAAAATTGTTTGTTCACCGCACACATGGGGACAAAATTGTTTGTTCTCATTTCGAAAGCGAAAAAAAAATGTTTGTTTCATTTGTAAAGAAAAAAAATTGTTTGCACAAATGTCGCGTTTTACGCGTTTTATTTATATGCCATTCATTTTTACTTAGAGTATGTTTATTGATGGCAGTGATGCTAATGTATTTCTTCTGTATTCTGTATTTCAAACATTAACACAGATATTCTGAATATTGTGAAAGAAGTGGCCAAAGATTACGCCCAATGTAAGTAGACAGTAAGACGCAGGTATAGGTGTGCATGTCTCACGTGCCTAGATGACTGCTTCATAATAATCGGTAGCGTAAGTAGGCTATGACTGTGATTAAGGCTGCAAGGCTAGTAGGCTAATAATAGCGTCAAGGCGGGAAAGTGCCATTGCGTAAGATTAATACTGGTTCAAAACTGAAGTGTGTGTACTTCATCATGGGAGATTGGTCCAGTGGTTAGCACGTCCGCCCATGACATATGACTGGTCTGAATCATGGACGGGAGACCGTGAGTTCGATTCCACGATCTTCCAAACACCTTTACATAGCCTGCCCGATTATTTCACACTTGGTGGAAGACAAGGACCCAAGTGATTCGTTAGAAGCCACCGGGTAGTTTCCCTAGTAAGAAATTTCCCAGTAAACACCACCCGGGCATTCAAACTCAAAAAGCAGGTCAAGTCAAGAATTCCAACGGTCCCTCGGTCACCGGCCCTTACGTAAGCTGACTATGGGAACATGGCAAACGGAAAGAATTCCTGGACTTGAATCCAGCACATGGGGTAATCGAGCCAAGAAGGATAGAAATCCCTCTCTCTCTCTCTCCGATGCCGAACGTAGTAAGCCAGAGATGGCCAGGTTAGTGCAAGATATGAAAGTCAGTACTGGGGCCCCATGAGACCGGTGGCGATCAATTCATCCCCTGGTCGTTGAGGAGAGTAGGGAGTTGGGGGAGTCTGTGAAAGAAGTGGCCAAAGATTACGCCTAATATAAGTAGACAGTTAGACGCAGGTATAGGTGTGCATGTCTCACGTGCCTAGATGACTGCTTCATAATAATCGGTAGCGTAAGTACTAAGTAGGCTATGACTGTGATTAAGGCTGCAAGGCTAGTAGGCTAACAATAGTATCAAGGCGGGAAAGTACCATTGCGTATGATTGATACTGGTTCAAAACTGAAGTGTGTGTACAGTACTTCGTCAAGGGAGATTGGTGCAGTAGTTAGCACGTCCGCCCATGACATATGACTGGTCTGAATCATGGACGGCAGACCGTGAGTTCCATTCCACGATCTTCCAAATAATTTTACATAGCCTACCCGATTACTAAAAGTATTTCACAATATGCCAAATACTTTATTATCTACTTTCTCATAAAGCAAAGGCAAATTTTCACACTGAAATGATATACATTGTACATATTATACCATGAATGAAGAAGTTCCTTCAAACTTTTTTTGAATGTCAGTGACATCTTCCTTGTACTGTGAACAGGTCTCTCAATCTGATTATCAATATACAATTGAATCGAAAACTTTATTTTTACATTTATCGCTTAAACATTCAATATGTTACCAACAGGGTTTAGTATCCATATTGTATTCATAATCACATGAAGCGTTCTTTGCATGCGATCAGCATATTCTGTGTACCATATCCCTGTGCATGAAAGCCCATGAGCTTTTTTCTGAAAAAATGCTACTTTTTGGACCTTTGGCGTTGGAAAAAATTATCATTTATACGCCCAGGGGTGTATATTGAAATATCAAGCCCATCAGATCACTGTTAGATCACTTAGTACTAAAATTGTATTAAATATCATTCCATTCGTTCGTAATGAGAACCATATATATTAAAAATATATATTAATGAATCTCTCTCCCACCTTATAAAGTATTCTAGTATTATTCTCTCCCACCTTGCTTCACCTGAACATGATACATGCATTTACTTTATAAATCAGCACCTTGAACAACTTTTACAGCATTGTCATGATATGAGCCTTTTCAACCTCACTTAGGGGCTCAAATAATGGTTTAATTAATATCATCACAAGTGATATTTAATGCTTAAAAACGTTGTGTACTTTTATTTATTATGCAAGTTGTACTAAATCGCGTTGTACTAGGTGTTTTAGTTTATCACTAGCTTAGACCCGTGTAGTCAAAGAGGCATGCTGAGAATCACTTTGAAGCACTCCAGTTACATTATCATATAGGTAGATCCCAACTAAACCATAGGTGAAATCCATTTACTTGGCATGTAAAATCAAAATCTAAGGGAGGAATTGTTAGTGTCTATGTAAAGGGGAACACAATGCCCCCCATGGGCATAGAAAAAAAACATATTTGGTGAGTGCATAAATGTTTTTTACAGCATTTTATTTTCAAGCACCCTTGTCCTGACGACTCTTGCCCACGTCCTGACATTCTGAAAGCACCCTGACAGCATCTCCATACATGTACATACAACATCCAAGATCAAGCCAAAGCGTCATTCATTGAAAGGCAGTTTTTTTACTATATAAACAGGGCAGAGTGACCATCCTCTGTGATAGTCAGCGAAAATCAAAGGCAAAGTGATTTTCCCTATCATTGGCTATAAGTATTGTTATTTAGAGTGCAAACTACAAACACTTAAATAATGTTAACACACTAACTACACCGCAAACATAAGCATCAGGTATGATACATTGGCGAAGGTTTTCAGAACCATATAACAACAGTCGATGATGAAAAGAAAGTCAAGACCTGGATTAACTCTGACTTGAAGTTCGTAAAGGCCTATATATCTCAATTAAGCCATTTTCCACTGATAATGCACTTGTCATCTAATATCCAAAAGCTATGGGATGAAAAATTAGTGTCTATGGCAATGGGAACACAATGCTCTCCATGACAGATATTTTCACACACTTCAGTAGAACATCCCTTTTAAGACTGCCCAAGGACTGGCGTCAAGTGGTTTAATATAGGGGTGGTCTCTTTAGGGACGTTAGCAATGGTCTTTTTTATGAAGACTTGGGAGTGTTATAAATCGTCTTATAATAGAGGTGGTGTATTTATAGAGGTGATCTTGATTGAAGGATCTAATGTACACATAGCCCAATTGGCAAAGTGGTTGTAATCCCTAGTGTTTGAACCCATGTGACGCCTTTGGCGTCTTTATGACATCACACTACTCCACATGACGCTGTCATGGCTGCCGCTGTCTGCTATTTTTGTCATCAAACCGCTAATTAACAACCATCAGGGACATCTTGACGATGAAAAACATATTCGTGCAAAACTACACAGCTGACTGTCATGGCTGTCGTACATGTACCTCAGCTATGCTGCAGTCAGTTGTCTTGAAGAATATCAACTACCATAGTTTGTGTGGACTTCATGTACGGTTTCGATAATACCATGTTAATACATGGTGTAGGTATTATATTATTACAAAAACACCAAATTACACCAAACTACATTTATACCACAGTTATTCATTCCAATGACAGAACATACAATGTAGTCAGTTATTCAGTCAGCAAGATCAGTGTCTATTCCTCACACACAATGCTCTCCATGCGACCAGGTGATGTTACTATTTATGTTAAAGCTGGAATAGAGCTAATGAGCAGTGTAATTTATGGCATGGAGTAATATAATTCATGGCCTGTGAATCCATGAGCTCTGTTTGATGCCTGCTGTACTCTGAAATACGTCACACTGCGCCCACTGAGCACCCAGAGCAATAGTAAGCTATTTATACTTTAGAATAGCAATAAATAATTGTTCGTTATTCAGTAAGAAAGAACAGTGTCTTGTATCATAAACATAATGCTCTCTATCAAAGCGGTAAAATTACCATGAAATAAAACCATATACATATTTCCCAAGATTACAAAATGCACCGAGCCAATCTTTTATGCATCAATGGTTGACAACTTGGTTTTATATTATTTGGGCATTACCCTGTATGAAACATGACATACAAGATGTGAAACTATATGAAAAGAGACATAAAAAGGATGGTGGGGGAGGGGGGGGTCAATTTTGCTACTGCTCTCAACCATCGTTGCAATCACAGATTTCCCTGAAATTTACATCCCCGTATTTAACCAAAAGCAGTCATGACACTGACCCCCCCGCCCCCCCCCCGACCTCGCTGAGCACTGCCCTGTTAACGATCACTGTCTGGGTATAAATCACTTAACTTGGCCAAATACTTATTGGACAAGTTTATAATATACACCTAAACTAGAATTTTTTTTTATTTCATTGATGGTTGTTTATTTTAGTTACCATGTCAACAGACATGGCGTAAAAAATGCTTATTGCCATTACTAAACTAACTGTGTCGTAAATATTAATTACTGCATGTAGTTAATTTACCAGGGACAGTATTTATAGTGACCCATTGGGTCAGAAAAATCAGTGTCTATTCCCCAAACATAATGGTCTACATGTCGGTAGGTAGCATTAAACATGGTTGTGATAAGTTTTATAAAAAGTGTCATATCAACACAAGAACTTAACCTACGCAGCCATTACCTATAAAAGGCCATTATACAACAATTTACAGTCAGTCAGAGCGTTTCAAACCATTGTTAGGCTACATTGACACAGAGTTTCTATATCATTGTGATGCAAAAACCTACAGAGAATATGTACCTCCCTGTGCTGTAGCCCACTCAGCTGCTACCTATTCATGGGTGTGTACATTTAAAATATTTCATACAAGTTCATTTGATAACTACTTTCAGAGATAATCCCATATATTGGATTATGGCGGTGTACACCAAAATGTGCTCTATCTAGCACTATAATATAATGGCATCAGAGGATGATTGGATCATTACATTTTAAAATGTATGGCTCCAATTTAATACACATGATCAGTGATATTGTGTGGACATTATGCACTGTATCGATATTACCATGGAAATACATGGTGTAAGAAATAGAATAAATATAAATAGTCAATTGAATACACCAAACTACATTTCTATAGTTTTCTATAGTTAGTTATTCAGTAAGAAAGATCAGTGTCTTGTACTATAAACATAATGCTCTCCATCAAAACAGGTAAAATTACCACGAAATAAAACCATGTAAATATTTCACAAGATTATAAAATGCACCGAGCCAATCTTTTATGCATCAATGGTTGACAACTTGGTTTTATATTATTTGGGCATTACCCAGGGTGTGTGTGTGTCAGTTCTGCTGAAACATAACATAGAAGGTGTGAAACATATAATACTGAAATTAAAAGGACATAAAACGGATGCAAAAACCATGCCCGTATAGCATATGTACCCCCAGGGTGTGTACACTCAGTGTCTTTTAATTAGTATGTACATTTTAAAAAAAAAAAATACATGGATACTGTGATACTTTTGTGTGCCATGTAAACACATGGTTGAAGAAAGGCTGGATAATTGCAATAGAGTATTAGATGACCTACATCAACAATAAAAACAATAAATAGGTAAAGTAGAAAATCCCTGACAGTATATACTCAGTCTT
>CM032664.1:58452214-58489606 GCA_019095985.1 Streblospio benedicti | reverse complement strand
AGTGGGGGGTTTTTTAAATTTTTTTTTTTTAAAGGGTTTCATTTTCGTTGTAACTGTTTTGGGGGGTCTGACCCCTCACAAAACATTCAACATGGCTGGAATTAGGTGGTTGCCGCTCGAATCTAACCCTGATGTATGTAATTTTTAAGAAAAGTACTGTAGTAAATTTTATAATGATGAACAATTTACAATCTGTAAATAGGTGAAAATGTTTTGACTAACTTTCGTTCTCTTTTGTGTTGCAGGTTATGAACAAGGTGGGTGGAAAGTTTTGACAGATCGCAAACCGGCGACATGGTGACTCAGGGAAATGTAAACAATGTAATGATTAGGCCTAGACTAATTTGGTCTATACACACAAACATGGCCATGACATGATTGGATGGTACTGTTTTAGATAAATTCATTAATGTTTGATGATAATGGAAATTTACTTATCGCAGTGTAGTACAATCATCTCTTCTCTTATTCGCCAGACTCTTAAATAATGGATATTGCATCTCTGAGACTTACATAGCAATCAATAGGAACCCCTGGTCCTGGAGATTATTACTTAGTACTTAAACGAACACCATTTCAGTCTGTTCTGGTAAGTTCCTCAGAGAAATGCTAGAGGTGGTAGCAGAGCCACTCAAATGTGTTTACTCTGCCTTGCAAAGGACATCCTTGCCATCCCTAATTCTGCATTGATCTGCTTCAATGAATTCTCCATTCTCCACTTGATATTTTTTTTTAAATACGCTTTCCAAACTTATGTGGGACGGTTAAAAGGGACTCATACCTTGATTGACTAAACCGGTTATCTAATTTTCATGAATTTCACTACTACGCATAAAAACATTTCATCTAATTCTGGATAAAATTCAGAGAAATGGGATTCCCACTTGCGGTGATAAAACAAAAACGCATGAACATTTGTTAGGGCAGGGTATCTAATCAAATATCGCTTCGCTTGAACTGTGAAACATGCTGGTCACTTTATTCTAAGAAACCTGCAGCCATTTGATCATCGTGTACACAAACTTTTGCAGTACTTATTTTTGACAATTTATTTACATCTCCACTAGGTGGAGATATTTTCTCATCTCCTGTCAATGGTAAGTTTTTAAGTTATTTCTTATCTGGGTGCATTGTGCTCACTGGACAGTCATTGGTAACTCCAGATGTATGACTACAGGTATTGAAGCACATCATTTGTAGGTTTATTGTGCTAACATCAGTTTTATTCCACTACTTTTTGGCTTGTAACAATTGTTGTTAGATACTATCAATGAAGGAAAACATTTCTATTTGGCCATAATGTCCAAATGAATAGCAGACTGAGGCTTCAACAGTAATTAGATGTGAAATTTTGACCTAATATAGGAATTATTCAAATGTTTCCAAGAGTGTATAAACACAACGGTTCCACTTATTGTCTGTATTGTCCATATACCGGTACATCTTTATCCAAATGATATTTTACAATTTTTGTGCGAAAATGTTTACAATTTCTGTAAGTGTACTGTGTGTATATCTATTTAAGTTATGTAGAAACACAAAAATTCTCATGTAGGTCACCCTTTCTAGTGCGAATCCTGTCCAATACTTTTTTTATCTAAGGAAAAAAAAAATTGTTACAAGGCAAAAGGTAGTGGAATAAAATTGGTGCCAGCAGAGTCAGGATTAGGTGAAAAAGTTCTGCACTCATATCTACTCGTGTTGCAAAAAATGTACTTGTCCTCCTTGCACAAACTCTAACCTATATGCGAAATGGACAAAAATTTGTTACTTGTCTAAAGGACGAGTTGCTGAAGATTTTTACTCGTTCTCCACAAGTGTTTACCAGTCAATACGAGCAGACGAGTGGCGAATCCTGACCCTGCTGTCAGGACTATAAGACGGAACTCATGTTTTCTCAAGCCTATGATAAAACACATGGCCCACATGAGCTCCATTTCAACCTACCACTCGATACGGGCAAGCGACCTGCAATTGAGCAATTGAGCAAGACATAGGTTATAGCATAAATTGATGCCTTCTTAACTATTAATATAATTTGACTTTTATCATGCGAGACCTATTTAGGTCTCACACGAATCGGCAGTTAAAATAACATTTTTGCTGCTGCGAATTTTTTGAGAATAGCATATGTCGATTCGGGCGACAAATTCGGCGAAAAATGTCCGATTCGGCGTACCGAAACGTACGAGAATACGGACCCTATTCTCTAATAGAAATATTAGCATAATGTTAGGGTGCGATCGTAGTACCCGTTTTGGCCGCTAGGTGATTAGTCTCGATCAACCAGACCGTGCGATGGCGAAGACGAGGAAACTGATTTATGTTTGTCTAAATAATTCCCAGAATGCACTGTAAAACACGTGAAATGTCACGTGATTCGGTTGGTTTGTCTAAAAATTACGTATTGGTTTCATGTCCATATCGTATTTTTGATTGACAAGTGTTGATTCTTTGCTGCTCAGTATGCCCGTAAGTTGGGAGTGACCGACACCGTGGCGTTTATGGACGTGTTCGATCTCGAAGATCTGGAGGCGATACCGAGGCCTGTGTTTGCCGTTCTGCTTCTTTTTCCATTTAGTGTAAGAACTACTTGTGGGCAAAAATTGTATTATTACTTAAACATGTTTATGAGCTATTATTGTTGCATGATTGTGAGTTTATTGTTGTGTCGCCACTGCTGTAGCAAACAAAAGCCTTGTGATTGTTTCGTTTCTATGTACCAGGTCTGTATGTCTTTAAACAAGCTAGAGCATTTACCGATGAACCGATGTTGTTTAAACTTTACAACTATGTGATATAAAGTGACACCGAAGTGATTCAATTTTAGGCATTTTGCCAATTAAAGTGTGCTTTCCACAGGGCCATATGTGACATACCTTTCATGCATTATTTTGATGTCCCTATATGACTATATATTCACCATGGTACATGTATTATCGTCAAGAAAATAGAGCACATATGCAGCTGCGATTTCACTTTTGCTATTTGCGTTTTGTTGTGATTGTGGAGATAACCAAATTTTGTACTTTGTAGCTTTTTGTTTGCATTGTTTTATGTTTTTGTTTGCAGTACGTTCGCTCTTTAGGTGTGTCTGAGGAATGGCAGTTCACCGATGTGTGGGGATTAGAACCCGAGCTTTTGATGATGGTCCCCAGGCCAGTTATCGCTGTTGTGTTACTGTACCCGCTCAAAAAGGTATTAGTGTATGATTGATGGGCCTCAGCGTCAGGGGAGGGGGAGGGGGTATTTGATGGTGTACTATTATGGTTTAAGAAAACTATAATGACTTTATTTCAGATGTATAACATATACATCCATATAAAACATAATTGTAAAATATCTAAAACATATGTACATAGATGGTATATTAAATACAGTTAAGAATACTGTTATTGGACAGATTGATTAAAAACAAACAACTTTTTATCCATTTATATTTAACATTCAGAGGCAAAAATTATAAAATTAGAAGAATTTAAAATGCATGCTTTTTTAATTGTTGCATTTTTCAAGTCTTGTCTATGGTTTACAAACTCTGATTAATTATGACTATATACCTAGAGCCAGTGTGGGACACTTCTCCAAAATATGTATTGGACACCAGGGCTGGCAAGTTGAAAAACTTACAGGCCCTAGTGAAATCTTACCAGCCCTGCCAACGGCACTCAATATCTAGGGGTTCCGGGGGCATTCCACTCCGGAAATATTTTGATGTACATTTAAAAAAGGAGCCATTTGGCGGACTTTGAGATTATATTTGATATTATGACAAAAATATGTTAAAATACTGGGTCATAAAGTGCCAGACAACTGGGCAGGTATATATAAGTCTGAAGACTTGCAGGCCCAATAGTAAACTTGCCAGCCTCGGGCGACCGGGCAGCCAGCCATTTCCCACGCTTCAAGAGCATAAATGCAGCCTAAAACGAATGCCCTGGGACCCCTTGCTATGGTGCTAGTTAGATACCCTTAGTCATATATAGTGTATACGGTATGGTATAGTGTTTTGTAGATCATTATATACCCCCTCACCCTCCCATGATGCTGAGGTCCATAGTATGATTTATCAAAGCCTTTGCTACACTTGCTATTGAAATACTTAATGCTCTGCATCAACCTTGCTGATGCCTGAGTTGCATGAATCGTGAGACATCATAGGCAGATCCGGGTGTGTGTGCCCCCCCCCCCCTTTTCCCACCAAAATACTTCATTTCCGTAGGGTTGTTTACATGTCCGCCATCGTTCGCGCGTACGAAACCTATGAAATCTCTGAACTGCACCCCCTTTTTTCCAAAAACCTGGATCTGCCATTGAGACATCCCAGGGTTTTTATGTTTGTGGACATTGATGAAAACATCCCCGTAGCACTAGTCCGATGTGAAGGCACTCTTGAGTATCAGATGTCCAAGATATGACCTCTGAAGCTAAACTATTGCTTATTAAAAATGTGACCAATCACAGGCCTTTTAATCCCAGGATTGGAATTAGGTCAAGTGATCAATCCAAGCATTACCAAAGATTTGCAGACTCCATTTGCACTTTTCCATGATTATAAACAAATAAAAGAACGTGTGACGGACAATGTACATGTTCATATGAGCTACCTACAAAAAGCACGACACAATGTAAAACCAAGAATTAGGTCACAAATTAATGAATTATTATAACCCTGGTGAAACATTTCAGAGGTCAATTTGATGTCTGATACTCCGAGTGGGTGAAGGATGATCTTCACAAAATGCCAGCTCCGCACCCAAAGTCATTGCCCAGTAAATGTCACTAAAACATCCACGTCTGATTGTTAACTGTCCAAACATCCGTCGATTATATACCGGACATCTCTGGCAAATGTGACATAATTATGTATCGTTCAGACATCGATATGATCCGGTTTGCCAGGTGGAAAATCGTCTTTTGGGGCAAGTAATTATTAGTTTTCCAACGTCACTAACCCGGGTTATCAAATAATTCAAACTTTTCAGTTACCATCTGCATTAAACTATCAAAGTCGTCATTTGACAAGTGCAAACGGCAATGCCAAATCAGAATTACCGCACTAGCTTACAAAATAATGTTACTTCTTTCATCAGGATGCATTTCTACGTACTTTAGTACATCTTCAATATATAATTAATGCCATCGATCATTTATATTGTACTTTAGTGAGTATTCATGTTAAGGATATATTCATCCATAGATGACGTACTGTAGTCATGAGACGCTGCTAGATACTTGATCGTTCATTGGCCGATATATAAACAGAATGATTGGCTAATGTGGGGCATTGTTTTGTTTGAGTAGAACGTTTCGTAGGTGAATTTTAACCACAATGCATGATGGTTTTGACCATGGGTGCACTGGCGACCTATGTTAAAGTACTGTAAAACTAGAATGTTTCGTGGCTATTAAATTTTGCGATTTTCATCTATAAGTTATTTTGTGACTATTTAATTTTGCGATTTTGGTCCATCCTGGATCTACTTTACATAGGCTATTAATGTTTGCTGACTATTTAAGTTTGCGTTTTTGCACGTACTAACGAAATTCGCAAATTAAATCGGGTGCAAACATTTGTAGTTTTACAGTATCGCTCACGAATCGGACCCATTTTGTGACAGGGCAGTAAGCTGGTCATACAAATGATTTTAATAATATTACAATACTTAATGTGCTGACTGTATGTTCATGGAGTAAAATTTTCTATCATTACTAAAAAATGGTAAAGAATATGAAAATAAAAATTATGGGAATGAAACGCTATTTTTTTGCCACATCTACATTGCAATTTTTGTTTTTCTGAATGGTTCACATAATAGTGAACACTTACATGAAAATGACATTTTTTAGTCTGAGAGACAGTCAGCCATTTTGAACATTACTAATTTGGGGATTAGGTCGTATGATCAGAATAGCAAAGTTTGTTTATATATTTGATTTCACACACATTGATGTATCACTTGAGTGACCAGCCATGTGTATGCAAATTAAAATACTGCTGTTCAAATCACAGGACCTAATCCCCAATTTAGCCTTGTTTAAAATGTCTGACCGTCTCTCACAGAGACTGAAAAAATGCCATTTTCATTAAGTGTTCACTATTATGTAAACCAATCAGAATACCAAAAAATTGCAATGTACCGGTAGATCTGGGGAAAAAAATAGCGTTTCAGAAAATGTTACTCCATGAACTTGCTGTTAGCACATTAAATTATATCACTTATCTAGTGAACTTTCACAATATGTATAAAGGAAATTTTAGTGCTATAGACCAAAGGAACAAAGCAACCTTTTAATTTATTAATCTGTCTTATTGTAATTAAAGAAGAGTATTCTAGATTACATGCAGTCATTTTGATTCAAGTTTTCTATCCTTTATGCTTAGACAATTTTTAATACTATTATTTTCTGTCAATTAAACCAATAACTGCTATAAATAAAAATGATAATGTTGCATTAATGGTCATTTACTTGTATCCATAACGTTAATTTTCATAATAACATTTACTTAAGAAAGATTGATCGTGAATTAGAAAGTTTTTTTTAACGTTTCTTATAGAACGAATATTTCTTTATTAGAATTTGCATATATTCCATCATGTACCTTTGTAGTGTGATGACGCCAACGCACCGTTGGGTGAGGTAGTGAAAGATTCAGACGTATTTTACATGAAGCAAACGATTGGTAACGCGTGTGGAACAATCGGCCTAATCCACGCACTGTGCAACAATGCTGACAGACTCAACTTAAACCGTACGTTCAATTTCGCTTGTAGCTTTAAATAACATTAAAAAAATGTATCTTTTACTAGAAGCTTTATAGTTTCTGGATTCATGATAGGTAGATACCAACATAATGTTGGTGGCTCAGAAACTTACATTTTTTCACACGACTGTGCTATGTTTCATGGAAACATTTCCCTTTCGTTGGACAGGCGTGTGAAAAATGTAAGTTTCTGAGCCGCCAACATTATGTTGGTATCTACCTATTAAAAAATGTATTGTGCATTAAATTTACGCTTTATTTAGTCACATATTTATTACTGATATATATTTGTATTTTCTGAAATTCTAGTAATTATGATTGTTGTTTCTACATGTACATCGTAACTGCTGTTGAAAGGTTTGTCAAAAGAGGGCTAAATTTGAATAAGGTTTTCTAAAATTTGTTGGCTAAGTACTTTCGAATGAATAAATTCCTAATCAGAGCTAAAATATTTAAACCAGTCAAAAAAAATATAAAAACATTTTCTGATTATATGAAGCCAATTGTCTGTCATAAATCCAAGATAAAAATACATCTTATTGGTAAGCTAGTATAAAAGTATACTAGTATAAAGTATAGGATTTAGCTATTAATTATGATATTTGATTTTCTGTTCAGTCCTTTCAATAAATCAAAGTGTTCATAGCAGTAATGTTAACATGTATTTTGGGTATTTCTTGCAGCAAGCAAGCATCTACAAGAGTTTTTGAACTCCACGAAGGACCTTCCTCCGGAAGAGAGAGGAAAGCATCTTGAATCCGATACAGTGAGTCTCATAGAAGGTTATGCTGTCATGAATGCTTGCCATATTTACTTCATCCGTTTTTTTTTGTTTATTGTATAACATTTAGCATCTCAAAATAGAATCAATGCACCTTTATGCAAGTAGC
This sequence comes from Streblospio benedicti, assembly GCA_019095985.1. Lineage (NCBI taxonomy): Eukaryota > Metazoa > Annelida > Polychaeta > Spionida > Spionidae > Streblospio > Streblospio benedicti. Next base: position 58,481,950 of record CM032664.1, on the reverse strand, counting down.
CATTTTGATCATGTGTTTATGTACCGTAATGATTTGAAAAAAGTTGGATTATGGTTGTGGGAGAAAAAATCAGTCCGAATGAACAATATTTATTTGTCTATTTCGAATGAACAATATTTTTTTGTCCATTTCTATGGAAAGATTCCATTGCCCCTTCATAAAGATAAGTTCAAAACATGGCTTATTGGACTTTTCAGCAGGAGTGATGAATTTGAATCAAGCCAAGTGAAGTCCTGACACAATATAGAACTATGTAGAATACAATACTTTCTTCATATCAACAGCTATCGCAATTTAACAAATAACTCAATATTTCGACACCAAATCTCTTTGTCTTTGTCAAGAGTGTAGAGTCATGCAAACACTATGACTCCAGGATTGCAAGTGTGTCAGTAAACTTATGATCTGTCCTGTTGCTATGAAGACAAAATTGATTTGTAATATGAATTTACACAGTTATTGAAGAACTTGTTCAACAACAGCTTATTGATTAGGGCTGAATGAGAGCCAAGAACTTTAATAAAATGAATTTTTGAACAGAACAACATAATGATACAAAATAAGAATATTGGGGTATATTTATTAAGCACATCTTCACACAGCCAATAATCTTACAATGCTTGACAGTTTAAATTTCTGTTGCCATTTTGTAAATTCAAGAGAGATTTCTCCACAGTCAATTTTGAAAATGGCACTTGATTCCAAAACTGTCAATCACCAAGGATGGCTAATTTGATTGAACATGAACTTTGTAAATAAGATATATGTTCTTCTAACACAATGAACACATTCAAGGATATAAGACTATCCGTTGTTGTTAGGCGTTTGGCGAGGCCCACGAGAGTGCTCAGGAGGGTCAGACGAGCGCCCCCGACCGCGACGAGAAAATTGACCTGCACTTTGTTGCCTTCGTGCACAAGAATGGAGAACTGTTCGAGCTCGGTATGTGGGAATAATAGAAATTTTTGAATGTGTTTCCCAAACCAGCTTGTGGATACAATTATATTCTTCTCTCTCTTTTCTAAAAAATAGACAAACTTGCCACTATTCTGACATAGCTGAAGACAGGTTTTTCCACCCTAAGCTTCATTTGACTTTGTCAATTGAGACCGGAGACCACTTGAAAAATCAAATGAAATATTTCTATGGGGACAGCGAAAAGTGTCATATGCAAAACAGCCAGTGTTTGGTTTGTTTCTTATTTATTTCCCATGATTCCTAGAGAGAAAACAAGGATATAATTATATATTGTATTTGGTTGAGGGGTTTCAATAGCAAAAATCAGCTTGGTCAACTGGCCGAGGTTCTTGAAGTTGTTAAAGGCGTGCCCTGTGTAGAGGAGAGCCACCCCTCTGCGGTATGTGTGAATTGTATTTGGTTGAGGGGGTCAGATAGCAAAAATGAGATTGGGGATTTGCCCTAAATCTTGAGCATGAATTGTGAATTCCCTGTATTTAAGTGTGTGAAATGAGATAGAGCCTATTCAATTACAATTCATGATTATTGATGAAAGACAATGAAATGTATTGGTGACTGGTGATTTAGGAAAAAAATGTTGGTGAATGGATTATCAAGGCTATATACCCTCCTCTATTTGGTTGAGTAGTTTCAAAGTATTGTTCGTTGAACTTGCTACACTTGTATTTATTGTTTTTAACTCAAAATACTGTTCGTTGAACTATCTATTATTGTTTTTAATATTCTATATATAAGTATTTGTTACCCATTAAAAGTTGTATCCATATTGATTAATTGATATTAGCATGTTCAAAATTTGAATATGAGCGTACCATTAACGTGTTAGGATTCAGCAAAAGTACAGTATATTTCAAAGATGAATCTACCTTTATTTTCAATTAAAAAATCTATCTTTTTTTTTTCAATTAAAAAAAATCTACCTTTATTTCTCAGAAGAAAAAAAACAAATACTCGGAAAATAGCGAACTTAACTATTGGTAAAACGTTAAATAAATTAAAACAAACAATAGTTGCACCATCCCCTTTGTAATTAATTGTCCTCGAATAAAACAGGAGTTTAATCTTCACAGATTATGGCATAAAAAACATTTTGAGCTGCGTATTTCTACACCTTTAAATAAAATCTTGATTATTGCTTTTTAAGTATTTTGTTAATTGCATCACATTGAAGCCTCAACTCGTTTACATAATCACAAGTCTATCCAATTAAAAATGAGAAGTATCTCGTTTCAAATGAGTATTTGTTATTCTTGGTCCCAAGTAAGACGAATGTTATTAGTTTTTGCAGGTAGTTGGCGATTAATCCATACACAAAATTTATTTTCTATTCAGACGGCAGAAAAGAAGGTCCTGTTAGCCACGGAAAAACAAGTGCAGATACTTTACTTGAAGTAAGCGTTACTTATAATACCTAGCTGGTGCTATCTAGTTGTTGATCAAGTCTTCATTACTGCAATCTAAGAACATTGAAAGTATTACCGTATACAACCATCCAAACGCCCAGGGCCGTTAAATTGAAATGTTCTCAAACTGGGGGGTGGACTGCATTTACTACATAATTCTTATGGACATTTAAGAAGAAGAGGGGGGTGGGCTGTTACACAAGAGTGGGCACTAGGATGGTCGTATACGGTAGTTTATTATGAATATGCTTTTTACTATTATCAAGAGTTATCAATTTGATGTAAAGTTGGAAATCTCATTGATTTTGCATGGGACATAACACTTCCCATGGTTCAGTTTGTCAGTGGAACCCACCCCAACCCCCATCCCCCGGGCTTAATAATGTACAAGACTAGGTTGGTTACCATGCTCTTGCATTTGCACATTGAGAATTTCTCCTCCTAGGAAATTCAGGATCTGCCACTGAAAACCCTCAGTCCTCAATGTCACAATATGTATTTATATATACAATGTATTACCAAAACTAGAGCAAGTGCAAAATGTCCACCTAGGATCTTGTGTTGTAAAATGTGTAAATGTGAAAGCAATAACACAGTTCTGTTCTATTTCCTATTTGTAGTCAAATCTTAACATTTGTGGTTTGAAATGATTGATTTATTGTACTTGGGAATATATCATTAATATATGGAATTAAGTCATTAGACTTATGACTCCAAGTCAGGTTAAGACTTTATCACATAGTCTCTGGTGGGATTCAAACCCACGACCATACGGCACCAAATCTCCTAGCAGTTCAGGCTAACTCCACTAACTAGTCTGCCACCAGAACCAGGTTAAAACCATAGCTCAGATGACAGTTTTCTTAACAGAGTTTTCCCGAAAGGTAATGCATTTATAGACAAAACTCAGTGAGTTTGTAATATGAATTATTGGTAATCAGGTACTTTCTTGATGCGTTTTAAAGTTATATAGCCTGAAGGGCGCTATAAGTAGAAATGTCTCAATGAAAAATTTGATTGACACATTTCTAACGATTTCCCCCCCCCATTTATCTATTCATGCCCATATTTGGAACACTGTTTTAAAAAATATGCCAAAGTAGCCCATTCATAATCACTACATGATAAGAAATGGAAACCACACTAGTCTTCATGGGGTATATCCGATACTTCTGGATCATGATAACCAATGAAATTACATGAAAAAGAATGATAAATGGTGTTAACTGAACATTTCGTCTTCAGGACACGGCCGTTGTGGTGAAGAAGTTCATGGCACGCGACCCGGAGAACCTTAACTTCACTGTGGTGGCGCTGGCAGCTCAGGGCTAGAGGGGGACGCCGCCTCTACAGCGGGACCTCTCTTAGAGAACGGTCATAAATAATGATACCGGGGGGGGGGGAGGTGGTCTTTTGGGGGCTGTCCACAAAGGGGGCATAGACTAAAATATAAGCTAAACACTGGGGAACTCATCCCGAGTATGAAATCCTCGTATTTCATACTCGGGGGTGAGTTCCTTAGTGTTTAGCTTATATTTTTGTCTATAAATTGCCCCCGTGGGGTTGTGCAACTTTTCTGATTCCTTTTGGGGGGGTTGCTGAACTTTTTTATCACGCTACGGTATATTTTTTCAAATTGTCTAAGAATGGAATGACTATGTAGAGGACCTGCTTTAGAGTGGGGGAGGGTCACTCAACTTTTTAAAATGTTGATGGGGGGGGGGTCAGTTAACTTTTTCTTCGAGCCCCAAAAAATGGATGACCCCCAGTATCGTTATTTATGATCGTTCCCTTACTCCACAGACTTTTACTTAAGGACAAGCAAAGCTTTTTGGCGTTTTTCACTTAAAGAAACTCTGTTTTCATAGCCTTAAACAATACCAGAACATATTTTACTCCATTGACTTAAACTAAAGGACAATGAAAGCTTTTTGGTGGTCTTTATCGCCATTTGAACTATTTCATAAACGAGTTGTCACTTAAAGTAACGTAAACTCTGTCATCAAAGCCTCGATTGATAAGAATGTAACACAAAAGTAAGTTATTCTGAGTATTAATAAACTAATGTATTTATAAAGTGTGTCTGCTATGTCTCTCCCGGTGTCGATGTATTTGGTATATTTGCAATGTTTGTGCTGCAAATAGAAAGTTCTGTGGTTTTCTTCAAGAATTTTCTATGGTCTCAATAATTATCAAGTAGTCAAAATCACAAGATTTACACTTTTTTTTGTCTAAATAGTGCCAAGATTGTCTGTGAGAAATTACACTCAAAGATGAACATATAATCGTATGACAGGTTACTAAATGGAAAATTACAAATCTGTATGTAGTTTTGGTGTATAACATCATGAAGAAAGTTTCATTAGAACTTTGCAACAGCAACAAAAATCTAAAAAACTAAATATCTTGAAATTGTGTTGTAGCAATTTTGAATGAGTTGTCAGATTAACAGATTTTAAGATGAAAGAGCTGTTATTGGATGGCTTCAATCATTCTAGGAGAAATTAACGAAAAAGAAAAAAAAATCCCTTGTGATTAACACTTGAGAAATTAATACATGTATGTATAGATATTCTTGCGGATATTTTTTTTCGTATAAATTGTATCTAACGAAGAAGACCTTGTGTACAGGAATAATCAAATGTGACTCGTGATTGCGAAGCTATCATATGACCGGTGATTAGTTCTCTTTCAACCTAGTTTCGAGCATGAAACGTCTACAGATCATTTCTTATGTAACCTTACTTGAATTTCATCTTCTGAAATTAAACATTTCTTGTGTATTAATCAAGCTTTGAGTTAAAATGGAAGGTGGCAGTGGAGCTGCCGATGTGGCTGGCCTTTTGTGTAGCGAGATGAGAAACTCTCGCATTTCAAGATTGCTCTTTGAACATTCCACGCGCATATCTGAAGCATTGTTAAGGTGAACACTTTGTAGCTTATGCTGGAAAGGGCAGCTTTGCACTGTTGTGGTGTAAAAGCTTATAATTAAGAAACTCTTCTGCAAAAGTGTGCCTCGTACTGTAAACCAGCGATCACATTGTCTGATCAAACATTTAACGCGTAAGCTTGATGTCGTCTTTGTAAGTTCATAGATGTTTATAATGTACGCTCTGTTGGCTAAGCATTGAATAAATTTGTAAAAGTCTAATGTGTGTTTTTTCTATTGAACATTACAAAAATGAACACAAAGAAATAATGATTACGAAATTGCATAACTACAAAGCAGCACTTTTATTAATATTTATTCCAATGACATTACTCACAATAATGTAATTTACATGTTTTCATCAAAATTACTTCAGTCAAGCCCCAAAAATTGTTTATTATACAACAGTAGATCGACAGTAATTAATACAACATACAAACAAGCACAGATCTACCCAACCTCCGTGGGTTTACAGTGAAAAAAATATATGTAATTTTGTTTGCTGCAACCTACTTAATTTTCCCCAAGGGGAACGGCAAAAGAAGACCCAAATTGTTCGTTTGACGAAAATAACCATATTCCCCACACTGTCACACCATGTCCAATCCAAATCTTGACTGAAAAAAAAAAAATGAACGATTTAAAACAAAATCAAACACCCACTTCGGCTCCACTTCCCTTTAAAACACGCCAGCCGACAAAGCTGTCTCGCGCATGCGCGCTATCGTGTTTCTTGCCTCGCATGATCCGACCACAGCTCACGACTCCCTCTCAACCCTCGATCCCCCACACAGGCGATAATTAGACTCTAATGTTGCATAATTGTCCTCTGAGTTGACTGGCTCGACGTGCTCAGGGCCTAGGCCGTATGCAGATTGGTTAGTTAGGCGGTTTATTGGTTAATTACTGCTAAAAGAGACCTTCGACTCTGAGCCATCCCAGTTGTGTTTTGCCACCTCGTAATACGCATGCGTGACTTGTGGGGACATCTTTGTGGTAATCGATGTCAGTGTTGACATATGTGAAGGTGTTTTAGTACCAACAATGCGCTTTTAATGGTAGTTTTGTTTTGTTTTATTTAATGTGCAGAATGAAATGAACATAAATTTTATATATTTTAATATACATTTATATATATATATAATGGCGCAAATGACGTTGCTTAAAAATATAACCCCGAAACCGATCCTTTGCATTTTTTCCTCCATGGAAGAAAAAGTTAATGAGTACAATGTTTAAACTTTATTAAAGCACAAAAGAAGTGTTTCATTTTATTATGATATTGAAAGAAGACCCTAATTGAACTATCCTTTCATAAAATATCTTCAATGATTTATGTTTTGTTCAAATCCAAAACTGCAAGATGAATTAGAAACTGCATTGTTTTACACGGAAATAAATGTTATTTGCTGCTATGGCTTGAACAAGAAAATAGACGTATTATTAATTATACAAAGGCATAGGTGAGGCACAATTGTTGTTAAATAGATTCATTTATCTTTTCATCAATTAAGCTAACATTTTTAGTGTAATTTTTGGATTGCAGGTTTACAGCTTCTTTTTCCATTTTATTTTGTGCAATCAAACACATCACTATCCATAATCACACAAATGGTTACGATGAATTCAATCACTCGTAGTAATTTTCGAGATATCTTGATCCATATATGGTACTTGAGTACGGTGCATTAGTGATAAATTTGTTTTAATATGACAAAAATTTTAGTCGCAAGAAGATTCATATACACATAAAACGCCCCCACTATATAATTTATTTATTTTCTATTTATTTCAGACATAGAATACATATATAATCAATACATGCATTAGAGTCCATATAAAACAATGTAATAAAAATATACATGTACATAGATATAAAATAGTAGTAGCACCACACCTCATATATTACATGTAAATTAAAAACTCACACCGTGAGTGGTTAATTGACTAGACAAAATGCAGTTTGTTGCCATCTTTTGAAAAGATTAGAACTAAATATAAAATACATGGAACTGACAATAGTACTGACTAGAACATTATTACTATAAAAAAACCTATTGATAAAGCCAGTGATACATTTTCTGTGAAGTTCTTTAAACGTCTTTACACCATTTTGTAAAAATGAATTGGATATACTGATATAAAGAACTAGATTTTAGAATATCTACTGTTAATGTTTTTTCTTACATGCATAGTAAAACACGTAATCTAGTAAACCACGAAACGCGTAGGCGTTAAGAGTTTTATTAACCTCTTGATATTGATGATCCATTATATTATTTATTACATAGTTACTGATAGGATAGTTTTTACAGAGCCGACATGCAATGCGGTTTGGTAAGCGATCTATACTCGTCTGCAAATATGCAAATCATCCATAGAGTTATTCATGTTTTAAAAAGAATCAATAGCAATGATAACGACCAAGTCGCCTCACGACATTAATTTCGTTTGTATATACAGTTAATACAACCTAATAAATAAAGATAAACTTTCCAGCCAGTTTCTCTAAGGGAGGTTCAAGCTCTAGGTTCAATATCTAGCTCTCTTTTCATGTGATTTTGCATTATTGAGCCATAAAAAATCATTACATTGTAGTAAATCTTGTTGTTTTCATTAGAGTATCACATAGAATAATACCCCTTGGGATAACACCCCATTGTTTTCATCCGGTGGTTTCACTAGGGGCGTATCATTTTCATCGTTTCACTGGTTTCACTAAGGGGTATGATTTTGGACCTTCAGTGGCACCCCCCCCCCCCCTACCCATTTACCCCTGAAGTACAACCCCCCCCCCCCCCGAGAAAGATTACGTCACATTTTCACCAATCGCTGCACCAACATTTCTAACGCCCATCTAATTAATCTAGTCAATCTTTTAAACGTACAAAACGTGCTAAAACAGCGGCTTGCTTGCGCAGGTGAGTTAGTGATGATCAGTCTTAGATTTCAGTCCAAGCATCTGTGTATTGTGACGACCTCTCCGTGACCTTGACGTGAACAGGTTTCTGGTTCTACATGAGTCGCTCATTTTGCAGATGTCGTCAGTGAAACCGATACATTCGTTTGTTTTGCATAATTGCAACTTTGTAATGGAAGGTCTAATCAAAATCGAATATATTGACTTTACAATGTGCACAGAGAGAGAAAAAACAGGCCCGTGAATACTTGCATATTATGATTCAGTCCTGTAGCAAGGGTTAGGAAAAAAAGTGAGGGGGCACAGAAACGTATTGATGCGAGCTGAAACGCGGTGAAGCCAAAACCTAGGGGTTCCGGGGTCATGCTCCCCTGGAAAACTTTAACTTTTGGAGTAAAAATGATGGTGCGAGCGTTTGTGTCGATCCCAGCACATTCGAGGTGTGTTCGGGGCGGGGGGGGGGGGGGGTTCCCCCGGGAAAAGTTTGAAAATTAGATACTCTGAGAGCAATTCTGGTGCATTTTCAAGCTAAATAAAGACTTTTTTTCCCAAAAAAGTAAGGGTGCACTTTTCAATATTTTCTCTTTTTCACACCAAGATCTGGCAAAAAAGTGAGAGGGCATGTGCCCCACCGCTTGCGACGGGCCTGTGAATGGCCATGCAAACGTGGAAAAATATAATTCACGGCGGATACGTAAACCGACATTAAAATGGCGCCACTTTGACTAATTTTCAAAAAAAGCCAATGAGTGAATAGTACATGAGGCACGTTGTATGCTGTGGAGTGACGTCCATCTTTTATTTTCGCCCACATCAACGCACTGGCATCTTCACGCAGCGCTAAACTTGTTACATCAGGTAGCGATCGTATGTAATGATACCGGAGGTGGGGGCGGGGGGTGTCGTCCAAAAAGGGGGTGGTGGTGGGTCGTCGGGGGGGGGGGGGGGGGGGGTCGCTGAACTTGTCAGATAACTTTTGCTTTTATTTATTTTTTTTCTTTTTCTTTTCTTTTTTCCCTTTTTATTTATCTATTTATTTGTGTGTGTGTGTGTGGGGGGGGGTCACTCAACTTAAAAAAAAAAATGTTGATGGGGGTCTGGTAAAATTAATTATCTGAAGGTGTGTGAGCACTGAACTTTTTCTTCAGGCCCCCCAAAATGGACAACCCCCCGGTATCATTATTTATGATCAATCCCTTACTATAATGATGCAAAGGAAATCGAAAAAGCGTAAACTTGAAGAGGTGATTGACAATACTTATCATGCGGTTGGCTAAATCAAGCGACTGCTGCTATAAAAAAACGGCTAGTGTGATATGTGAAAGATCCGGGATCAAAATCTATGATATTGGCCGAGTATCCGTGAAGTGCCCTCAATCAAACATTGTGGTGGGCGGAAACAGTGGCAGTAATAAGTTATATGCGTGAGGGGAGCTTAAGTGAGAATGGCGGCAAAATAATTAGGTTAATTAACGGTTATGAATATTCATATCAGTGCGTTTGAATTGCTGTAAGAGAGTTTGGTTATCTGAAGATATATTCAATGCTATTAGATGTTCTACGGACGCATATGAAACATTTATTTTTTTATTTTTTTTATTTTTTGTTGTTGTTAAAAATCTTAATACGAGGCGTGAGTGCGTTAGAATTGATTTAAGAGAGTTTTGCCAATTTGAAGACATATTCCATGCTATTAGATTTTCTACGGACTCATATGAAACGAGTTTCTTTTGGTTATTAAAAATCTTAATACGAGGCAAGTTGACGCAAGTGTCGTGTAGTGATAACATCTAAAAAGGTTGTTTGTTTTAGATGAAATGCATGCATGTGCATTAATTTTTAGACAGAGGCCTACACTGTATACACGTACGCAAACAGATACTTAGAAATTATTTGAAATTTGACTTTAGCAGTGGTATATGTTCATGACGAATGTGCGTTTATAGGTAATTAGAAAAAAGTAACATAGAAATCATTCTAAAAATGCCGAACAATTTCACCCACGCAGGGAGGATTACAAAAAACCCGCCTCCGCCAAAAATGTAGAGGAGAAATAGAATTAATAACGACACTTTAATAAACACATAACTAACTAACTAATAATATTCGCGATATAATAACTTTGCTGAAACAGAAGAGTGTTAATTATTATTGTGTGAAATTGCCTTTGAAAGTCATTATCCGTTTTTTAGGAAAGCATATAACCTACATACACCTAACATTTTGCACATATTAATTTTCATAAAAAATAGATAGTTTTAGTATTACGACTCAACTGTAGGGGTGTAAGAAAAAAATATAGAAATTACTTCAACATTAAGGGGAAAACAGTGACCAAAAATTAGGCTCAAAGGGCAAATTCAGTTATTATTTTCACATACCAATGATTTAATGTGCAATTGTGATTCCTTAAATGTGCAATATCAATTGCATAAGTAGACATAAAAATAACCTATATAGATCATGTCATTGTTCGGGTACATGTAAATTGCATGTATTACCTTTTAGCACTTTCAATTAGCACTGGTCAGATTTTGTCTAAGATCCAACCCAATGCAACCGACATCCAACCATTTGTTCTTTTAGACGGCGGCAGCCAAAATCTTTACCATGTACACATAAATTACAAACTACGCTGGTATGAACCTACACAATGGCACACGACCAAATGGACACCAATGATATTAATTGCAACTAAACAGTCCATTCTTACGTCACTGTTGCATGGTCATTGCCAATGGTAAACGCGAAACAAAACACGCACTGCGTGATAAATTGATAACCCTTTCGTTTACAAATGTGAGTAGATCTACATTCCATCGCCTATGCTACATTTAGAATTTGAATTGACAACACTGTGCTTTCAAGTAGAAGCATTGATGATAAACCTTTCAGGCCGATTTAAGAATCCACACTTCCTTGACTCTGTGAAAATTACAATAGGAACTAAATGTTTAGCATGCAGCAAACACACGAACGCATGCCCAGACGGTTCGTGCATTTGGACTTAATTAACAACAAAGTAGGAAAGTAGGCCTAATTGTAAAAAAAAGAATAAGAAGAAAAGAAAACTCAAAATACCACACTTCGTTGAGCACAAGACCCCCCCCCCAAAAAAAAACAAAAAAAAACAAAAAAAAACAAAAAAAAACAAAAAAAACGAACAAAAAACAAACAAAGAACAAAACAAAAACAACAACAACAAAACAACAATACAAGCTTAAAATACAATGCAGTCTAGTTTAAATGCCCCCCCCCCCCATCAATACTCGCATGTGATATCCTGAAGAACAGACAGGGTTAACATTTGAGGGGTCACTCTCTGCCGCGCGTGGCCCCGCCGGCACACTTGGCCCTCTAACCCACAACAATACGTGTCCAGTGCTGTTGTTACGCGCAGTGTTACGCATACAATGGTCAGAGACGTGGCGCGTGCCAAACGTCTGTCGTGCGTACGTGCATCATGCAGTCATTGTGTGACTCGGTTATTGTGTCTTTACAGCCATTAATTATCCTCTGTTTGTGACCTGTAACGCTTCAATTTTTTTTATATCTGAACGCGTATCCGATGTTCTTGTTGTTTGAGGTGTTTACTGGTTTTGATGTCACTTTGGGTTGCTGACACACGAGGGTTGTTCTGGTTTGGCGGGTGTAAACTAATGGCAAAAATCTGAGGCCCCGTAAATATATTTACCAGAGGCCCGTTATTATTAGAGGCTTTTCGTGTAAAGAAACTGTGTGACTATTTTTTTAAGCTGGCCCCCTAAAGGTATCGACGAGAGGCCCCTTTATTTTCAGTTGCAAAATCTGAATCTGGATTCGGGGTGAGGGATGTTTTACAATGCGACCACTTTTCATGATCCCAAACATTCATAAAGCTACCAAAGTGAACCTCTGTACAGAGACCCCCTCTCTATAGAGACCACCTAACACTGGTCCCAAACGCAATCCTGATACAGAGGTTCCACTGTACCAACTGTTTGTGATGACGTCTATTCTCGTGCTCCCTGCTACAGCAAAAATACACATAGATACGCGACTTTATTATAACAAAAAACTCCCTGACGAGTGTATAGTGTTAATTTCAAACAAACTCGTAGCTCGTATAGCCACCTTACTCCCGGAGCATTCAAGAAAATAGTGACGCGCGTGTGTAAGCTCCCATGACTTGCATCGAAAGGTGCGCCCCCCCCCCCCCCACCCCCTCCACCCCGGACTCAAGCTACACGAGTAACAAGTTTGTTTAAAATGAACACTATACACTCGTCTGGGAGTTTTTGTTGTAATAAAGACGGGTGCAGGTTTATATTTGTATTTTTGCTGTAGCAAGGAGCACGAGAATAGACGTCATCACAAACAGTTGGTACAGTAGAACCTCTCTATCAGGACAACGTTTGGGATGATCCATGTTAGGTTGTGTCAAAAGAGAGGTGGTCGCTATACAGTGATTCATTCAGTAGCTTTATGAAGGTTTGGGACCGTGAAAAAGTCTCATTATAAAGGTGGACTCAATAGAGAGGTGGTCTTAAGTGGAGGGTCTACTGTTTATGCTCATGTACACATTCTAAGTCTATGTGAACGCGGAAGTATATAGGCACTATCCGTGTGACATGGTCATGGGTTCTAGTTCCGCTCAGTTTTACTGTGCCACAAGATTTATCTACCGACAGCTGTTTTTACTGGCAATTTGAGAAGGTCGAATTTACGTCAAATTTGGCTATGACAAAATGTAAAAACACTTTTCCTAGATTAATTTACTTCCCTATTAACGGTAATTTTCTGCGTATGTATTAAATTAGAAGTTACGCTGATCACTGCATTTCCCAATCACAAAGTTCAACAATTGATTATGTTTTTTTTTTTCAAAAATCCAACCAGGCAAACTGTGCTATATGCTAGTATACGAATTGACTAATTTCCAAACGGTCGTCTTTCCTAAGCGCACTTAATAAACCTACAAAAGTTGGCCGCTTCCCAACTAAGAATTGGTTTTGGTTAAGAATGTCATAATAATTCATTATCATATTACAAGATACGTTTATTAGTATGTATTACACGCAGTCCCTTCTCGATGTACCTGTCAACTCCATTCCTGTCTTGAAACTAGGCCAAGAGCACCATGGCCTAATAATGGAGGAACTATTTTAATGGACAATGTTACTTTTTATGAATAATTATGTAAAAGTGCTGCAAATACGCACCAGAGTGACTAATGATTTCCATGGAAGAAGTGTGTTCGTATCCTGCATTGTTTTAAGTGAAAATCTATTGTTGTTAGCAACAGTAACCAGGGCATTGCGTTTTGGGAAGACTCATTCATCATCTCACACCACCATACACATATTTAGAAATGAAATCATATGCCAAACGTGGCGTTTACGAAACGGTTACGTAAATTGAGTTAAGACAGCCGTAGTGCTATAACCCATTTGTTATAAAACCGCCTGGTTCTAAACATACACCTGAATTGGAAAGAATTTTAATTTCCACCCATATAATCTTACATGTACTGGTACTTTTCTGACTCGGCTAAAATCTCTATTAAGCTTGAGCCAAATGTTTATTGAAACAACAGGCGTGTGGTGCTTATTAATGTGTTGTGTGGTAAGACATTTTATGTTAATGATTGCACAGAGATGAGTGAACAAATATTATTTAAACCCCCTTGTGAACAATTGCGTGTGGTCTTACAAAAACCATGGCCATTCCAATGTTCTGTTGGGGGTTCATGTCATTTATATGCATGCACGGCTGATAGTGAAATTTAATCAACTGAATTCTGAAACATATCACCAGTATCTTAATACTACTGCCCCAATAGAATTCTCAATAAGGGTGCGGTAAAGATACACTGAGGAAAACAACTTTCTTTTATTATTAATCTAGAGAAATATAGGATTACATACAGATATTGGGAGTACGGAAAGTTATTGCAGTGCATAAACATGCACAAGAGTCTAAAAAAAGCTCTAGATCACGTATGGACATGAAGTTGTGGACGTAGAATTGTGGCATCGACCCCCCCCCCCCCCGGTGCCCTACTTGCAGATATGTCAATGGCAGATCCAGATTTTAGAAAAGGGTGGGGGGGCACTTAAGGGATTTTATTGGTAATCAATGGCGGACGTGTAAAAACCGCATGAAAATGGATTATTTTGGTGGGGAAAACGGGGTGGGGGTGGGGTGCTGCGCCCCCTTGGATCTAACTATGAATATGTTGTATTTTCTTGTATGTTGTGATTGAATGACCATAGATACAAGTGGCCACCGTGACGATTTGATGTGACTATTGAAACATTCGCTGTGGTGACAAAGTTCGCGGTTTATCTGGCCGTGGTTTCTGCGGTTAACACTCATTATCAACATGATAACATGACTGCAAGATTTAATGTTTTGTACTTTGCACTCGTGGGAAAATATGGTAGTTATTTAGGGTATTTGGGATGGTTTACCGCTAGTCTAGAAGACTGCAATGATTGTAATGATGATTATGTAACTTTAAGAAACGTTTGGGAAATGACCCCATTAACATATAGATCATGATTTGTAATTTTGTTGTCAATTTTCCCCTTTCCTTTTCTGAATAACTAGAATAGAAAAGTACATTATGTGTGTAAAGAAATGTGATAAATCATTGATGACTGTTCCACTTAAAAATGTGTAATAAGCGCTACATATTGTGAGCCAAATATTAATAGTCGTTGTACTTGTGACTATGAGACGGTAAATATCTATCAACTTTATCTTATAGCTTGATAAGGGTGCCAAGTTTGGTGTAACTGTATGTCTTCAATTGTCTTCAAACAGAATGATTCAATCATGAACAATTTTGATTGCCCCCTATTGGCAATATTTTAGTCTTGAAATATTGTTGAAGGAAACAGGATGTGACTTCAAATGCGGGAACACAAGAGAACACTATAACTTCACAACTATATTTAATTAATGTCAAGTGATGAACTATGTGTCACCATATAATAACACACAAATTGAACTTTATAACAATATCAATGAACAACAGGTTTTAACACACACTACATTCAAGTCTCTTTCATACAATGTTAACACATATACCTTGAACGGTTTGAGCTGGATTCAGTGACAATGTCAGTAAAATTTTAGGGAAAATATAGCATTTGACACAATTTACAATGCAGGATTCAGCACCACAATTTCTTCTACAATCAACAACCTACTGTATATATTGTATTTATTACAATCATCAATGCATTGCTAAAATGCGGCAAACCACGTCTTGGTTAAAGAAAGCCATTCTGACAGATTTTTAATTCTACTTGTAAAGCGGAGTCTCCAAAAACTGAGACAAAATAATGCTACTTATTTATTACAGCTTAACATACTTATGAATAGTCTAACCATGGCAGTAGTACTCAATTGCATTAGCTTACACAAGTATTTCCAAACCAGATCTCATATTCTTATACTATTTGGCATACACAAAAGGAATATACTTATGGCTTTAACAGTATAAAAAAAATCTGATGTCTGTGGTAGTAGTAGTAGTCAGTAGAAAATGATGTCACGTGTGTTAGATATTATAAAGGTGAATGAATGTACATATCGACATTTCTTCTCGCAATTGACATATTTACATCACTTACTAGTTCACATGGTATTTACTACAGCATACCCACAACAGATGTTTACAACATCTCACTCACAATGCACATACACAGCAATAACTTACTACTAAGTATATATTTACAATTTAAACACACAAGTTTAACAGTGTGTATTATGTAGTGCAGCTAGCAATTCTCCTTAAATCAACCTGGCAAGATATTAATCATATGACACATGTAATATCCTAGATAATGGAAAGATGTCCAATCTGCAAATCACATTCTAATTAATTACTTTCGAAACAAACAAGTTTTACTCATGGACATACGTAACAACTTTTCCTCGTCTAGAAAAGTAGCTCAAAAATAAAATGACAATAATTATAGCAGAAAACAGTTACAAAAGTAACTCTACACAACACTAAAATGTTAATGCCCATCTTCTTAACAATTAATACGTAAGTTTATACTTTTACATGTACATTGATCATACTTTCAAAGTGTACACTTTCCAAAACGAATTAGTAATCCTCAAAAAGCAAGTGATAAGCAAAAATCAAGAAAGCTTCCAGCTGGTAGAACAAAAAACAATGTACTATTTCTATTTCCATCACAATATGAATACGTTAAGGGGTTCCTCCTCCTTGATGACCAGTCAATATGCCACCAATCATGTAAACTGTAAACTGTTCAACAAATATCATAGTTAACTACTTCTGGGCTCGTGGCGTTTCATGTGGAGGGCGAGATGGTCACTGCGCGCGAACGAGCGATCACACTCGCGGCAGCGGAACGGCTTGGCGCCGGTGTGTTTCCGTACGTGCCGGGTCAACTCGTCAGACCTCGCGAAGCGCCACTGGCAGCTGGGGAAGTGACACTGGTAGGGTTTTTCACCTGCAAATACACAACACATTGTTTTTCTGATTAAAAATCGGGACAGAATAATTACTTCTATGGCAAGCAAGCTCCTACCCACTATATTGACATAGTTGAAGACACATCTTCCATTTTAACTATATCAAGTGACCCTGACGGGACTGGAAATCACGACCCCAGCGGGCTGTTAAAAGGTTACTCGGACGAACAGTTGTCTCTGTAGCCACCAGCCTACATGCTTGGTCAGTTATCATCTCAACCCGGAGGTCGTGGGTTCGAATCCTACCCATGGACAGAAATTAATTACTATTGGCAGAAAATAGTGCCAATGTATTTAGATATACAATGTAGGGCATAACTTTTAAACCAATTAGAAGACCACGGTTTCGTGAAGACACTTTCACCTTATTAGAGTTGAACGTTCTTGAAAATAAATATCAGTATTAAATTGAAGTTCTGATTAAAGGGCACTTAATGTAATTGCTGTATCACTTGTCCTGCCACGGTTAAATGTACAGCATGGTAGGTGTCAGTGACGTAAAACCCAGCAATTCTATCCCGTCAAATTAAACATTTGGGATCAAACAAATACTTGTGATAAAAATCTACTTATATACCAGTATGTGGACGGTAATTAATGTACCAGAATTTGTCACTAGCGCATCACTCTATTTTTATATAGAGTTGGTCACATTAAACCCCAATAAAAAGGTAATACGCCAGTGTTTATTCGCTCTGTACAGCTCCTCACCACCTGCTAAGCTGATGTATCTAACAGGGCCTGACCCCGCGACCCCAGACGTGTTAAGACGTCAATTTAGCCACTATTAGCATGCTAGCATGACCATACCGGACAGAGAGCTTAAACTCCGCGTTGTCATGCAAGTGAACGTCACTTAAAGTGGCGTTCTGTATAGTCACGAGGTTTGCGTTTCAGTATGTTGCATACACCAGTTTTCGTATAACTAGGAATCATGGGAAATATTAAAATAGACAAACAAACCAAGCACGTGGCTGTTTTACATATAAATCTGTATTTTGTGTTTGTGGAAATGTTTGTGTGCGATTGTACTACCGACACAGCCCACAGGTGGCATAAATTATGATGTACAAATGTGTATAGAAATAGTTACTACAATTTTTACCCGCACGTGGTGCAGTCTCGATCAACCAAAGATTTGTGATGTACAGCGCAACAGGCAATTAAATGATAAAGACTGATACTGTTTGTCTATTTTTTTTCCCAGCATGCAATTGTTTGTAGACACCTACATATTTTTATATGCGAAGTAAAGTATTGCACGATTCTAGTCATGCGTGAAGTGTACTGATTCAAAGCGAAAGAACATACTCTTTTAACTCTAGAAACGTATACGATGATTGATTTGCTACATTCAGAAGTAGTGCACAATAACAGTATGACGCAACATGTCACAAGCAATGTGTACTGATAAATTACAATCTTATAGATCCACCAATTACAACAGTAGAAAAAATAACGACAAAATAAACAGAATAAGTCATACTAATTGCACTATCAACAGCTCGTAGACGTGAATCTTATTTCAAATACAGATACAAAGTTCGAGAGAGAGTCACTTTAACTGTTCACGTCTTGTACGCCTCACGTTAGTAGCATCAGACAAGACCTCTGTCTGTCTCGTTGCATATACACCACTTATACGGTACACAACCATCTGTTCCGACATAGACCGGACATTAATTATCATTTAAGAAGTGCACACTTACACGGGTCAGTGTCAATTAGCAGCAGATGGTCACCTGGTCAATTCATTCTGGGAACCTCATTTTTATTAATGATTGGCTATATAGATGCTGCGCTGGTATTCTTCATTTAAAGCGCGTAGCGGGCTGATTAAGATTTACTTATATTGTGCGTTAGTGACGCTGCTAATTTATAGTAATTACATGACAATTATACGTAAAGTGGAATGGCTTGTTCACACACATAGTGTGAACTTCATGTTTTTGTTTCTAGACAACGATTCTTAGAAGAAAAGAAAGATTAGATGACGGTCTGACTAAAGATTAACACGGAGCGCATGTGAAAGAATGGCTAAAACGTTCCACAAATCACAGAAGCCATATAAGTTTCTAGTTTCACACTTCCAGCTAATCTCTAGTACGCTAGTGAGTCAACTGCGACAGTCTAAACTATAACATGAAATAACACTAAGTTGTTGCAAAGAGCGTAATGTTTGATGTACAAAAAACAACAACCCAAACTGGAGGTATCCAAAACCATTTAAGTTTTATATGACTACATAGATATCAAGATAACGGACACTATAATACGTAATCTGTATTCAACACAAAAAGAGACAAAACAACAACAAAAAAAAAAAAAAAAAAAAAAAAAAAACAAAAAAAAAAAAAACAAACAAACAAACATGAAGCTCATATAATTGATAAGTGCCCTATACAGGTGTAGTCAATGGTCAAGTTTCTTTTCTTATCAATATGAATGTTAATATCACTGCGTGGACAACAATTTGCATCCCCCGGTTCTCCCCGCCCAGGCTCTGTTGTTACAGACGAACCACAAGTACCAAGTGTCGAGTGGCACACGGAATGCCGGGAAACCACAAATCCAGAACCGATGGGAACAGGATTGTCATAGGAGCAAGAATCACTGTATAATCATGTTAGTTTGTCGCCTTCATTTCTTTGCTGTTAACTATTCTAAATGATAAAAAACTTTTTCTTTATTTATTTCTATTACATGTTTCGAGTCAACAGACTCCTTCTCAAATACAAATCAACTATTGTATTTGAGAAAGAGTCTGTTGACTCGAAACATGTAATAAAAATATTTAAAGAAAAAGTTTTTATCATTTAGAATAGTTAACAGCAAAAAAAAAAAAAAAAAAAAAAAAAAAAAAAAAAAAAACATAGAAAGACAAACTAACATGAATCCATATGCTGTCTACCAAGTTACTAGAATACTTTATACACTGTATAATCACTCCACATTCACTTACACGATTGTGACATATAAGGTTTTTCAATAAATGTACAGTTATTGTCAATAGTCTACAGTTAACGTGCACAACTGTTATGGATCTCTTACTTAATAAGAGACTCTTCTATACTCGTGTTGCTGTACGATTCAAGACGACAATCATATTTACAAGCTTAGCCGCAAGGCAGTGTGGTTTTTGCAAGACAAATAGGTGAACTTAAATTGTCGTGTGCGTCTAACAATAATTGATTCGTGATCTTCGTAATCGAGCGGAGCTCAATTCTGGGAGATATAATCGCGTATCAAATTTCGCCTTTTCTAATGGAAAATCCGCCATTCTCTCCATCTCATCAACGGAGAACACTGCCATTTAAATTAATTTCACCGTCTTCAGAGCTCTGACGCAGCAAAATCATCAATCTAACTAATTAGTTTGCGTTACGAGATAAAGTTGTGTATCGAAAACGACAAAAGACGAAATCGAAAACAGAGCCGATCCGTGACATATCGAATATCATCGATAGTCGCACGGTGAAAGAAAATGACCGCAGCCATCCGATATTGGATGACCACTTTAAGCTGACCCGATGTCGGTATGAATGTATACAATTAAATCAACTGATGACATCTAATTGCATGTCACTTATTCTAACCTCGTTTGGATTGTTGTCGGTCAATTCAGTACGTTTGGTGCTGTATTGATTTAAGTAATGACTCCACGTAGGTCAAAGGTTACTCTGTTGATGATGGGATTTTCAAAGTGATTACACTGACACCTAGTGTGAGATTCTGGAAAAAAGCTGCCCTTTTAAAAGATAAAAACTTGCGATGAAACTATTGTTTTACAGTCGAATACGTTTACTTGAGACTCAGTTATATAGACCTCTATTAGCTCTCAATTTTCAAATCAGGTGAAGTTCGAGTTAAGCAGACCAAACTGTAGTACCAATGATATTGCATGATAAATGTATTTACCTGTGTGTATCCTCTGATGGGCCTTGAGATGTGAACTCTTGGTGTACGCTTTTCTGCAACCTGCAACATAGAAATCCTCATTCTTCAGTGTGGTGTGGTTTACTTGTGTTTTAAGAGTCTAAATGGGAAAGTGTGTGTGTGTGTGTGTGTGGGGGGGGGGGGTGTCCCTTTTCCCACTTCACAAATAAATATTAGTCAATTTTCCACTTCACGGCACGCACGTTTAGATAGAGTTGAAGTTATATCAAGATCTCATGGGACTACAATCAAGTGGTCTCAATGCCCGTGGGACAACATACATGATCTAACTATAGAGGTCGGTTACATAGAGGTGGTC
Organism: Streblospio benedicti; assembly: GCA_019095985.1. Classification (NCBI taxonomy): domain Eukaryota; kingdom Metazoa; phylum Annelida; class Polychaeta; order Spionida; family Spionidae; genus Streblospio; species Streblospio benedicti. The sequence continues at coordinate 58,460,966 of CM032664.1, read as the reverse complement.
TTAAAGGGACATTCCACTGTATTAAACGACAATGCTTTACCGCTAGTACAATGTAGTACATAGTAAAAAAACCCACACACATTGACACCAGATTCTCCAAGCTGGAAATGACTGCAGACGGCACACAATGCTGGCTCCACGCGTATACCACGTGTGCCCATCATTTATACTTACAAGCACAAGCAATAAAAATACAGATGCATCAAAATTAGTACATGCATCGAGCAGAATCAATGTTCTCCCTGGCGGTGATGAATGTTGCAAACATTGAAACATGTTGTATCATTAACGCTAGAATTGATACCATAAAACTCACTCACCCCACGAGCTTCAAAGATACGGCGCCTTTTACAGCATGTGATTTGTGTACCAAACGACAAATCGATAGGTAAACATATGTCATACAAAGTTGAGCATCATTTCTTTGATGTTTGCCATATACATATACCGTGAGCTGGTTATGGATTTTAACAACAGTTTTGTTGTAGCACTAGACAATGTCGAGTTGACTTTTTTGTTTGCCTATTGTTGTTTGGTGCAGTCATATTATTGTAAGTGCGTATGATTTTAAGATCACTAACTGCACCTACTCAGAAACCACTAACATTTTGCAACACAACAGCCTCTCTTGTTCATGGAACTATTTGAATGTCCCGCTCGTGAGGAAAGCAATGCTTCCTGGTTCACACTCGAATTTTCCTATGGTTTATTTATGGTTTCATTTTCAAGGCTTTGTGTTTTCTATCTATAATTTTCTAAACCTTCAAATGAGTTTTGTGATCGATTGATAATGCATTGACTGTTCCCAAAGTTAGTACAATGTTATATCTCGCTTACAAGGTAACAAAAATGAATAAACAAATAAATAACCAGAATGGTCAGGGTAATTTCTATATTATCCAGCAACTGTATATAAGATTTACTAAGGACTTGAAATAATGAAATACCATATTATCTTACTTCGAAACTATATCTTGTGTTCCGACGAATTGCAATATGCTATGCAATTGAGTTATTGTGTTTCACCACATTGCTTCATTAACTTCCTTATGCAGAGCATTTCATTTGCCATCAGTGACTTCGATAAGATTACGCGCTATATTTAGCACAGCGGGCATTTATGAATACATTTATTTTCTTGAGGAACCGTGCCAACAAGCACAGTATCTTGGAATGAGCAATTCGTCAGGAAACAAGTTGTAAACAAGACCATATAAATCATACCGGTACCTACAGAACTACTGAGGTGCATGTATTTAAGAAGTATGGCACGAACAACACTGTGGCAAAATAGAATAGAATAAAATAAAATCTTAAATACCACAAGATTCTGTGAATACAGTGTCACTGTCATAAGATCAGTAGGTCAAAGCCCACAAAAACATGCTACATATCTTTGAACAATTAACACAACAGTCATGCCATAGTGGCATATGGCATGATTACATTTAAACAAAAAAAAAAAAAAAAAAGAAGAAAAGGTTGAAAAGATTACCCTCCAAACAAGGAAACATTTTGCAACTGGTTGTTTATAAACCATAATGCATATATCATAATATAATTTTGGGTGAGCACAAGACAGTCGTTTGGTATATATCAGCCAGTACATGTGCACACTTGCGCTATCGTGAGTCACTTGTCGGTCATGACATTGGTATCTGGGGGTCACACAAAGTGTGTTATCTCTTGTCCGCAAATTGAGCCGCCTTTAAATGTCACTCATTTCTAGCTCTATATGTTCTCAATTTGAATTTGACATTGTCACTAACTAGGTATAGTTTTGCATCATGATTACGTACATGCAATGGCATGTGGGAGGAGAACAAGGTTAATATGCACCATCAATGGAGGCGATAAAAAAAGAAATACGAGGACAGAAGCAGGAATCAATGGAACCGAGAATATTGGAAGGGGGGCCTTTCATGATCCTCTCCCGTATGGCTCTCATGACCCAATTTTCGGTTATTTACGGAAGATCAGCATTTGATCAGGTCCTCCTTATATTGCAGAGACGGTTTTGAAAATGCATATATCAATGTCCCGAAACTGTAACGGTGAAATTGTGTTTGTGTTGTGAAAAGATGAATAAAGTACCGGGATTGGGTGAAATAGCCCTCGGACCGGGGCAATATTTGCAAATTTGTCATTGATTCATGCATGTGTCGAAACCATGACATATTCTTCAATAATTCTTATATGGGGCAAATGCCCATTCATGGTGGTGCAGCCATACATGGTACAGCCTCTACATTAGAACCACCTTTGGGACCAGTGACGGGGGTCTCAATGAAAGGGGTCTCTGTCCCTCAGGGGCGTTTTTTTGGCTCAACACGGCCTTTCGGACAGAAAATGAGGGCATGGTTTTATTATAGAATGTGCATTGAGATGTTGTCTTAATTGGAGGTTCTTCTGTATATTCTATCAAATTCTGTTACGCGTGGGAGATAAAAAGTGTGCAAATGCATTGTTTTCAAAACCCCAGTGATCTGCCACTAGCTACCCACTTCCAATGGATGAAGCCGATTGGCCAACAATTCACTAACAGACTCACTGAGCCAGCCTAGACGCAACTTGCCTCCCCAAATTGCCGTTGATATCTCCATTGGCAAAACCGTAGACCGGTATCTCCCTATTTTGAACAGTAAACGAATTTTCAATGAGAATGTTAAACTGGGAGTTGATAAAGCAATGGTGTGTTTTAGGATATCTGATACTAGCTATGCACTTGTGGGGCACTGGCCAGCTAAGAAGCAGGCCAAGACCCACGAGATAATCTCCAACTAAAACAGACCATTACCACGAGTGGTTTTAAGCCTACTACCAGCAAACACCAACTATACTTTTATCAATGTTTTACAAGCATGGAAAAGTGCCAACTGCAGTTTGCAAATCTTTAGCAATGCTGGGATTGATCACTTGACCTCATTCACACCTGAGATTAACAGCCTGTGATAGCCTAATGACAATAGTTATGCGTCCCTTCGGTGACACTCGCCAGCAGCAGTCCACTACACCCCCGCATACCAACATACAACTAGCGCAAAAAAAACACACTCACCCGTGGCGTAGACCCCGCCCGGCCGGGTACGGCGGCGGCGGCGTCCTGTGTCGGGTCGTCTCGGGGCTGGACGGCTGCGAGTCCCGGCGGCGTGGGCGGGAAGCTGCTGCTGCCGGAGGAGGACCGAGGGCTCACCAGCACCGTGGACGAGGCCGAGGACGAGGAGAGGAGCGCATGCAGGAGCCGGGGCGAGCACTGCGCCGAGCGGCTGAGCACGGCGGGCGGGGACAGCAGGGCGTCGTAACCGCGCTGCTGCTGCTGCTCAGGAGACCCGCAGGCCGCATTTGCACTGTGGGGGGAGAGAAGGTGGGAAATTTCTTTTGGTACGAGTGGACTTTTTGAAGCATCAGAATGTTCTGTGTGCGTGCGTTGTTTGTTATAATTGTGTGTGTGTGTGTGTGTGTGTGTGTGTGTGATATTGTGTGTGTGTGTTGTGTTTGATGTGTGTTTGTGTGTTTTTGTGTTGAGAGAGAGATGTGTGTGTGTACTGTGTGTTGTGTGTGTGTGTGTTGTGTGTGTGTGTGTGTTTGTGTGTGTGTGTGTGTTTAATTTATCTGCTCAGCTCCAGAAAATAGATTTTGATTGCCAAGATTTTGGTTTCTGGACACTTATGGATCAGTGTTGGTTCACATTTGACGCCAATTTATAGTATAAAAAGTTCTTGAAGCTGTTCGTACCATATCATATCAAAACAGAACAGATTATAAAGTCAAAAAGATACGAACTTTTATCTAATTTTTCACTTGAGAGATCATTGAAGATGCGAAAATGTGTGATTTGAATAAATGTCATACCTTTTGACTTTACAATCTGTTCTGTTTTGAAACACCAATTTATGATATTTATTCTAAAACTAAGCTGTAAAATGTACGTATACCAACAGCTAAAATAAATCCTATCATTGACACTATTCTTATAGTCCTTCAACTTTATGAAGGTCTGGAATTTAGGCATATGTCAAAATACATCATAGTTTGATTGAATGACTCTACAATCAACCTATTCTGTTTTAATACGCCAATTCATGATATTAATTCTAAAAACTAAGCTGTAAAATGAGACTCACGTGCGTTGATGTTGTGTTTGATGCTGGCAGCCTCGGCCAGCGCTGCTCGGTAGCTGGGCGGCTCGCGCTGCAGACACAGCTGATCGAGGCTTGGAGGAGGGAACGGGTCGGGGAAATGCTGCTCCAAGAACGGCTCGGTCTTCAGGTGGTGCATGTCCGCGTCATCCACCGGCTCTATGTTGAAGGCTATATTCACCTATAGGGTTCTTATTTATGCTATATACATAAGTCTTCATTTGGTTTATTTCTTATCAAAGTGTATTATTTATTTTATCTAGGTGTACTATTTATTTTTAACTATATATGGATTATATACTATGCATTTTATGCAGAAATTTCATATTTGTTTGGCGTCACATTGATGTATTGATATTAAGCTGACAAATAAGTGTAGAAGGGCTGGGTATTTCACTATATAGCTATTTAGATATTTGAAAATGTAAAATACTTGTCACTATGATGAATAAAATCAATCAATCAAACCTCCATGCTCTGAGACGTGGTGCACGGGTTGTATGTCGCTGGACCCCGAGGAACCGATATCGTTAGCGGCTCGCTGGTGTTCTGCTGCTGCTGCTGCTGCTGCTGCTGTTGTTGCTGTTGCTGTTGTTGTTGCTGCTGCTGCAGCAGACACGGGTTGTTGTAACCAGGTTCTGTTTTGATGACGACTTCGCCTTCTTGATTGCCATCTTTATTCGCTACTACGCTACTGTCCATGCTAATACTGCTGCTGTGTGTTGACGGTACTCCACCCTGGTGGTGCTGCGGGGTGGGCGCCTCCGCCCCCGGGTAGCTGCTGCTGCTGCCATTATGGGAGTACGGCAGCGCCAGCTGGTGCGGTCTCCCCGCCCGCGCTCTGGGGGACTGAGACCCGGCGTAACTCCGTTGCCACGTGGTGGTGGAAGTGCCCGCCCCGCCGCCGCCAGAACTATATGAGATCGACTTTGATGAGATCATGCTGTAGTGGGGTTGCTGAGAGTGCTGGAACTGGGTGCTGGTGGTGGGGGAGAGCTGGGAGTCTGCGTTCTGGTGGTAGCTGCTGCGATAATGCTGCTGGTGCTGGTGCTGGTGGTACTGCTGCATTCTCATGTTGGCGGCGTAATGATCCAACTCAGAGCAAGACGACATCGACGAAGAGGATGACGATCTTGACGAGGATCCTCCGTTTCCCGATCCTCCGCCACCGTCGCCTTCGGAAAAGGTGTTGTTCGCGATCACCGCTGCAAGTTCCTGGTCGTCCATCGATGTGTTGTGCAGAGGATTCGGCTCAAAGAACTCTTCGAGGAAGCTGACGCTTTCTCTGCGCTTGGGTTTGCCATGGTGCCACTGCGTCTGCGGCGCGTCATTGTAGGCGCAGGCGGCTTCTCCGTAGTACCCCTGCGAGGAGGTAGAGGAGGTACCGTTAGACCCGTACAGCATTCCTGGCAAACTGGATCTGCGCTCGGGCGGGTGATTGACGTCACCGTTCTTGCTCGTGGACTTGTTATACACTTTGAGATTGACGTTCACGTCGATGTTGACCTGGTAGTATAATCAACACTGATTTCAAATAATCTTCATTTATGTACACATGGTAACTGATATTGAAGTTATATTGATGTTGTATATTGCATGCCTTTTTTATTTATTGATATATTCCAATTGTAAACTATAGACTGTAGATTGTATAATTTTAACAAATTTCATGAAATAAATGAAGTGAACACACTTCAAAATAGAAAAAAAGACCTGGTAGTTGCAGCTGACGTGATCCCGTTCTTCTGCAATGTCCTCTAGATACGGTGGGCAGGCGGCAGGGCTGCTGTGTCTCTGCCGCTTGTTGGGGCTTCTGCTGCTCGGGTGCAGACGGTACGGGTCGGGCAGACTTCTCTTCAGCAGGCCCTGTTTGTATCCCATGAGCTGTTGTCCACTGGCGTCCTGCAAAGTGTAAAGTGAACACCGTTAATTGCAACGCGACACTTTTATGGGGGTCTTTGGGTTTGCGGTGGATACCACAAGATCTAGGGCACTTTTTAAAATTAGTTTTTTTGTCAGTAGACTCCTCAAGGACGTCCATGTTACCTTATTACGAAAACACATAAAAAGAGGAGACATGAAAAACGATCCAGGGTTGTCCGAGTACAAAATGCTCCTCCTGCAAAAGCACTGAAAACACCGCTCTAGAATCATTCATGCAAACAAAAGAGGGATATCTTAAGGCTTCAAATACCGGCGACGTTGATGTATAAAAAGGTGAACATGTCACAATTGTGTAAAATCAAAGTGAACGTTATGACTCAGCGTCGAGGTGAAACAACAAGTTCAAGTTATCTAATAATAAAGGCATTCAGATGGGGAGCCTAAAACCTCGCTGACATGGGGTGACTCCGGGTGCAACTGTCACTCGAGAATGAGAAGCCAGAAATTTACATACTTTTGTCATGTAATTAAATCAGATAGCCCGCTACTATCAAAGCATGCGAGATAATAACTGCTTAATCATGATAATGTATTGAACCGTTCTGGGTTCGCAACCCTAAAAAAGTTGGGGTTTCTGGGGACAGTGGGTTTGTTGTAATGATGTATATGACACTTGGCTGGCAGGTGAGATATGGCGGGAGTCGCTGAGTGCAGTCTGCTGTGTGCACAATACACCCAGAGCCTGTTTTAGTCATCTCATAATTATAAATAGGGTCTGTTTTTGTTGCTGCTGCTTGTTACACGCAATCAAGGTCGCACTTGTGAGAGCTGGAGCGCAGCCAGATTGGACTTTCTTGTGTGATGCTAGGCATAAAAACTGCAATTGAACTGTACTAAATTTGGTGCCAGGCCAACACAGCATTTTATAGAGTCTGTTATGAATGGCTGTTTGCTTTCACCTTTTGTTTTAGTTTTTGAATGATTCGGATCCGTTTTGCTAGGTCTATAGGGTGCAAGAAAGAAGGGTTAAGGACATATGAATAAACAGGCTCTGGGGGAAAAAGCACAGTCCAACTACATTTTGTATGTTTCTTTGAAAAGTGTAATGCTGCAAAATGTTGTTGAGTCTGGATATTAACGTCCTGGTATATTTTCACACTACAAGCACACTTCCCTATATGTAGCAATGTGTCCCGTTATTAAACTTCCAGGATCAAACGGATGTATGATTTCCAGAACTATTGTTACAAAAAATGGTCACGGAAACAAATATGATTTTTTACTAAAACGTTTTGCTCATAATTATTAGACACGCCCAAAAGCGTTGTACTTAAACAGCCTGTTCTGCAATGACCGTTTACGATGGGCACTTTGACTAACGCAATCTTCATAGTTTCGTGTCTGCTTATTTTATCAGAACAATTGCTTATCGACTATCGACTTGCATATGTTACTCATTGTTATTGATTAGTCCAATAACTTCATATCAATTGAAATCACAAGTCACCGTCGTGTACAATAAGTTTATTCTAATCTAATGTGTTTATTATAAACGCAACATTGTCATCATCGACAACAATAACTGAGAAACAATAGCGATGGGTATTAAGTCAATTTGATTTAGCAATTAGCCCTTGAGTTATTGAATAGTCGAGAGCAGGAGTTGGGCGATTCCGTAATTGCCCATCCCGTACAAAATAATTGCATCGTGACCAATTCGATGTGTATACGAGTACGATCCTCTCTCTCTGTGTCATCTTTTGTCTTAACTGAAAATGAAGTTGCTGGGTGGAGTCAGATTTGTGGTGTGGTGGCTAAATCGTCGGTAACCTCACGATTAACAGACAAAACCACGTGTTTGTGGATCGAGGTTTCACATGGACACTTTTGGGCACCACCCATCATCTTTGGACGAAATCTGTGACCCATATTTCGTGATACCCGCACCGTGGTTGAGTTGAAGAAATGGTTTCTTAATTTGGCCAACTATTGTGAATGGTAATGGTAATTATATGTGGATGAAAGAATAGCCATGGTGTAAAATGATTAAGGCAATAAAGTACCATACCCGCACCTTGATTGCGTAGAACTGATTTTTCTTAATTTGACCAAATATTGTGAAAGGTAGGCCTAATGGTAATTATGAAATAATAGCCATTGTGTAAAAAATAAGGCTATATACCAGAACATTCTATATAATCATATTCATACCATGTTCAAAATCAACAACTAAATGCACACGGTTCCAAGAAAAGCTTGTTGTCAATCAAACCCATTAGATTGTTTACCCCTTGACGTATAAATAGCAGCCTATCTCTAAAATATAGTAAGAAGTCTCTGTTACGCAACATTCTCCCTATGCGAACTACGTCACAACTTGACAACTAAAAACTACAACAATCCCATTCATAAAAACGTCACGTGGCGCATTCTGGGATATGTTAGTTCTCCGTAGTTCATTCATAAAACGACGTAAAGCCGGCATTTTGCCAAGGTGACCTAGAAAGTATGCAAATTAGCCGTCAGTGGTAGAAGTAGCGATTGCTTGACTTTAAACCTGTTCATAAAACAAAAACAAATGTGTCCTGATCCCTTAATGTTAGCATGCAAGCACAACCAAACGATATTTGGCAAGGACAACAAACTTGAAAGCCGTCTGTTGGTTTTATAAACAGAGAGAGCTTGTTCCGATTCTACAGCCATGTGTGTGAACGCGCCGGGTGACACAG
>CM032664.1:58421468-58446861 GCA_019095985.1 Streblospio benedicti | reverse complement strand
AGTCAAATATAAAACTACAAACAATTCAGTCGATCACGCAATGACGCAAAGAATGCGCATGAACAGACTTATCAGAATCGCATCCGGGTTTGTGATGATTTCTGTTTGTCTTGAAGTGTGCATGTTTGATGATTGTTGTAATTTCAACTGATGCACAGTCAGTGGACTAGTTACGTGATTTTGCTGCATTGGAGTCTGTTTCAGAGATAGTAAAGTCAAAGATATTAAAGAATATCTTTGGTGAAGTTCTCAACAGATCATCGTATATACGTTAAACTTTCTCTGATGGGTTCAAGATTACGTAATAAGAAATGCTGATAACTTAGGGGAAGTCTACGCGTTGTGACGGTCTTGGGGGCAATATCTAAAGACAGGACGTTCAATAATAGAGTCTATATATCAAAGGAACACTGTTGGGTCATTTGTCTCCGTTGATGTTATTTTTAACAGATGACCAGCAAATTAGCCAGAGGCCAATAGCGTAGTGACCACTAATTATAGGATTAATGCCATAAGCACATATTGCGCTCAGAACTACATGCGCTACATGGTGAACCACTGCTAATAGATCTCATCACACAAACTGCATCAATCGTAAATAACTTGTTTTTATATCCACTACTAGGTGGATTATCAAGTGGATTATCACTATAGATAGTAGTTTTCGGAAAGTGAAACCTCTGCAGGAGTAACCACTTCACTTCAACGGCTCTTGTTTTTTATTTTCGTTATATGATAACACGGCGGGGGTTTCATTGTTTTTGAATGATAATAATTGTTTTTAACATCAATGGTTTTTCTGGGAAGCTGCCCAAGAAAATTGGGTTAACTGACTTCCTTATTTGAAAGCATGAACTGTCACCCTTTTATCTAATCCATGCAGTTCTTACATCAATGTAACATATATGTATATACATGGTATTGCGCTTAAGTCTAGTGGCTATGTATAACAGGTTTCTAATCAAATAGATTCTACATACTAAACCAAGCTCGTATATATTGCATGGCTACAATACTAGAATAGATGCCCAGCACATCCATTTCAGATCAGTCACTAAAATAAACACAGCTCACAGCAGATCCAGTTTGTTAGAAAAGGGGGAGGGGCGGCACCCAGTTCAGTTCATCATTTGTAGGTGCGATGGGTTGCAGAGAGGAAAGGATGATAATAAGGATGTTGTTTGGGGGGTGGGGATGGATTAAAAGGGGTGTGGGTGTCCCCTGCAGCAGCATACATGTATCTAAACACACAATTGGACACACCAACATTAGATAAAGATATCACTATAGGTATTTGGAAGAAATCAATGATAAACTGTTTGTTTAAAAAGTTAGAATTTCGTGGTTTACGCACATTTGCAAGTAGTAGGGGTCAAGGTGATTCTCAGCAACATCATATCTTTCCCCCATCAGTATCCAGAAGAATGAAAAGTTTGTTAAAACTAACATTGCCGAGAATGTGTTTTGATTAGATGGCGAGAAATATATATGTATAATGTAAACCATTACACCAAGTCTATGTTTCAACTCAATATGACACCTGCCATTATAAGACGCGCGGGTATACATGTACATCTTTTTAAGGTCAATCCTATGCAAATACCTTACGCCTACTGCTGTAAGTGAACCCATATAAAATATACCAAAATCATATCTATAAAACGCAAGCACATCAACATGGTAAATCTATCAACTGGAGAAGATTATCCATAATTCTATAAGTCACAAGTCATACTCCTGACATATCTGTGCAATTGATTGAGTAAATGCATTCCTGCTCAATAACACTCACATACAACTCTATCAAAGCAACAACAATCAAATCAACTAACACTTAAATGCTTATATTACCCACCACAACAATATTTCAAAGACCGTCTGTTAAAACACAAAACTCAAAACAAGCTAACAAGTTGACAACCAAAAAAAAAAAAGAAAAAAAAAAGAAAAAAAGAGCTCACCTTGTTTTTCTGTCCCCACGGGTTGGCCTGGGTCAGCTCCCTGCCCGCGCCCTCCCTGCCCAGCTCCGCTCCATCCTTCTCTCCGGGAACCAACTGGTCGAAAACGTCTCCCTGGTCAAGCGAACAGCATAAAGTTTCGGCCATCGGACGGTAAAAGCCAAATGGTGCGTATCCTCTCGCTAAATGTCGTTTGTAGTGACAACAATGTCCTTCGTTTCTGTTAAGTTTTCGGCTGCCAAAGCCAGCGATTGCCCAATAAGTTATAAGTGTAGACTCGTGTGGCTTCGATGTGTACCGCGCTATATCCGTGTTTGCGACTGTCACCAAACGAAACGAACGCAGCCATTTTATTCAGACCCCGTTTGGTCTGCGTGCGCCGGTCGCCATATTTGGCGAAAGGGGCGGAGTCTGGGGCGACGCCGAGCACGTGACGGACCAGTGAGCAGCTCAGGAGGCGTGGCCGTCAGCGAGGGGGTGGTGTGGTGGAATGGATGTGGATGTGAGCTGAGCAAATTGCAACGATGTGCGTAGTGGATTAGTTGAAGTGTTTTCTTTTTTTAATTTTTGTTGCTGTATGTGTTGTTTGTTGTATGCATTTTGACATTTCGATTTCAATGAGTAATGATAGTAATAGTGTTGTGGGCTTGGGAACTGTAGGGGAAAAAGTCAGCATGTTTTGTATTGAATGGTTATTTATCGAAATTGATCAGCTAAAATATACATTGTACTTATATATTGATTGGTCAAGATTTCAAATTGTCATGATCATGATCTTGTCGCCTCCACACACATTTGAGACGAGCACAAGCATAGACAAATACAAATTACGTGAGGTGAGTAATACACAGCAGTTTAAGTAATAAAATCCAATAAACAAATCGTCACTTTACAGTGATCAGTTAATATCTACCGCCCAAACTGGAGAGTTCTGTCCAACATGACTTGTCACTGTAACCATTAGCAGAATTACAAAAGCTGTAAATCGTTTGGTTTGTATTTATCTGCACAACCCGCCCCCGTAAAACGATAAGATTTCTATGTGTGCTGTTTGAGCATTTGACACTAAATTCCTAATATTTTCTAATTCATTATGAGTGACAAACTCCAGAAAGTATTAGAGTAATAAGAGCTATGTGCTAGGCTATCTCTGTAAAACGCACACAAGCAATCTAGTTCAATAACAACTTGTATATAGAAAGTGTTATACGCGAGTCTGTATAGTTTTAGATTAATGCTAAAAAGAGGGTTTTTATTGCGAGTATTTCAACATCCCACCTGCCAAAATGAAGTATATGGATATGGTGCTCATTAGCATATAATTAAACAGATTACAAATGGCTTATATGGTAATCTTCTTATTGTATATACTGTGCACAATTATAATCTTTGCACGGGGTAACCCTAGAACCGAGTGTATAATCGTTTATATATAGTCCCATACTGCTGAATCCTCTAACCGAGATTCGAACCTCAGAGGTATACACATCCGTACTATTACAGTATACAATATACTACCAGTAGTAGCTATACATCACTTGACAAAAGGTGAATGAATTCGAAGGCGCACATGTAAAAATACCAGGCAAAACATATTCAGCCACACTGTAAAGGATATTATTCAAATGGCCTAGTTTGCCTAGTCTATATATGTGGGCCTGCATGACATTTGATAACTAGGCTGATCAAACAGTAGAACACACACTATTATATAGACATGCACCCACGCATATAACGCAAGGAGAAAATGTACCTCATACATTTATAGGCACGAGGCCTATGTAATGCATGGTACATACCTATTAAAGCATACGACTTCAATGAGCATACATACATCAAGGCCAAAACCCAGAATTGATGGATGAGTTAACGTGTTTAAAGCAGAATAAGGTTAACGTTGTTGTTGCGTTGTGTGGGAAAACCCACTTGAAACGAATACGATCCAGGGTGCACGATTACAAAGTTGTGTGTGTGCCCCCCTACCCCTTCCGATCTTTATCCTACACAGATTTTGCCATTGCATATGCACACAACATTTGCAAAAATCAATGACAACATTGTATATGTAATTGCATATACCGGTTTATGGGAACTATGTTAGACATAGTTTGTCACGATGCATGTAACCTATAATTCCTGGGCGGGTTTCTAACCCCGACAAAGGAGCATTGATAAAACAAACATACACCCTGACCCATCCTTCTAGGTAATGGGCATCATATTGCAGTGAAACTTGTAATGTATATGCTGTTTTTAAGAAACAGCGTCACGAAACTGGCGTTCTGTCTTAAGGGTTGACAAGGAAACACCCTATGTCGTCATTTTGGCGTCACTTCTCAGAACCGTAAAGTAGGTTATTAGAACAGCGCCTTTAAAATGGAGGGTTTAACTGTTTCTGTTGTTTTCAACAGGCTACATTATTCATCATGACTATATGTATGTTAATGTGCACTTTGCATGAAGGAAACCAGGCACTCTTTTGTTTTATATCTGGGAAACTGGTTATGTTAAAGAAGGTGTTGTGTTTTCTCTTAATTTTTCCGCCCTTCTTTGCATATGAAATCACGATTTTATTCAAATTTGAATTATAACATCACCAGCACAGCCGCTGCTTCAATCAAAGCATAAACAATTGCGTTAAACGTCCGTATTTAAATTCCCTTTGATAGTTATGAAGCAACATCATTACAATACAACGGGGACTTCACAACCAAATCACACTTGTTTCAATTTGATAAACGCCACACCCTGGCAACAAGGAACATCCCTCGCCTCGAGATAACGCTATTTCCCCCAACGTTGTCACTGCAACGCTATGGCTAATTGCATTTTTGGCGATTATTCAAGAGAGTTAACAGTTCTGGAGGCACAACTATCAACTCGCCACGTGTCTTATTGGAAGTAGCGTTACGTAATCTCAATTTGGCACCAAATTAACCGGCTTTCTGCTCCTCACAGCAAGGATATCGCACCTCGCAGTCTGTGATTAAAGTCGCCTGCTATCATGACTTTATTATCGCCCATCGGACCATTGTAACGTTAATTATACGCCCTTTAAACTGATGACGACCTGCATCATTGATGTAATTATATGTCTTTTAAACGTTTCACAATAGATGTAGATCGTGCGGTCATTTAATATGAGGCCACAGTTATAAGAATGGGTTAAACAGGTTGAAATGGAGACTTCTTTGATATATTTGATGTTGAATGGTCGTACTTACTGTCGTTTTCTGCTTATTCGCACGTCATACTCGAGCAGTGCGTTAGGTTCGTGGAACCCGTGGGTCATTTTGGTCTACTGCTTGACCGAGCCTGGGTAGGTTAAATATAAATGTAAATGTGGTGGTTTATAGCCCTGATCCCAGTCTGGCTCTCTCGCCTTTACAAATTTCACTTGGTCATTGGCACACTTACTGATCATCAATTGATCATTTCTCATATCCTTGCATCTGCAGCACATTCAGCGCACAATGCTAATCACTCACACGATCACTCACTCTTTCAACCCGATGACCGGTATCTAATTCACATGTAGGTGCCACGGAGCAGTGTGCCACTCCTTTTTAAGGATGGGTTTGCTCAACACCCGCCACAAGACCCGACCGGGAATCGAACCCACGACTGCTTGGTAATGATGTCCAACGTCTGTGCTTTTCTACAAAACCTTCACGGAGCCCTTGACTTACCACATGGCCGCATTGGCAGTAAGCTGCAAGTGGGAAGAGCTTCCCGTGGTTATCATCACTTTAAGCTATTAAGAAATTCAGCCGGTGATAGACAATCTCCACTGTGGAAAGCGACAGTCATAAGGAAAATTCCGCCTGGAACAATCTAAACTCGGGAACTGTCGATGCCGAATGTCTTTAATACTGCCTTTAGGAGTCAGCTATCTGCTAAAAAACCATTATGCAGAAACGCACCCTAAATCATCCACGTATCGCATCAACAAAGGAGGCCAGCCCGCGTACGTCGTACGTGGGGGCTGGGTAACTTGTGGATTACTCAACGAAAACCGGGACCATGACGTCCAACACATTTCGTGGAATCATCAAATGCTGAGATGAAAAAATGTGTCTTGCAAGGTCCAGCCTCAATAGTACATGTATAGTGGAACTTCCAATTAAGACAACCTTTATAAGGAGACCACCTCTGTAATAGGACCACTTTTTGCTGTCCCAAACCTTCATACAGCTGTCAAAATGAGCTCCTCTCTTTTGAGACCACCTCTCTATTGAGACCACATAACACTGGTTCAAAAGGTGGTCCTAATAGATGGGTTCTACCACTGGAGAATATCACGTATTTTTCACACCCTCGACGTAATCACCTTCAATGAGCAGAGGCATTCGTGTGGTTGGTCAAGAAATACCACATGTCTCTCAATTTCAGTCCCATTTCCACACATCCCTCTATTTTGGCATTTTTACACATCCCTTTTGGCCAGCCTTTAAAAAACTACAGCCCACTTCTTTATAACCCCAAACCCCGCTTGTGATTGAAGATGTCCATTTCAGGCACTGTGTGGATTGATTGCGTATTGAAAGCTATTACACCCAGGTCATTTCGCAGACTATAAATATATCGTTCACGTTGTGTTTTACTGATTTCTATCAAATGAGAATTAGGTACTGGGTAATGCGTATTTGAAATAATATTTATTATGTGAGGTACTGGGTAATGCATACAACTTTGTTTGACCGTCATATGTAGCGCGAAACACATAAACAAGGTACTGTAACATATCACAGTGGACGCACACTATTGGATTGGTCTATGCATAATCTTGTCATACAGTGTCAAGCTTAAGTGAGCCCACAAACCATAGGAATAGCAGGCGTAAGTCATTAACACACTAGTACTGTACACGGTCACTATAAAATATGGCCGATAGAACGATTTTAGAAAGGAAAAGTGCTGAAAATGGGGCAGAGAAAAGTACTGCGAATAGGCCGTTTAATGGTGATACTTATGAGAATAACAGGTACCAAGAAGACCAGCCCACTCACCAAGCATCTAATAAAGCCCGCAATGAGAAGACACGACCCGAGGGCAGAGTGCCATTTCAGGCTCATAACGAAGAGTCACACACAGCACTATTACAAAGACAGTCTCAGGAGTCATCGGAAACAGCTAATCAACACATTTCTGCACCAGCAGCAGTTGCTAGAGAAGCAAACAGTAGTAGGAAGAATGACAATGCTTCCACCGCGGCACAGACTGCTTTAAGGCAACACCAGGCCTATGGTTCCTCTTCGTATGGATCTGTGCCAGGAATGATTCCAGGTATGCACTATCAAACTCCTTTGAGGCCATCCATAATGCCATATCCAAATATGCCGATACCGTCGGGGCAAAGTGTTGTTAAGGAAAAAGCTCTGCGTCCTATGCAGAAGAGTGCTCAACATTCAGCCATGTCAATAGGAACAGCAGTGGCTGAAGCAGCGAAGAATGCAACGACGCGTGAAAGAACATCTACTGTGGCTCAGCCTGTTGTGAGGGAACAGTCTCTGAATTCATCGAAGGGAACTAATGGACATTCAACGATGTCTTCAGGAAAAGCACCAGCTGAGGCGCGAAATATTAGAGCAAACAGTGAAAAAACATCCGTGTTGTATACCGCGGCACAGACTGATTTAAGACAACACCAACACCCCAGGCCTATGGTTCCTCTTTGTATGGATCTGTGCCAGGAATGATTCCAGGCATGCAATATCAAATTCCTTTGAGGCCATCCATAATGCCGCACCCAAGTATGCCGATACCGTCACCATATCTGGGCGTGCCAAGCCCTTATTACACGAGCCCTACGAGTCCTTATGTTATGCAGTACCCACCCGGGGTCAGTACACTATGGCCGTATGGGCCATCACTGTACCCAACCCCGGGATTTGCCAATCGTGTGATGCACCATTCTCCTGCAGCACAGGACCAGGGTTTAGACCTCACCAAACCACCCAAAGACCAGGCTTACGCAATAGACTTGAATGAAAAACAGCGTAAAATTCTGCGATTCCTTTTTAAGGACTACAACTACTTTCCAAGTGACGAAGAATTTTATGCAATCGCCGCGCAAACCGGTTATCCCGTACGATCGATCAAGCGTTGGTTCGATTTGGAAATGTTTGGAAACATACCAAACGCTTCCAAAAATCATCCCCTTGCTTCTTCCATCAATGTCAAAGAGTATGTACGATCTGGTCGGTTGGAGCCAGCAAGTGAGGATACGGAGGATACGAGGTCACGCGTTGAAAGAGCTCAGAAACATCGAGCAGTGAATGCACAGACAGGGCCTCATGCGGCGAAAAAACCAAGGACTCTGACAGGTATGTATCTATACACAAGGCAATATCTTAATTAGTGAATTTAGATATTGTTCTGAAAGTGTTAAAATATGTCTTTTTAAGACTTTTATTAGTAGTATGTATGGTAGTCAAATTTGGACTGTATTTAATGATATCTTTAACAAAGCTTCTGTAGCATATAATAATGTTTTCAGACATCTCCTTGCTATTCCTAAGGGTGTTAGCATGTCCCAATATTATATGTTTAATGGTGTAGACCACTTTAAAGTACTATATAGAAAAGCTATTGGAAACTTTAGATGTAGAATACTTAGTTGTGACAATTTTATTACACGTGATATAGTTCAAAGTGTATATTTTAAGTTTTATTCTAGTCACTCTGTAAATTGGCGAAAATATCTATTTTAAAATATGCTTAACAACTAATTTTTAACTAAACTTTGATATGAACTGTGATATTTTACTATGCATTCTATGCGAAATAAACTGATACAATACAATACAGGTGATCCTGAAGCAACCAGTACCAAGAAAGTATCCACCAACCAAATACAAACACAGCAAAATCCTGCAGCGCCAACAGAGGGCACAATACGCACTGCTCCATTGGAGGAGACAACCTACAAAGAAATAGACACTTCTGTGGTTTTCATGCCTCAGGATTATTTTGCTAACGATTCTAATATATATTCCTGGAAGAACAATGATTCTGCAGACGGTGATTATAAATCGCCAGTAAATAGATGGATTTTACGTACCGGGACCCATTAAAATGTCAGATACTCGTAAATTAAATCTGTGATGATTACAGTGCAGACGGAGGCGCGCGTCGTTATAAATTGCGTTACTTTATCCTTCACCAAGACAGGTACCACTTTTTTTCAAACAAACAAATGCGAAGAAAATAAAACTCAGTGGTTTGACGGTAGGTTTAATCCTGCGTCATACGATTCAGATATGGACGGTCTGGAACAATTAAAATGTGACCGTAAATTTCAAAAAACCAAGAATCCGGATTAATTACCCAAAACTGATAAATATAGCATAGATGATGATACAGTTCACAATCTAGCTGGCATATTAGATATACCTGAACACGTGGTAAAAGATTGGTGTAAACGTTTGAAAGATAGTAAGGCCGTGACGGAAGCAAAATACGCACTGGAGCATTACGTCCGTCGTTACGTTGGCTTTACGTACCGGGACCCATTAAAATGTCCGATACTCGTAAATTCTACTTGTGTGAGTATTGTGAATCTAGTAGGCTTACGTGTCGTTATAAATTGCGTTACTTTATCATTCATCAATACCACTTTTTTCAAACAAACAAATGCGAAGAGACAGGGCGCATAATGCAGTGGTTTGCTGGTCGTTTTAATCCTCGGTATGGAAGTGGTGCGACGCCTGCTTTGAATGGTCAACTAGAACCAGAATCCAACAGCAATCCTGAAAGCAGAACCAACTATAATAACATGCAGCAGCACAACGTTGAAAAAGAATCCGTTGAAAAAAACTAAACCCAAAGACCTTGTAGTAAATAACATTTCACAGAATCCAGAACTATTTGAAAATCCGTTGAAAACTAAATCCAAAGACCCTGTAGTAAGCAGCAGATCTGACGAGACAATCGTTGAACAAATGATAATTAAACCAATTACCCCTAAGACAGAACCAGTTTCTACTAAACCAGAACCGATTTCTCCTAAGCTAGAACCGATTTCTCCTAAGCTAGAACCGATTTCTCCCAAGCTAGAACCAATTTCTCCCAAGCTAGAACCAATTTCTCCCAAGCTAGAACCAAATTCTCCTAAGCTAGAACCAAATTCTTCTAAGCTAGAACCAATTTCTCCCAAGCTAGAACCAATTTCTCCTAAGCTAGAACCAATTTCTCCTAAGCTAGAACCAATTTCTCCTAAGCTAGAACCAATTTCTCCAAAACCAGAGCCAACTTCTTAGGTAGCTGTCCACATGTGCAAAGAAGATACAGAATACAACTCATACGACCAGGGCAGTGAAGGAGGAAAATTGATACCCATTTTTTGTTGTTGTAGTTCATTTAGAATCCTTTCAAACCACAGCAGCAACATCGGATGTTGTAGATTGGATAGTGGAGGTTTGTCCATGGAACTACGTCACAACTACGTCAACGCTAGGATACTCAAAATAACAGCATTGGATATCATAAATTTAGTGTCGTTTATTTTGTGTATCGAGCAGAGCATACATTTACATGTGGTAGACATCACATTAAACAATGTGAATAAATGATAATAATAATAAAAGAAATGAATGCGCATGGTGATATGAGTTAAACATACAAATTTAAGTATGAAGTCCAAATGGCAGTTGAGCGTTGTTTTTAGTTGTTTTAACGATAATGTACACTACATTGATTATAATAAAAGTGAATTATGTAAAATAAATGCGTACATTTTACTATATGATGCTCCGTAGCAACGAAGAAGACCGCATAAACTGGATGTTCGCACCTGCGGTAATTTTCAAATTATGGTAATTTGTCCATATTCAATCATGCGACCCTATAAACCTATTTTTGGTGTACATTTTCATATGCATTTTTTTGCAAATAAATGTTAGTGATTTTGTTTTAAAACAATGAAAATTAGTGTCAAACGGACTCCTGCACAAGTAGTAGAAAATAAAAGTAGAAAGTCCGTCGTTTTGCATTGTTTAACAAATTGATCCTTCGCCATATCTCCCTGCTATATACAAAATGAAAATTCACTGTAAAGGCAGTGTGAATGCTAACGCTGTGAAACTGATAATGAAATTGACCGTGCACATTCGTTAGGAATAGATCAAGCAAGCTTTTCGCAATGATCCAACTTGAAAAATGCGTGGAAATAGATATACACCATTAGTTCCACAGTGTCTATGCTTTGGCTGTAGTGTCGCATACCCCAGTGCATCCATAAGTCAATTCTAATTTGTTTGTTGACCCCATTTCTGGTCACACACTATAGCTAAAGTATGGATTTTAATCACAGATTATATAGACCCAGATACCCACCCTGATGTTGATTGGTGTGTTGAGATGAACCACCGGTGTCAACACCGCCACCTGAATATTGGAGGAAGTGTTGCTTACACGCAAAACAACAATGTCCTTGAATGTGTTCATCGTGTTGGAATCCATATATATTTACAAAGTTCATCGTAACACAACACAATAAATTCTTACATTGATTGACAGTTTCGACAACTGCTGTTGCCATTTTCAAAATCTTTCTGCGCATGTCACTGTCACTCTGCACAACCCTGGAGGACAAGAACCATCAAGGAAGCGATCAAGATACGAGGACAGGGACGAGGGGGCCTTTCAACTCTCTCATGTGTACGATCCGATTTTCGGTTATTGTGTTGTGTTAAGGTGAACTTTGTAAATAAAACAAACAATGCTTTCGGTCATAGATTAAACATAGAGCAAGAGTGCTAACACCTATATATGGGGAAATGGTGGTGAGGAAGCACAATGACCACAGCACACATGTTACATAAGTGTTGCTGGACTTTGATATATAGGCCTATTTAATCTGTTTGTTTCCACTTTGTAAATGTTCACAAATGCAGGCTCACAAATTGCATTGTGTTTTCACTGCGCCCTCTCCGTTCTATTGCGTATTAAATTACTAAAGAGTACAGCAAATGAAAGGGTCTTCTGATTAATTGAAAATTTCACTGCGTTCGTTTTCCGTTCTATTGTCACGTATTGACAAATTACTGTAAAAAAAGCTCGCCACTGGAAACAAGAAAAAGCAACTTTGTCACCAAATTTGCATGACAAAAACGGGTCTAAAAATAAGGTAAGTTGAACACAACAGTTTTGACAAGCGGGCTGTAAAAATTGAGAATGTTTTTTTCATTGACAAGCAAAACTTTTAGGGTTAAATGGCAAATGCCGAAAAAGCTTCTATATATCCTGCTCAGTGGAACACAATTTTGAGCAAGTTTTGAACAGTATATCGAGGCCTTGATATTCAGGGTCGTTGGAGATTCATCCAGCATCATGACAGTGAAATGGATGAATAACTTGGAGTAGACCAATCGATCAATGAACTTGTAGATAAAAAAGATTTTAACTGTGGCATTGATAAGTGACACTGTAGACTGGGTGCATGTATAAAGAAACGATTACAATTGACTCTACAAGGCAAATGCCAACGATGGTCTCCTCTCATTGGTTTACCGTCAAGCTCTGTGTCTCAGCTCTGTGTGTCCTTCCCATAATCATCAGACACGATGAAATACTCACGAGGTGAACACACACGAAGCTCGTCTGAATGCACCATCTAATCTGTCTTCGTGATGTCCTGAAGACCATGATGAAAAGCATGGGACACCACAGAGTAAAGCCAACCTTAAGCTTATGAGTATAATGGACCCCAATTGTGTGTGTGTGTGTGTGTGTTTGTGTGTGTGTGTGTGTGTGTGTGTGTGTGTGTGTGTGTGTGTGTGTGTGTGTGTGTGTGTGTGTGTGTGTGTGTGTGTGTGTGTGTGTGTGTGTGTGTGTGTGTGTGTGTGTGTGTGTGTGTGTGTGTGTGTGTGTGTGCACACGTGCGCGCGCGTGTGTGGTGTGTATGGGGAGGGGGTATGGGGGATTAAGATATACCACATCTCTATTTGTAGGCCTTATTTCCAACACACCTAATTTTGCTTGGCATTTTTCTCCACGTCCCACAAATCCAAGCTTTTCTCCCATATGCAACACTTTCTTAAATTTCCTACACCCTCTTTTCCCCACATCCCTCGATTTTCGACCTTTACTCCGTTACAGATCGACACCCCCCCCTTATGTGGACGATTGTGGTCCAATTGATAGAGACGCTGACATGTTACATAGATGTAATTATTGTCAACTTACAATCCAGATTTGAGCACTCTATCAGTAATGGGAAGATGCTAGAGTGGTTGCAAGTTGGAAATTAACCAATAGCCATAATAGGAGCGGGTTTACAAGGATGTGGGATGTGAGGAAATAGACCAAAACATTAGGGATGTGGGAAAAAGGCAAAAAGAGGGATATGGGATTTCACGAAAGTAGGATGTGGGAAAACGCCAAAACATTTGTGGTATAGGGGGAAACAGGCTAAAAATTAGGAATGTGTGAAATAAGACCAAAAAAATTAGGGATGTGGTATTTCTTGACCCCTTATAATAGACTTGAATATGGATGATTATTAAATAATGGTAGAGAGGTGATTATTTACGACTGACAAACAACTCCTCTAGCTGTAATGATGCATGTTTTATCATGTGCAGGTGGCAGTCTCTTTGTGCGCCATTTTGAATTCATAGAATTGCTAATGAAGATACTCTTGTCTTGCTTACCGCCATATTATGCGGTACATGCATTTAAGAATGTAACCCCAACAATAAATCCCTGTCAACTATCGAGTCAGGTTAAGGTTGGGTGAGAGACGAACGGGTGATTACTGGGCATCGATGTCTAGTTCACTGTGTGTAGATCAGTGGTGTGAGAGCCCGTATGAGTGTTATTTTGCAGACTATAAATGTATCCTTAATCTTTGTTTATTGATCTGGCAGCCCAATACTGCGTAATGCCAACTACTGGTTTGTGAACCATATTTGCTATGAAGTATCATGTATGGCAGTAAAGTATAGCAGTTGATGCAATTGAAGGGCTGATTTAGTACTGTCTTCGCCCACTGAGCTATGGCTGAAAGGCCATTTCTGGAAAGCCGCAGCTTGGAAAGTGATGGTAGATCACAAGAAAAGAATGGCGATAAAAATATATCGTTCAGTAGTGATAAAAACACTGGTGAAAATGGAAAATATCAACAAGACGCGTGTGATAAGGAACCCGACGTTAAAGCTTCATCACTGGAGCTGACAATGGCAAAGGGCCGAGAACAAGCAAAACCACACACGTCGAAGGATCGTCTGAATGATGACCACACGACATATGCCAGGAGAGCTCAAAAGCGAAAGGTGGCTGCACTGAATGCACAAACAAGTGCTCACAAGAACAAACGTCTCAGAACTGAATCTTCTTCAAGCTCAGATTCAACCAGCACGAACGAAACAACTCACAACCAGATTTTAAGACAGAAAGATGATATTGCAAACGATTCTTATAGCAGTAAAGGAAAGAAACTACATGTTGTCATGGAGGACGACGAATCTGGTACTTTACAAGGTGATACTTTGTGTAACTCTGACGATTCTACGCTAGACGTATCTCTAGAACACTCTTCTAATAATCCTGACGTGGATAGCATGGATTCAAACCCAGACACAGGTACTCCAACCGGTAGCAAAAAAACTAAGAAGACGGTATTTCCGTTCTGCCAAAAAGTGGTACTTTTAATGGCATACAACAGAAATAAATATCCAAGCTCTGACGAGTACGTTCAGTTATCGAAAGCGTTAGATGTACCTGTGTTGCCCATTAAAAATTGGTTTCATAACAGAAGAAACAGGGAAAGGCCACAGCAGCTACTAAATGATGCACGGTCCCCAGAAAAGCCTGATACACGTACATTTATGTCGTCTGTGTATCACACACCTATGCCGCTGCATTACACGCAGCATGCCTTGGTTCATCATGATCAGAACTATCTTTTCCCATACAACAACATATACGGTTCTTATGTAAGCAGTTATATTGGTCCAGGAACAAGTGGCTTAACACCAAATTTAAATGCTGAACCAAAAACACAGGACCATCGCGAGCCTGAAATCAGAATCAACTGCAGCAGACAGCAAGTTCTGGAAACATCAAAATCACTAGTAGTGAGGCAAAGTGTAATGGAATCACCAACGAAGAATCTGGAACGCCAAACCCTGGGAACTGATAATTCATCATTTCCAGAATCAAGCAGCACAAACAGACAGACTCCCAAAAATATCCAAACGCAGAAAGATTATATTGCAAATGATTCCTGTAGCAGTAAAGGAAAGAAACTATTCATGGAGGACGCCAAATCCAGTACTTTGTTGGGCGACGCTTCCAGCAACTCTGACGATTCTACACCAGACTTATCGTTGGAACATTCTTTTACTGGGAGCAGTGAGAGTAGCATGGATTCAGCTCCAGACGCAAGTAATCCCCCACGTAGAAAAAGAGAACGAACTGTATTTACACCTTACCAGCTTGACAGTCTTAATGCTCTCTTCAATAGTAACAAGGGGCGCATAGATCAGGATACACATAACAATCTGTGTACCACACTAAATCTACCCAGGACAGTGATAGGTAATTGGTTTACTAACAAACGAAGAGCAGCTAAGAGGCAAGTAAAACCTAACAGATCACATGTGATGACAGAAGAGAGGTCTGATGCTATGTCCGACACTTCTGTATCCTATGCACGTGAGCACAATGCAGCAGGCGCCTCGATTAATCCTCCTCAGAACCACAGTTACCCAGAGAAGAAATCCTGGATTTACAACTATTGCAGACAGCAAATTCCAAAAATGTCCAATTCACCGGAAGTGAATAGAGAAAGAATAGTGGAAGCAACGCTCATGATTGCTCGACGTAATTTTTTTCCAATGGGCATACCAAGTGTAAGTCCCTCTGTTATGAACAATGGTTTCATTTCCCAAATCAACCCAAATCACCTGATGCTACAGCCTCTTGCACCACTGGACTTGACAATGCCAAAGGGTGGAGATCAAAGCGAAACAAACAATGTTAGATAGTTGAGTAGAATGTAGATAGATTTATGTAGATGCTTGTGTCAAATTGATTTTAGATTTTTTAATTGTTTAGATTATTAATTTTACACAATGTTTTGCCTTGTACAGACTTCTTCAAGTCCGTATGTAATAAAAACATATATGCAAATGATTCATAACAAAATCAGAAACCAAAGTACACACACAGACAAAAAGAAACATTATACTTTGCAATATACATATGCGAGAGCCCCACATCTTCGCCTACAATGTTAAATAAACTGAATTATCTCCAGTTTGCCGTTCATTCTCGATTCTGAATGGTTAAGAGCCGTGGAAGATCAGGTTATCTCCCTACTTTGTGAACGGTAAACATACACCACCAAGTTAAATAATTCTGTTAAACTCGGGGGGGGGGGGGGATAAAAAGGCAATGGTCTGTTTTTGTATTGAGATAATACTAGCTATCCAGGCTTAGACACCACTGGTGCAAGCTAGTGTTATCTCCACACTAAAACAGACCATTACCCTTATATTCTTGTGAAACAGTGGTCGACTAGGGCAGAAATCTCAGAATCTTCAAAGACCAGACTGTGTACAAAGTTTATACAAACCCATAAACGCCCATTACTGCAATATCATGAAGAGGAAAAGCAGGATTTATACACATAATAAATTGAACTGTATACACATAATAAATTGAACTGTATTGCATGTAGTTTATTTTTTTAATAGTTTTAAACCGGAGAAACAGCAGATGTTTATAGACCTGTATTAAACAAAATTAATTTATTATAAAATGAATGTTTTGAAGTAAGTACATGTAACAAAAATAACTAGATCAACTATCGCATCTAATAACCAATTTAATTAATTTAGAAATCTATATAGTTCCCATATAATTCATATATTGTACACTAGATTTTATGTGCTGTATGCTCCCCAGGGAGCTGAGAAAGATGGTGTGACAAGGGTGCCAATGACCTGGTGTAGATGTGAAGTAGCTAGAGCATGATAAGCTGTGAATTGCGACTGTAAATAAGCATAGTTACACCACATCCCTCATTTGCAACTTTTCCTCCCACATTCCTCTGCCTTCCAGCTTCCACTCTCCCCTTCATCTCCCCAACGGGTGTAAATTAAAATAAAAACAAAAGCAACAACAACAACAACGACTTTCAGTCTTCCTGTTATGTTGGGTGACATCCTGACTTATATCAATGCGCATGGATGATTTCTATTTCAATGTCATCGTCCGAAACCGACTTCTACGTACAACCAAAATAGCGGATTTTTACGTGCAACTCAACATTGAGCAGCTTGCATCAGCCACGCTACATCGATAACGTAACAAAGAATAGGCAATTTTTGCAATCAGAGCAGACCATTACGTGCAAATTACATAGATAAAACAGGATTTTAATAAATGTCCAAAGCAGCCCTTTGTTGTGGCACATGAAATGCATCACGTGTGGTGCCAACACACAGAAACATTTTTAATCCAGGAGCAAAATGCCCATTTTTGTTGTTGCACGTAAAGGTCTGTTTTAATGTCATGAATATGTGCAGATCGGCTATGGTAATTGACCGGATGACCGTTATTTTGCGGACTATAAATGTATCACTTATTTTGGTTTACTGGCTTCTACATTATTGAGAAAGCAATACTGGCGAATGCTACTTCTTTGCTTGAGGAATATCTTTGTTATGAAGTGCGAACATCGGTCGCAAAATAAGTACTTGCAAAGGACTTTCCTCTACACAATCACACTCATAGGTAGCCACAAGTCCGAAGTTTAACTCAAGCCATATATGGAAGATAGAATAACATCACCAAGATGGCTCAAATAAACTTTCTGGAAACGAACAGGTTTGGAGCTCGTGGCAATCCGTTAAAAGAAGAGGAAAGGAACAAAAGTATCTCACTTAATGGTGATACTGGTGAAACTCGTAAACATGGAACATACCAGCAAGAAAATGTCACTTACCCAGTATCTAATGAAATAACATCTACAGGGGTGCAGACTGGTTTCATGGACCCCCGAATGGGTCAGCATGGACCCTCTTCGTTTGGTCCTGGCCGAGGAGTGCCACATAATGCACACATGTACGGTCCATCTGATGTGACACCAACTTATATGCCATATCCCAATAACATCATGGATCGGCCCAATTTGCTTGCAACGGGCATGCCAAGCGTTATGCACAACGGTTTTATTGCAGACCCAACCCGTACAAACGAAATACATAACCAGATCCACAGACAGAATTACGATGTAACATCATACGATTATTATAGTAGCAAAGAACATATGATGAAGGACAGTGAATTAGATACTTCGCGGGGCAGTTTGGACCGTTCTTCTCTGGACATGTCTCTGGAACATAATTCTGACGATCCTGACAAGAGTAGCGTGCATGTGACCCAGAATCGGTCTGGTAAAAAAAGGCAACAAAGGACTACATTTGCGAAATGGCAACTTAACGTTCTGCGTACCTATTTCAATAACGACACACGTCCAGCTGTTGAAACCATTGACATGCTGTCCAACTCGTTAAAGTTACCTGTGGTTGTGATACGCACGTGGTTTCAAAACAAACGGAGTGTCCTTAAGAAGCAATTGAAAAAGGATGAGGCACCACAGCAACTGCCAAATGAGGCATGGTCCGTTGAAAAGTCAGATCCGTCCATGTACCATGCACGTATGCCTCCTTATACAAATCAAGTTCCAGACACATCACCACCAGTAGCTAGAGCTGGACAAATTGTAGTAGAATCAGCAGCAAGGAGGCCAGATTTTTGTGGAAATACTTTGCCAGCTACACTCGCCCACCCAGCCATAAATATCCCTTTTGACTGTTACATCACACCAAGACCATAAATTAACAGACACCTGGTGATCTGGTTCTAAAAGTGTTGATTTAATGTTACGAGCACCGAATTCTCCTGATTCTCCTGACTGAGGAAAAAGGAGTCCCAGCAATTTCAAATGGATTACATATATGTACCCGTAGACAAAGTAATGCAAACCCATAGCAATACACTCCTAATCATGTAATCAAGGCTGTGGAGAAAGACACGACTTTTGTCCATATTACATTGAACTGTATTGATTTATTTTGTATCTTTTAAAACCACAACAATATCAGATGTTTTAGATTGAAAAAAAAAACGCTAGTACATATGCATCCTGCAAAATAACAACAGCGTTTTAAATGGAAAAGTTTGAATCTTACGACAGCATGGCACATGTCATCTGTGTTTTATGTGCCTGTGTTTTACAACTAATTTTTAACTATTTTTATATGTGCTGTGATATTTTACTATATGTATTTATGCGAAATAAACAGATAAATATGTGAATCCCTGTCAACTTACAAGCCATAATGGACCTAAATGTGGATCATCATATATACATAAAATACTAGCAACGATTTTCAAGGTCATTATTTGCAACTTACAAACTACATTTGAGGCATTAGGTCTTGGGGGAGGTTACTTCCATGGTCGCCCTATACGGCATGTGCCACTGATTAGGGGTCACCTTTTTCAACCCCGCAGTTTCCTAACTAGGGGTCACCTTTTCCACCACTCAGTTTCACTAGGGGTCATGATTTCAACATTCCAGCCAGTTTTACTAAGGGAGGTTCAATATCTAGTTCTCATTTCATGTAATTTTGCATTATTGAGCCATAAAAAGCATAAAAGGTAAATATAAGTTGTAGAAAATCTTGTTTTCATTACAGTATCACATAGAATAATACCCCTTGGGATAATATCCCATTATTTTCATTCGGTGGTTTCACTAGGGGCGTATCATTTTCATAGTAACTGTTTCACTACTTTCACTAAGGGGTATGATTTTGGACCTTCAGTGGCACCCCCCTACCCATTCACCCCTGAAGTACCTCCCCCCTCCCCCCGAGCATTAAGCTGTAACAGTGTCGCTTTTCATGAGCAGGTGGCAGTCATGTTGGTTGACATTTCAGAGACATTGTTCTGCACATGCCCCATCACATGCCCAATACGGAGGACCCAGGGATGTAAGGGGCCATTCAGTATTTGTGACAGGGTGGGGTAGGAGGATTTTCCAAAATTGCTGTGAAAAAATTAATAGCCCCCATCAAACCTCTGTGAAAAAATTGATGACCCCAACCCCGCCCCCCCAACAGTTAACGCAATCATTGTCGGTTAACTAAAATCCTATTTGATGGATAACCATAATATAAAAACAGTAAATTTTAGTACAGAATCTCTAAAAAAAATAGTGGTAATTTTTATGTGAAAAAATTGATAGCCCCCCTCAAAAGTGTGTGAAAAAATTGATAGCCCCCCTCCAAACATTGTGACAAAAGTTCATGGCCCGCCCTAAAATCCTCCTACCCCACCCTGTAGTAAATACTGAATGGTCCCTAAATTCAATGACTGCAGCTGTGCGGGCAACGATACATGGATATGCATGGATATGCGATAACCGAGTTAAGTGACTGTAAAACGGTTATTTTGCGGACTATAAAATGTGTCCTTAATGTTTGACATGTTTGTTTACTGATTTCTACATACTTTATCAAATGTTATTCATTTGCGGACTATATTGGCTCTAAAGTGCAAACCACTACACTGAATACGCTAACAAAAAAAGCAAGCCACCGGCGAAGAAAGAATATTTCTTTGGTCAGTAAATGTGCACTGGAATACGCTCATGACAATATGGCAGAGAGAACATTTCTGAGAAGTGAGGGTCAGACAAAAGAGGAGAAAAGTGAAAGTAGCTCATTTACTGGTGATACTCGTGAAAATGAAAAATTACAACAAGAAAAGGCCACTCACACAATATCTAATAAAGACCCCAATGAAGACCTTCAATCCGAAGAAAGAATCCCAATGCAGGGTCACTCAGAAGAGTTGTACGAAAAACTAGTTCCAAAAAATGTTGAACACATGGATCACGTTCAGGAATCATTGGAGAATATTAATCAACAACCAGCCATGACCACACGAACAGCAGTTGCTGAAGCACCAAAGGCTACAACGAAGAATGAAAAAATATCTACCGAGGGGCAGAAAGTTTTAAAGGATCCGCAGATGAGTCTCCATAGTTCCTCTTGGTATGGTTCTCCGCCAGATTTGCACAGTCAACCTGAACTAACACAAACTTTTATGACACACCCGAATAACATGATTGTTCAGCCCAATTCAGTTGCGAATTTATCTGTTATGTACTACGATTCCATGAAACCCTTGGATCTGACGATAGCGAAGGGGCGAAACGAAGCAATAGCTGATGCAGAGGATCATCTGAATGGTGACCACGATCATAAGACACATGCCGAGCAAGTTCATAAACAAACGGCGATGGAGGCTTCACTGAATGCACAAATAAATGTTGTGGAGAGCGAAAATCTTACAGGTGATCCTTGCTCAAGCTCAGAACCAACCAGCTCAAACAAAACGACTCACAACCGGATCAAAACACAGAAAGATGGTTTTGCAAATGATTCTTGTAGCAGTAAAGAAATGACACTATTAGTGGAGGGCAAGGAAGGCAGTATTTTGCAGGGAAATACTTCCCGCAACTCTGAGCATTCTTCACTAGACGTATCTCTAGAACACTCTACTAATAATTCTGACATGGATAGTATGGACTCAACGCTAGACACAAGTGCTCCAACAGGCAAAGAAAAGAAAAAATTTAAAAGAAAGAGAACGACATTTACGTCGCTGCAAAAAACTATACTTACAGATGAATTCAATAGAGTTATATATCCAGATTATGACAAGTTAAAGCAGCTATCTAAAACATTAGATTTACCTGAGGAGACAATTAATATTTGGTTTCAGAACAGACGCGCTCTTAAAATCAAAAAGGAAAAAACGCGACAGCTACCAAATGATGCAACATCACAAGAAAAGCCTGATACACATACATCTATGTCGTCTACGAATCACAGACCTGTGCCTCTGCATTACACGCAACATGCAACATTTTCAAGCTCAGAACTAACCAGCTCAAACAAAACAACTCCCAACCAGATCCGAACACAGAAAGATGATATTGCAAATGATTCTTGTAGCAGTAAAGAAATGACACCATTAGTGGAGGGCAAGGAAGGCAGTATTTTGCAGCGAAATACTTCCCGCAACTCTGACCATTCTACACTAGACGTATCTCTAGAACACTCTACTAATAATTCTGACATGGATTCCATGGATTCAACCCTAGACACAAGTACTCCAACAGGCAAAGAAAAGAAAATAAGAAAGAGGACGAAATTTACGTGGCTGCAAAAAACTAAACTTATAGATGAATTCAATAGAGATATATATCCAGAATGTGACACGTTAGATCAGCTATCTGAAACATTAAATTTACCGGTGGAGACGATTAAGACTTGGTTTCAGAACAAACGCGCTCTTTTAAGACTTAAATTAAGAAAGGAAAAAACGCAACAGCTACCAAATGACGGAATGTCACAAGAAAAGCCTGATACACATACGTCTATACCACTAACGTATCACAGACCCACGCCGCTGTATTACACGCAACATGCCTTGGTTAATCATGATCAGAACTATCCTGTACCCTACAACAACATTTACGGTTCTTATGTAAGTAGTGGAACAAGTGGCTTACCACCTGATCTAAATGCTGAACTAAAAACACAGGACCAACGCAATTCTCAAAACCAGAATCAACTATAGCAGACCGCAAGTTCTAGAAAATAATATCAAAATCACCATTAGTTAGACAAACTGCTATGGAGTGGAATCACAAAGAATTCAGAATTAAGTGAAAATATGTTGGAACGATAAACCCAGCCACCCATTAGTAAATACATGTATTTTGATGTTTACAGTTCTCCAAGGCCAGAGGTAGGCAAATCTAGATCTGATTTCAAAAGTATTGAAGGAATATTACAAGCGCCGAGGTCTCCTGACATCGAGAGTGCTCATTATTCAAGTGAGGGGAGTGTGAGGAAATCCAAGGGTGGGGGTAGGTTGGTCATCAAGTTTGTACCAAGTACAAAAGGGGGGAGGGTTGTCTATTTTGTACCAGGGTAGTATTTAAGATTTTTCTCATTTGCATTTTTGATTTTAGTCATTTTTTTTACTGGTAATACACAGCCTAAAAGGTGTTGTATGATTATGGCAAATCTATAATAGTATAAAAACTAATTTCTACGAATTAACTCTAGAAACTGAAATCATATTTCTATTTCATCTTTTAATTAACGATCCATCCACTTATGGTGTTTTTTACTATTCCATCGAGGACATCATTTCCTTTTAAGATATAATGTTCCTCAGATGATATAATTTTGTTAAAAGTAGAACATTATTTTCTTCATTGGAAATATATAAACATGTTTAAATGTTGTATATATATTTTAGAATAAATTGACATTACTTTCATAGTTTAAGTTGCATGATGCGAAGTATTGTACAGAATTCTTCACTGCTTTCAGATCCTACTCTTGCTTGCATTTTTACATTATTATTGAGTAGATGTAATTCAGAAGTAACAGATAGTTTACTGTAAAACTAGAATATTTCGGGCCTATTAAATTATGCGATATTCATCTATAAATTATTTTGACTATTTAATTTTGCAACTTTGGTCCCTCCTGGACCTACTTTACATAGGCTATTAATGTTTGCTGACTATTTAAGTTTGCGTTTTTGCACCTACCCTTTAAATTCGCAAATTAAATCGTTTTACAGTACCTGTTTAGAGAATGCTCATTATTTAAATCCGGGGGTGGGGGGTGTTTCTATTTTGGTACAGATTTTATGGAAGGGGGGTGGGGGTGGTGATTAATTTTGTACAAAGTACAAAAGGGGGGAGGGTTGTCTATTTTGTAATATTCAAGTTTTTTCACATGGGGATTTTTTATTTCAGTCATTTTATGGTCTAATAAGAAAATTATTTTCTCCATTGGAAACATAAACATGTCTATTTCTTAATCGGTTGTAAATATATTTTAGAATAAATTGACATATTCATACAAGTCTTGTCATATAGTGAAGAACATGTCTCATTTTTATTCTATTTTCTATACTTTTTGCTGTTCAATTATCAAAGGGCACCTAAGAGGTTTGCGAAATATATTCTTATTCAATTCTACAACAAAATGGATAGAAAATAAAATTGACACATTACTTTCATAGTTAAAATTTAAGTTGCATGATGCCATGTATTGTACAGAATTCTTCACTGGTTTCAGATCCTACTCTTACTTGCATTTTTACATTATTATATTGAGTAGATGTAATTCAGAAGTAACAGATATAGTTTCAAATTGCTGTATACTACTTAAAGTTTCTATTTACTGTAAAACTAGAATATTTCGGGCCTAATAATCTTTGAGATTTTCATCTGTAAATTATTTTGTGACTTTAATTTTGCAATTTTGATGCAACGTGGACCAACTTTACATAGGCTCTTAATGTTTGCTGACCATTTAAGTTTGCATTTTTGCACCTACCCACGAAATTTCGCAAATTAAATCATGCACATACATTTCTAGGTTTACAGTCACCATTGCTTTTATTGTTGTAACTATTATGTACATCATATTGAATATTTTAAAAGTGAATCAGTTATTCATAGCACACAGTTGAATATTATAAATTTATTCCCTTAAAAACGATCACATGATAATTGAGATTAAAAATTTACTCTGAACAAAATGGTTTAAGCACAATTCAATCTGAACACTTCAAAGGTAAAAGATTAAAAACTTTAAAAAATTTTCAATACAGATAAAAGCTGGCATCTACATTATATAAATTTATAAAACTTTAAAGTAATAAAATATGCACTAATTGCACCATTTTTACATTTTGTTATATACAACGATTATATCATGAGAGATTAAAATTGAGATCATGCGTGTCCTAATCACAAAATATTCTAGTTCGACAATGTATATTCAGACACTTTATTTTGGATCCTTAGTTCAGGCCCGTAGGAAGCAAAATGATTGGTCAGGCCATAATTAAATTATTGCATTATTTTTTACCCACACACAAATTATTGGTCAGGATATTGCGTGAGCGGCTCAGCCCTTCCTACGGGCCTGTACTTTTTATTTGTCTCGAAAAGTGGTTCATCTGCAGCTTCTAATTTCCCAGGAGCATCTTTTGATGGAAAGGTTTCATTCAAATCGTCAAAGTCAATGGTTATTTTCTTTTGAACAGGAACAAATTTTCTGAAACGAATGCAAGTCTTTTATCACAAACTCTTTAATTTATTGATAAATTTCATAAGCAATCTTAAACATGGTTATTTGGAGTGTACCTATAAAGGTCATATTCATCAATTTTAGAAAAATATAGAAATATGAACTGACTTATACTTTACACCAGCCCAGTCAAACAGTTTCCTTGAAGCTTCCATATCTACACTCTGATGATACTTATCAGAGAAAAATATCACTTCCTTTATTCCTAGAGATGAAAGTAAA
>CM032664.1:58380543-58421368 GCA_019095985.1 Streblospio benedicti | reverse complement strand
AAAGGCACCGGCACGTAGAGCCTATTGATCTGCATGCAGACTTCTATAATCCGTGAATCAACAAAGCTGAAAGGTAGGCGACTTCAATATATTCCTCATTTTGTTATTAGAATGTCATAAACGGTAATCAATCCAAGCGATGAGTTCATGCATTTGAGCATCCACTACTACCATGGAATGCTTACACGGACTTTTGTGCGTATACGACTATACGTACGTTAAGATTGACATTAGCATGCACCTACCTTGAATCATGGGTACAATGATAGCTTTAAGACAACAGAGATCAAGGGTCCCAAAATTGCTTTGCCATAACTGGTTTTCTAACCAGCCCAGGCAAATATCATATACAGATATATTGCCAATGAGAAATCAGAGGTAAAAAACACACACATATTAGGTACACGTATAAGCCCATGGCCCTTTACACACGTCGGAAACGTGGTCAAATTATTATTTATTGTTATTAAAGGCTTTTAATTTTATGAAAATCACAGAATCTAATTCAAGTCGTTAAGAGAACATGCGACACTTTTTTATGACGGTACAGAAAAAAATCGATTGACTGATGTTTACTCATTAAACACTGATTTCAATGTCGATCAGTCCCCAATACGTGACAGCACGAGGCAAACTCAAGGTGTGGCAAACTGGGATACTGTGGCATTGGAACAGGCTGGGGAATAGATTCCACTTTGGCTTCGAACAGGTTAGTGGCATACTAGTAAACTCGAATATTTTTTACTTTTAAACCACAAGTAAGAAGATTAGTACAGTTTAGCATTAAAATAGTGTGTCAAATGAGCTCAATTTTGCAAACTGGACCGAACAGTTTCACTGACATTTGGGCCAAAGCTCAGAACGCGATTCAAATATAAGTGACTATTTCTGTGATAATCATTTCTCAGCTACCACAGGTGAGCTATGTTTAACATTTTGTCGAAATATTATGGTGACCCAGGATAGGACTGGTTATACTTTATAAAAGAGGTCGTATTCTCAATATTTTTGTATGCTATATATGTGTTTCCCAGTGTTTGCGGATACATTTTCAAACTTCTCTCTCACATCCTTTCAGCAAGCATATTTCTCCCAACGATACACGTAGCTGAAGACAGGTTTTACAACCCTAAGCTTCCATTTATATATCAAGTGGCCCTGGCGGGATTTGAACTCACGACGCCAATCCTGGTCTCGTATATGCTTGGGGTCGAGAGTTCGAGTCCCGCCAGGGTCACTTGATATAGTTAAATGATAGTGTCAAATGGAAGCTTCAGCTATATCTATCGTTGGTAGAAATATGCTTGCTAAAAAGACGTGAGAAAGAGAAGTTTGAAAAATATTTTTACAAGCTACGTCAATATCTATTGTCACCTTGCATTTTCGTAAATGTGTGTAAGCGACATTCGATAAATTCTTTACATTTCAAAAAATCAAATGAAGAAATATGTCACTATAATGATACAAACATCATTAACACAGCACGGAGAGAGTTGGCTGTGAGGGATCGATATATTGGCCACTTGAACAGAACAAACATTCTGATGGGAGAACGTGCATAATGTGAAGTGGATGCGACGCAACGTCTGGATCATCAATATTTTTGTATTATGTAAGGGGGCTGTCAATTATCATGGCACAGGGAGGTTACGGAAGAAAGCCAGGCCAGCAGGGGTCTGAAAAACTCGGCTTGAATCGTTTCTTTCGGGGGTGGGTGGCACTTGCAAATCTGGGGTACACTCATAGGCAATTGGTAAATGTGGATGTGGGTGGGGGTAAAATTGTCAAATAAATTTAAGCGGAGCGCCTCGAAATCATGCCATAATGATACGAACAATGACTATCTTAAGATCATGAAAGGGGGGTGGGGGTGTCCGTATTTAAAGGGTCAAAAAGTCTCATTTTCCCTCATACTTTACTCACATTTTCCACATCCCTGTTTTGGGCCTCTTCCCCATATCCCACAATTTTTCAGCCTTTTCTCGCCTACATCCTCTGACTGTGATATTTCGCATGTTTGTCACATCACAGTTCTCATTTGTTTGAGTCTGTATTTTTTGCACAAGCAGTTGTACACTATACATTTGACAGATAATATGTGCTTTATACATGCAGATAATATTCCAATAAACATGAGATTTTTAATACAATTGCCCTTTATTAGCATGTCTTCATTTTGAATAAATTCCACGTTAAAATGATCACGCGGACGAGACTAGCCAATGAGCACACGGAGAGCTCTATTGGTGTACAAGGCAGAAACCAGGGTTCTTCTATTCTACCAAGTATTGCATGTATTTCTGATGACCTAGAAAACCCACCCATAAACCTAACAATCATTTCTTACGTTTCTCTGCAGTGTGTACAAAGCTACAAGCGCACATATTTGCCCAGATCTGTCAATCTTCAATGACGCTAGATGACGTTTGGATATTTGGACCTCCATAAAAATGAGTACATATACCGGGTACATGCCATTCATTTCAACTCAATTAATGAGCTAGTTTATTTCAGATCTACAACTTTGAAATAGTGAAGTCCGCGTAGGAGGAATACAGTATGGATGAGAAAGGCAACTACCCTCATGTCTACCCCCAGGTTGACCATGGTGGGAACACCAACATGGGTAAGATATTTCACCAGCGGTTACATAGAAATTCACAATATTCAATATTCAAATGTCCTTGTGAACCTTGGTTTATAGGTGATGAGACCTTTTGATCTCATGGGGGAGCAAAAAACATTGAAAATCGACTGACTTGACAGCATTTGATTAAGGAAAATGAAAAAGGTTGCATTCGGCAATAAAACTAATTGTCACAAGTGATGGCTTTAATTAACAGCTCACTTCTTCTTAAAAGGCATAATTTATTTAACCTGTGCAACCTGCTAATTAGATGTCAACATTTCATGAAAACCGGGAATCGAACCCCTGACCAGAAAATAGCTCCCCAACCATTGGCCATGGAAGCAAACAATTCAAGGTATTGAACGTGATTAATAAGTACTACAGGCGACTGAGACTTTTTTGCGTTGTCATTCTCACCGAGTAACCCAACTTTGAAAATCCACTGACGTAACGTTAACTTAAGGAATGTGAAAAAAAGTTTCCAATAATTAAGACGAGGTCTACAAGTGAAGCCACCAATTTACACACTAAACAAGTTACTTCTTCTGATACACAAAGGCATAATTAATGTGTATAATGGACATTGTAAATATGTTATGTAATTACGTAACTGTTAGTTTGTCTTTTTCATTCTTTTGCTGTTAATTATTCTAAAATGATCAAAACCTTTCCTTTTACATATCTTTTTTAAGATAAAAAAGACAAAAAAGAGACAAAGATAAAGATGAAAAAGATAAAAAAGATATGTTAAAAAACGATAAAAAAAGAAAAGATAAGAAAAGATAAAAAAAAGATATGTAAAGGAAAAGTTTTGATCATTTTAGAACAATTAACAGCAAAAGAATGAAAAAGACAAACTAACATGAATCCATGTGCTGTATACCAAGTTACTAGAATACTTTATAATTACGTAACTATTTTTTCAGGTTACGCACCACCACCCCAGGCTATGCACCCCCAACCAGTCAACACCACGATGGGTACGCTGCAATTATGTATTTGTATAACACTGCTCTGTAAACTGAGCATAGACAGATTCAGCTGTGGGTAGACCAATTAGGAATTGGAACTCCACACCAGAAGCCTTCTCCACACACACGCATGCACGCACGCATGCACGCACGTATGCACGCACGCACATACACAGACACACACGCACACACACACACGCACGCACAGACACAGACACACACAGAGACACACGCACATACATACACACACATACACACACATACACACACACACATACATGTGTCTCTATACCCATCATGCAGTAACCGATGATGCACTCAGAAAGGCTGTCTTTTTACGATTTACCACGTGGTAATGCTGCTCTGGTCGTATATTGGCATTTTGCTACTTTTACAAGCTCATGAAGAATGCATCAATTTGATTGAGTTTAGTAGAACACAGCTTATATTATTTGGCATCTATTTCATTTTTATCATAAGAGTGGCATTTGCTACTTTTACAAGCTCATGAAGAATGCATCAATTTTGAGTTTATTTATTATTTGGCATCTATGTTCATATTTGGCATCTATTTCATGATTATGTACTCTCATAAGGGATCATTCACAAATTACAAAGTGTGTGTGTGTGTGGGTGTGTGTGTGTGTGTGTGTGTGTGTGTGTGTGTGTGTGTGTGTGTGTGTGTGTGTGTGTGTGTGTGTGTGTGTGTGTGTGTGTGTGTGTGTGTGTGTGTGTGTGTGTGGTGTGTGTGTGTGTGTGTGTGTGTGTGTGTGTGTGTGTGTGTGTGTGTGTGTGTGTGTGTGTGTGTGTGTGTGTGTGTGTGTGTGTGTGTGTGTGTGTGTGTGTGTGTGTGTGTGTGTGTGTGTGTGTGTGTGTAGCGAAAGATGACGAAAGATGACAGGGGGGGGTTGGGGGGGGGGGTCTAGTACTTGGGTGATGTCACTTTAAAAAAAAGTTTCAGTTATCTAACATTATTTGAACTTACTTTCTGACATGTTTAAGTGAGTTGTGATAAATCTACTAGTTGAAATCACGTTGCCATGTTTGCTTTATGTCCTAAATACGTTTGTAAAGTTATTATGGGGTGGGGGTGGGTCGTGGAGGGGCGGCAAAGATGGCGTCATTTATCAGGAGCGGGGGTGCTGCAAAGATGACGCGAGACTGACATACTTTGTAAGCTTCCGTGGCGGAGTGGATAGGGAGTTCGATTCGTTACCAGAAGGTCGTGGGTTCAATTCCCGGTCGGGTCTGGTGGTAGGTGTTGAGCAAATCTACCCCTAGCGGGTTGCACACTGCTCCGTGGCATCTACACATTAATATAGGCACAGGTCATTGGGTTGAAAGAGTGAGTGAGTGATTGTGTAAGTGATGAGCATTGTGCGCTGAATGTGCTGCCGATGCAAGTATACGAGAACTGATCAAATGCTGATCAATAAGTGTGCCAATGACCTAGTGTAAATTGTAAAGTCATGAGAGCCATACTGGGATCAGGACTATAAATCACCACAATTATTTTCAGTTGTCATCAACCAACCCGGCGGCTCACCCGATTGGCAAAGCGTGCCCCAGAACACCCGAGACTGGAGCACAGAAATGTGTGGCTGCTGTGACGATATTGCCGTGTGTAAGTAAAGTCAGAGGGTGTGATAGAAACATAGGCAGATCCAGGTTTTCGGAAAAGGGGGGACACACTTAAGGAAAAGAGGGGGCGCACTTACGGGATTTCATGAAAAACCCTATGAAAATTAAGTATTTTGGTGGGAAAAGTGGGGGGGGGGGCGCCCCCTGCGGCCCCCTGGATCTGCCTATGTAGAAATAGTAAACAAAAATAATAAAAAGCTGTAAATGAATGAAATTGTACAATACAATACTAAATATTCATTTTGCAAGCCCGTCACACAGACTAAAATAGTGGTCAGGCCAAACGTTGAACATTTCAAAAATGACCAGATTTGATAAATAGATAGGCCATGGGCATTCTTCATCAATATACAGATTCCAGTGTACTTTCAAAACAAGTTATTAAGGACAATCTGACCTGGTGGTGGCCTGGTAGACGTTCCAGACCAGCCGTATTCGAATCATAACTGGACATTATGAGGTCCGTAAGTGCCCCACATACAGTTGACACAGGTGAGCATCGTAAAAAGTTACACAATGTCCATTATGACACAAGGTGTATGAATTATGCACTGGATTTTGCGGTCAATTTACGAGATTGTAATGACGTGTTTAAATATGCAAACAAAAATAATAAAAAGCTGTAAATGAATGAAATTGTACAATACAATACTAAATATTCATTTTGCAATTAGCCCGTCACTGTAACGTGAGTAGTAAAAAATCACTCTATAATTGAACATTGTGCTAATAGACACACCTCGTAATATAGGTATGTCTTTATTAACACTTGGTCCAAAGCTAGTAGTAGTAGTCATATTGCCAAACAGTGATTTTTAGCTTACCCTTTTTGTCAGTTATAGCTTTTAATATAAACTTAGTGTTTATTGCCTTTAGATTTGCTTTGGCAATGAATTTTTCAAAGGGTTCCTTTCAACATTGACACGACAATATCAATCACCATTCTATCATGACTCAGAAATCCATTAAATTTTAAAATAAATCAGAACATTCAACATTCAAGTCAAATACATAGATTGTTTTGAGCTTCCGCGGAAACGTCAATTCCTGACAGTTTTGAGGTCCGCCGGAAAATTAAAACTGTTGCTCTCCGCAACAACGAAATATTTACTGGCGGCTGTATTGATATTGTGAGGAGCTTAGACTAACGTCGTGGGTTCCCCCCAAGAGCGTGTTTTCCATCGAAATTGAGCATGAGATTGACCAAAGCGTGGGTTATTCCGGTGAAAACGGAATGATAGAATTAGTGTTTATTGCCTTTAGATTTATGCTTCGGCAATGAATTTTTCAAAGGGTTCCTTTCAACACCAATTTCAATATGAATCCAATATCAATACAATCAGAACATACTTAAACTTAAAAAAAATATTTATGGCCGTGTGGCCTTGATAATTTTACGTAAGTTAGCAAATACATAGTTCTGTTGATTTATCTTCAAAATTTATAAAAATTGAACTAATTGAGTTTTACCATTATATTGTTAAAAGATCGCTGCAAGATGAACTTTATCTGTTGATGTTAAGAATTTGTGGAGAAACATTGATAAGTTGAATCTGCAAAATCTAATCAAATTGATATGATGAAAAGGTCTGCACATTTTCTTTTAAGTCTGAAAATAGTGGTCCGGCCATGGCCTGACCAGCCTGTGTGACAGCCCTGTTTTGAGAAAAATCCTTTATACTTGCTTTATTATAAGCCAAATATTTTCTCCTTCTTGTCAAGAAGGCTTCATCAGCTGTGTTGATACTGTCAGACATTCATTAGTATTGTACAATAAGAAATCCAAAGAATCTGTTCAATATATGTACAAATACAGGTTAAGGGGACTGTGAACTCTTTCTTAGGACTTTATTAAACTTTGATTTTCTCACTCATTATTGCTTCAATTCTTACAAATTACACCTTATTTTGTAGATAATTATCTAATCTAATGACACAACATGTTTTGAATTGTATAGATTGATGAAAAAAAAAATCATAAAGCAATTAGTGAAAAAATTACAACTTTGCCTCCGAAGCATATAACTGATAGTACAACATCGAAATGACCAAAATCACTATTCAGTTACAAAATGTGTAT
This sequence comes from Streblospio benedicti, assembly GCA_019095985.1. NCBI lineage: Eukaryota > Metazoa > Annelida > Polychaeta > Spionida > Spionidae > Streblospio > Streblospio benedicti. The sequence goes on along the minus strand of CM032664.1, from coordinate 58,414,047 downwards.
ACTTATCTAGAAAACCTTGCCTCACATGTTTTATATTTTTCCTCTCTATTATTTTACATGCATTTTAAGTTTCAAAACCACGTATTTTCCGAATTTTCTTGCAAATCAATACAAAAACGTTCATAATTCATCAACAAAATAAAAAAAATCAAAATCCTTAGTAAGGTTTTCTTCAGAATGCATATATCTTCAAATATAAACACGTTTGTGAAAATTTGATTTCAAGGTTAAAGAGAAATATAAAAAGAAAAATTCATCCACTATGCAAACTTAGTTTTGAGAAAATGGGCTTTAAACGTGGCCAATCAATATGCATTGACAGTAGTTGCTGTGTATAAAATGTATCATATAAAAAAAACTATTGATGATAAAAAGTTCATTTTAAAAAGATGTTGTCCTTTATCATTTATAGCATACAAATCATTGAAAATGAAGAAAAATAATTTTTAGCCCATATAACCTTATAAGCCTGCAAAGAATGAGTCATTGTTTTTCACTCCAGCTTGGTCTTTACAAAATGCGCTGTAATGGGAAAACTATTGAAGATAAAAGGTTCATTTCAAAACATGTTGTTCTTCATAGTTTAAAGTATAATAAATATCAAAAAGCTGAAAATAGAATATTTTCCCCTTAAAGAGTTCACAGTACCCTTCTGCCAAGTGACACAGGAGACGGGTCAAGGCTGCTGCGTCGCCTGCTGCTGTCCACTTGTGGCTCTGTTTGGCTCCAGGCTGCGGCTCAGAACCATGTTTGGCATCAGGGTGGGTTATTGGGAGTTATATTAAGTTGTTCAATGTCGACTTTGAGACTTCGCGATAGACGGAAAAATATAAGGGTAAACTTAAATTGTCAGTGCACATGTACAGTAACTAGTCGATGCAGTAGGGCCGACCGTAATGAGATCATTTCAGATTTTAAACCCGTTCTCAATGCGAACCTCATCACTCAAGACAAGACTAATATTACATGATTACATAAGAATATTACAGATAAGAGCTAATAAATAGTCATGTGAACAGTTGCAAGTGTAACGATGTGAAGTTGTTTCTTCTTATGCATGATCATTCCAGATTTAAAACCCGTTCTCAATGAGAAACCCATCACGCAAGACAAGACTAATATTACATAATTACATAATAATATTACAGATAAGAGCTAATGAATAGTCATGTGAACAGTTGCAAGTGTAACGATGTGAAGTTGTTTCCGCTCTGCAGGGTGACATGTGTATGGATGCCTGCTGCTCCATGTACTGCACTCCCCTCGTTCTGTGCCAGCTGAAGAGGCAACTGAAAATCATCAAGGAAGCGGGTGGAAACGTCCAGTAGAAAAATGAAAAGGAAAAGGCGACCCCTGCAATGGCAGATCCAGTTTTTGGAAAAAAAGGGGGGGGCACTTAAGGGATTCATGGGTTTCTTACGCACGATCGATGGCGGACATGACAAAAACACTATGAAAATAAAGTATTTTTGTGGGAAAGGGGTGGGGGTTGGATCTGCCTATGCCCTGAATGATGATTATGATAATGTTGAATTTCATGACAAGATTACGCTTTAATTCTAGCAATGACACTAGCTTTTAACTAAAAGATGATCTTATTTCGATGAAAATGATTAGATGGTTAGCTTTGTGAGGGTGGGAGAAACCTAATCGAAAAATCTAAAATCTAATGATGACAATATTTAATATTGTTTTTCAATGGTTTTTATAATACTGAATGCATTTTAATTGACCAAAATGACATTTTTAACGAGGATTTTATAAAGTTTATTGATGAAGCATGAGCAATAAGAAGTGATATTTTATGTAATTAATGTCCTGTAAATATACTATTCTGTTTTTAATATATTTTAAATATTACATAACAAAGGGTTTTTTATTTAAAAAGGAGATTGTAATGTAAATCTACATTAGAGCAATACTGTTCATTCCATCGTAATTATAGACATACAACTTTGTGTGGAATGTAGTGATATGTAACTAGAGCGTCCTCATTTTTGTATATAGTTAATCTAGAGATGACATTTAGAACTAGAGTGTATATTTTCCATTTGTGATTGCATGTAAATATAGTATCTAAATTAATTATCACTACTAGAATGTTACCAAATATTCTGAGTGCCTCACAGCTGAGATTTTGAGCCTTTCTTTTAAATTCGTTTTAATATGCTTATAAATATTTTATATGCTTGTTATGGGCTGTCACAAACTATAAAGAGTTCATGTGTATAGATTATATAGTTACATTAAAGAATACTGCATATTAATTAATGTCCACGTGTATTATCTTTACTAGACTCTACCAACAGAGACATTTATCACTGTGTTGAAGTAAGTTTGATGCATAATTGTAAACTAATTTTGCGAAGATTCTATTATCAACATACTGTAAGGTACTAAAATGATTTGACGACTAAGGTGATTACATTTAGTGACATTCAAAACTTTATTGACATGGTAGGGATTTATATTGGTAAGTGAAATGGACATAAACACATTCTTCTCTATTCTTTGTTTGAATATACATCACAACCTTCCAACATTCAACTTTTGTGTGTTTTCTTGCGTAACTTCTGAAACAATCAAGTAGTATAAAGTACATTTTAGTTTGATTTGTCATAACTTTTAAGTCTAGATTTCATGTAATTAAAGGATTTTAATGGACATCTACATAATAAATGATTGGCAAATCTGAACCAGTCTCAAAGCAAATAACATGGTTTTCTTTACCACGTAAATTCCTTCTTTCTTTCAGCTTGATTTACGCTCATTCTAATAACAAAGATTACTAAATTACAGTAAACTTCATTGAAACAAATACACCTGTGCCCTGATAAAACCACTCACATATACACACATGCCCCCTCCAAAACACTCGTGTGTGTGAATGTTGAACCACCCTCCCATTCTATGATATTTTAATGAGGACTATCTTTTTCTTTATAAAAAAACAACAACATTAAATCTCTGTGAAAAAATTGGTAACCCCCCTCGATTTCATGTGGTAAAAATTACAATTTTTACGCATTCTTTGTAAGTTAACTCAAATCCAATTTGATTGTATTACTAATTTCGTGTATCCTATTTGATTGATATCCATATTATTAAAAAACCCAGTAAATTAAACAAAACCACCAAAATCACATTTTTGTCACCGTTTAGTAACGCTGCCAAACGGTCAAGGCCGTTCTCAGTGTCAGTAACCGGCAGTAACCGACGGTTATGTTTTTTTCTTTCTTTATTGCATCTTGCAACTACGGGAAGTTTATTACATTCGTTCCACTCTGATGACACCGCGAGGGGAATCTCCGACCAGGAGAACGCGTCTTTTATGGCATACTTTGGCAACAAACAGGTTAGTGAAATAAGGTTGAAGATTATTTTTAAATGTATTTGGATAAATTAATCAATACATCATTATTAGGTTTGGATAATTCTGGTAAGTATAAACAAGACTAAGTGCGTATTTATGAATTCATGATCAAATATTTTTGTATGTTTCTAAAAGTATTAACGCCCATACACATGTTTTTTGGGGTTTTTTAACCATTGTGCTTGGTAATGACAAATGCCTTTTGAACAATGTTGAACTGGTAGAAATACAATTTTATACGATTAAAATTTGTTATATAACTATTGTTATAAGTGTAATAGTTAAAAGTGTTGCTCCACCGCTCTAAACAGTGGCAAATATGAAATGGTCGAACATGAAAATGCGTTGATCTATCATCATCAACTTATTCCAATGTTTACCTTTTGTGCGCGCGCGCGCGTGCACGCGTGCGCGCGCGCGTGTGTGTGTGCGTGTGTGTGTTTTCTCCACTCTGAGCGTCAGATGTCAAGCAAATTGACTCTCTTCAGGAGATCTGATACTCAGAGTGGTTTTCTCTCACTTTGGCCCTGTGCTTGTTTGACGTTAGTTTTAGACGTTGTTCGGGGTGTCATACGTTAGTTTGGGAAAGTTTAAGCATCGGACACTGAGCGTGAATATGGAGTTAATATAACAATATCATAAGGCATCGACCATTTGATCTCAAGGGGGGGGGGCAGCAAAAATATTGAAAAAAGATAACGCAAGGCTGAAAATTGGTGAAAAAAATGATAAGGTTTCATTTGGCTAGAAAAAATAAATAATTGTCAAATTTTGTAATAATTGAGGTTCAGGAATCTAAGAAAAATAATCTAAAAAAAAATCTCAGAAAAAAAGAATTAGATATCAAATTTCATGAAAAAAAAATAATTGAAGCTATTGTGAAAATAGCAGCCCCCCCCCCCCCCCTCCCCTGAGATCAAATGGTCGATGCCTACCCCCCCCCATTTTACTAGGCCCGGAAGGCCGGATTCATCATTTTTAGTTGGTGCCCGGAATATGATGATTCCGTCCTCCTATGTACCCGGAATGTGATACTCTTTGTTTGTAAACATTAGCGAGAAACGGAGGCCAAAGGCTCCGGCGCCGTAGTCAAAATATAACTGTTACATGCCCCCGGAGCCAACCGGAGGCTGAAAATCGTCCGGGCGGAATGTGCGAGATAGGCAAATGAACATGCAGCCCGGAGTCTAAATGACGGTGTCATGCATAAACGGAGAGTATATATAACGGGCGGAATTCACGGGAATCAGCCTCGTGCACGGTCCACAAACTTGTTGAACTTATATGTGAATACAAGTGGAAAAAACATGGTCACCAGGAATATGGGAGGCTGTAGTTGGGGGTAACATTGCATGCCTCAAGTTGAGTTCTGAATTTGTTGGATATGGTGTCACATAAGTGTACATTATGATACCCACTTTCTAAACACAAGCATTTCTGTCAAGCCTAGTCAGTGGGTATATATACAGCTTAAAACCATACAGATGTAGGTAGATACTCATCTATACTCGTCCATGACGGTACGGAGATGGAGAGAACAGTAGAAAATGACGGATCAACGCCAAACGGATTGAAATGTTCCGACGGACAGTCTACGGACCGAGCCTATCCGGCCCCTGGAATATACGCCCCGGAGCCGGTTTTACAACGCCTTTATTCCGGGCGAACCATCATCCGGGGATTAACGTCGATCGATATTTCGCATTCCGGCCGGCATACGAAAAATGACTTCGCATGAGAGGTGGATTTTGCAGCCTCCGGTTCAATGCCCGGAGCCCGAAAATCGGCGGAGGAATCTGACTTTGTCATTTTTCGAGCGATTTTTTGAGATTCCGGCCGGAATATTCCTAGTAAAATGGGGGGTATTGATATTTACTTTCTTTCATTCTAATGATAAAAACATTTTCAACGCCACTTTCAAATGAAGATCAAATCCATTGATACAGCTGCTTATGCTAAATAATAACATCCAAGAACAACAACCGTGCGTAAATGGAGTGTCGTGGTCGTTACAATGTGAAAACCGTTTTAAGCGTTCTCTAAAAATGATATACAGTGCAATAAACGTTCGGGGAACCAAGCACGTTGTCACCACATTAAAAAAACACGATGCAACCAGTCCGATATTCTTCTGTTGAATCATGTAGAAATCTAACGCACGGCAATATTTGCGAAGTGTGAACACTTATCATGAAATAACAAACCTGTAAACCAGCAAGCTAAAACCTTAGATCTACACATAATACAAGTACTATGGCCAAATAAAGTTGAAGATAAAGCGCGTAGTTTATGCGTCTGTCTTTGTTACGCTGACATTTTTATGGGTGTCTAAGAATTTATTGTTCCTGCAAGGAAAACGCGTCAAAATGCTTTTGTATAGATATTTCATTTCGTCATTATGCGATTTTTGTTTGCCTTTTTTGTTATGCATAGTACATTGGTAGTATGCAACCTTATATATATCTAGCACTTATCTTACACTGGTCACCACCGTACAGTACTGGTCATTTTGTTGAATGCTGGACCAAAATGCCTTTACGAAAGGTGGAGCAGAATGAATTGCAGTTGATCATTTCCCTCTGGACATCTCCCATTTAAGGACACGTGTCTTTCATGGACACTGTTCACTTCTACCGCAGTGTATGGTACACATGTTTCCTAATCCATGCACAGGTCTTGTTAATCTGGTATTATACATCAAAATTAAATGTTGAATATCAACAACTAGTTATAGCCTGGCTAAAATAAATGCATATTGTTTTTTAAAAAGTGACTTCGGCTCTAGTAAGGCTGGGTACTTTCCATAATACATTATCTTCTAATTGTTTTTTACATTATATGGCAATATTTATCATCATCTTGAATTTTTAAATCATTCGCGTTTTTGCGACGTAGTATCTCGATTCACGTTTTCAATTCAATTCGAAATTTCAATCCACCAATCCCAGGGAATACTACTTTTGTAACTACATGTATCTAGTTTTGTGAAATAGTGGGTCATAATGCAATCATCTCTGTTGATCAGGTGTAGAGGTAGTGACGTGGACATTGTGATCTGCAGATCACATGTTGGCCCACAAGAACAGAGCTTATAATACTGCTTGTATAGCGCATTCCCTCATCCCAAACGTTTACTGTAAACATATTATTTTCTCTTTTACAAATATTGTACCTTGTACATTTAGTTAGGTTTAGCTAGCGTGTTTCAATTCATGCATGTTGTATGAACGTATAATATGTATGGTAGTAATCAAGGTTTGGTGGTTATGGTTGTTTTTTTTATAAATCATCTTCTAAATGTTTGTACATTCTGTGTCAATATCTATTATCATCTTGATGTTTTAATTGTCTGTTATTGACATTCAATAAATCATTTACATATAATATTAAATGAATCAGTATATCACTGCATTGTAGAATGAAACAAACATCATTACCAGAAAAGGAGAAATCCATGAAAGTCTGCACCATCAACCTTTTTGTATGGCATAACAGTGAGAGTAGAATTGAACTTATATCTAGTGTTATTTCCCTTATGTTTGGCCTCTCTCATAGCCCATATCCCACAACTGTTCATTTATTCATTTCATTCATTTCAGATCTACAACTTTAGATCAGTGAAGTCTGCGTAGGAATACACTATGGCTGGGCAAGGCAACTACCCTCCTCCCGCCTACCCCCAAATGGACCGAGGCGGCCATCCCAACATGGGTGAGATATTTCACGAGCCGTTACATAGTATGTTTGCAAGCTTTAATATTTGAGCTGCAGCAGGTCCACTCATACTTATTCAATATATATCAAAATTTTGACAATTCTTTCTACCTGCTTTACTATCCAAAGAGTCATAAATGTTTTTCAAAATACCCAAAGTTCTAAAGTTTTACAACTTTCGACGATAAAAGTCCTCTTCAGAAACCCTGACTATAGGGCTTCTGAAGAGGACATTTAGGACCCTTTGGATAGTAAAGCAGGTAGAAAGAATTGTCAGTGTTTTGATGTATATTAAACAGGTTGCATAGTAATTTGTAATATCCAAGTGACCTTGAACATGACTGACTAGTAGTACAGGTAATAATTGAGACTATAGCACTTTAACGTGTTTTAGACAACAGTTTCACCCTCTGTTCTCGTGAAAATAAAAACAAATAAAACACACATTCATTTTTTTTACACCAATCACCGAATGGCTGAGGGCTTTCTTGCATGGTCATGTTCACCGACTACCTACCTTTACCGTCCCCTGACCTAACTCTGACTAGGAATGTAACATCTTTCCAATTTCTCCTTTGTCTGACGAGAAAAAGACATGAACATTATCATCATAATAAATCCCATTCTTCAAATGTCCCAACCTGAGTTCCTAATGCTACAGTCATACGGCCATTTATGTTAGATGTGGATGCTCGTGGATAGAAATGCGTAAGCCTTCCGCAAGAATACGTATCCTCTGTAAGCATACGTAGCAGTCTGTAAACCAATACGCAGGATACAGTGACATACGCAGATCCGCAGCTGAAATTTTGAAATTTTCAAATGTTTGTAAAATAAGTAACTCTTACATAAGATATTGTAAACATGTCGAGTTAGGTGATGCTGCAGAGGCTCTATGGGGAAAAAGGGTAACGTGAAAAGGGTAGCAAAAAGGTGTATCACGGTAATTTAAAGTTCGCGTATTCATGATTAATTTCATCATGTTATGAGAGGGGAAGTATTTGATGTAATAAGCATTATCAACATATCTGCAAGATACGTATCAATCAGCAACTGCATTCCCAAGATCTACTACATGCAATGGTCCACCTCCTACACTCAGGTCAGGTTGCCAGCTGGTGTCTTGGCTCACGCTCACGTGTATGTTCCCAGCATTTATGTATTTTCAGCATCTAATCATCTGCAGGTTTGAGGGGTCATATAGCAAAATGTGGTTGGTGATTTGCCCGAGATCTTGAGCGTTTATGGTGAATTCCCTGTATTTAATTAAGTGCGTGAAATGTTATGGAACCTATCATTGGTGACTGGTGATCTGCTCATTATAAAGGCTGTGATTGGTGATTTGCCCTAAATCTTGACCTTGAATTGTGAATTGCCTGTATTTAAGTGTGTGAAATGTGATGAAAATGTGATGCAGCCTATTCATTTACAATTCTTGGGGATTGGTGAAAGACAATGAAATGTATTGGTGACTGGTGATTTAGAAAGAAAATGGTGGTGAATGGATTTTCATCAAGGCTATATAGCCCCCTCAGGTTTGTATCATGGCCATGCGACTGTAGCATAACTAGTATGTCTTAATTAAGACGACTACACCCACATACACGTTAAAAAGTAACTTCTACAAATAGCCACAAGCACAATTAATGTGTGTGATTCACATTGCAGTCATCTAGGTTTAAATATTTCAGGTTACGTACCACCACAGCAGCACCACCACCACCACAGCTCGAACACAACACTCAACACCACAATGGGTAAGCTTCCAGTTATGTATTTGTATAACACAGCTGTGTAAACTGTAAATGTAAATGTAAATGTCTGGTTTATAGTCTTGATCCAAGTTTTGATCTCACGACTGTACAATTTACACCAGGTCATTGGCACATTCAATGATCAGCAATTGATCATTTCTCATATCCTTGCATCGGCAGCATATTCAGCGCACAATGCTAATCACTCACACACAATCAATCAATCACTCTTTAAACCCAATCTTTTGATGGCTATGAAAGTTATCAAAGGTTCATGACACTGCTTTCGAGCCAAACATTTGAAAGTACCCTGAGAGCTTTCAACCTATTCTCTAGGTTTTCATCAGTCTGCCGCCAATCCGCCTATTCGTCACGAGATCGTGGTGTGACGTCATCGGCGGTGGTCGGGATGTTGTTGTAGAGTGCAGGAAGTTCCGCGGCCCCCAGGTTCTTGTTGAGGTCCGGCTTGAGGCATCAGATGTACACTGCCTCGCGAATCTTCCTTTCAAAAGAGTTTGCGTCACGATCCAAGATCTTAACATAGTCTAGTGAGATCTGGTGGTTCTGTCTGTCTGGTTGGTGGAGATGAATGGATACGTGCGATGAAGTACTGCTCGGTCTTCGGTGCTGCTCAAATCTTGTTTTCACGGTCTTGGATGTCTCACCAATATATGTGCTGGAACATTGTTCTGTTTCCGTGCCACCTTAACTGATCTGATACACCACGCCACGGATATCGTCTTTTCTTGCCGGGTCTTTTGGGGCACTCCAGAGCTGTCTGAGTGTGTTTCTGGGCTTGAAGAAAGCACTGCACCCGCAGTCCTTCATTATTCTTCTCACACTCTCCGAAAGATCTTTTACATATGGGATGCCCACCGTCGTCTTCTTCTGTATATCCGTCTTGCCTTTCTTCTTGCTGGAATCTTCCTTTTCTTTGAAAGTGGAACTTCTCCTTATGGCCCAACTTGGGTAACCACACTTTGCCAATGCTCCATCTATGTGTGTACGCTCTGTTACCCTTTCTTCCTCTTCTGTAATAACAGTGTTGGCTCTGTGGTGTAGAGTGCAAACAACACTTAATGTGTGCTCTAATGAGTGATTGGACTCCAAGTGGAGATATTGGTCTGTGTATATATGTGTGTGTGTGTGGGGGGGGGGGCAGAAAGGCCAAACTACCCTCTTCCTCACCCTCCGTCGTGAACTTAATATCCGGATCTAAAGAGTTCAGGTGGTCAGCAAACTCTTGAGCGTGTATGGAGTCCAACTTTATGTGCGTATCATCAACATATCGATATCACCAGAAAGGTGGGTGTGGTGCAGTGGCTATGGCTTTCTCCTCTATGTCGTCCATGAGTGCTTCGCATACAATCATGGATACTGGTGATCCCATTGCGACCCCATGGATTTGTTGGTAGAACTTCTCATTGTACATAAAGTATGTGCAACCCAGAACTATCTCCAGCAGTTCTGCTATTTCCATCGGCTTCATGGTGGTTCTTTTATGAAGGTCTTTATCTGCTTCGAGCTTTGCTTTGAATAGGCTTGACGAATACGCGGATTGGCGGCAGACTGATGAAACCCTAGAGAATAGGCTGAAAGCTCTAAAGGCATTTTCAAATCTTTGGCTCGAAAGCAGTCCTTAGAACCTCTGATAACTATGTCAAAATCGAGCAGATGAATATTCAACATAGCTATGAAAGTTGTTTATTTTCCCCTGTCTTATTGCCGTTTTATATGCCAAGGCACATTATTGCACTAACCATCATTTGAGTCGACAATTAGATTTGATATTTACGTATCTTTGCTCAATGGAAACTGAATTACTTTAGGGACCATTCAGTATATATGACAGGGTGGGTAGGAGGATTTTTAGGAAGGGCCATGAACTTTTGTCACAATGTTTGGAGGGGGGCTAGCATTTTTTTCACACACTTTTGAGGGGTGGCTAGCAATTTTTTTCACATAAAATTTACCCCTATTTTTTAGAGATTCTGTACTAAAAGTTACTGTTTTTATATTATGGATATCAATCAAATAGGATTTTAGTTAACCGACAACGATTGCGTTAACTGTTGGGGGTTGGGTGGGTGGGGGGGGGGGGGTCATCAATTTTTGTCACATGAAATTGGGGGGGGGGGGTGTTACAAATTTTTTCACATAGGTTTGAGGGGGGGGGCTATTAATTCTTTCACAGCAATTTTGGAAAATCCTCCTTCCCCACCCTGTCACAAATACTGAGTGGTCACTTAGACCCTTAGAAGGGTTGAAATATTTTCAGTTGTCATCAACCAGCCTAGTGAGTCAACCGAATGGGAAAGCTCGCCCCGGCAGAACACGCGTGACTGGAGCACAGGGCTGTGTGGCTGTGGACTGTGGATGCTGTGAGGACTGTGTGTGTACACAGACACAGATGTCAGCTTGTCACTGAATAAAAGAACACACACACACACACATTGGACAAGACACAGACACACACACAAACACACAGACACACTGACACACACACACACACACACACACACACACAGACACACACACAGAACACACACACACACACACACACACACACACACACACACACACACACAGACACACACACACACACACACACACACACACACACACAGAGAGAGAGACACACACACAGACACAGACACAGACACACACACACACACACACACACACACACACACACACAGCGTAGTGATTCAAGATGCCCTGCTAAGAACCTTCCTCTTGCTGATGTAATCTCATTGTATACATTGTATATTTTTGCTGAAAGTTACATCTTCCTTCAGGCTGCTGCGGGCTTTTCTGCTGGTGGTGCCTCCTCTGCCAAATAACACAGGAGACCGGTCAAGGCTGCTGCGTCGCCTGCTGCTTTCCAGAGTTTGCTCTGGCTGCCTCCAGGCTAAGGCTCAGAACCATGTTCGGCATCAAGGTGTGTTATTTTGGGTTATAGTTTAAAAGAGTTCTGAGATGAAAAAATACGATGGTATACATGTATTCCGTATTGTGTTTGAAAACAAGCTGCAGATAGACGCAGATCTCACGACTAAGAATTCAATCAATTGGTAGTAGCTTTTATGACCATATAAGCAAACATGATGTACTGTTTTTGATGGAAATTCATTTATCCTGGATATAACATATATAAGTTTAACAATAGTTTTTTAGACAAGGATAATACTCTGTTCGTACACAAGCGCTCGAAGGGACCAACATCAAATTTTGAACGTGGCGTGAATGAGGCCATTCATATCAGGAAACTTAAACCCTCACTAAATAGAGATGGGGGCAGGTACCGGCTTCCTTCCATCTGGAACAATGTCCTCACCCGAGAGGGGGGAAAACCCGGGAAAGTGAAATGGGTTCACGAGGTCTAATGTAAATGACATGTTCAAATGACGTCAACCACTGTGGATGTGCATGCAACAATTGCACCATATGCTAATTTTGAAATCTTAGTGTACGAACTAAGTAAGTATCCTTATTTTCAAAAACTATTGTTAAACTTATATATGATGTAAACTGTATAGTGATCTATAGGGTTTCTAGCTCCAGATGTTCAAGACGGCGCCAGAAGCTTAGAGTCTTTTAGAGGTGAATGTGTGTTTTTTGGCCTCAAATAAAAAGTTACCTGGCTGGTTCGGCTGGCTGTGTAAATGTAGATATATGAAGTTGTTTCTGCTTTGTTTTTAATTCTCTACTTTTTTTTCCTTACAGCTGCATTTATGCTAAAAGTTTTCAAAGAAATTCAAAGGCAAGTTTTATTGACATTGTTTCGACCTCTTGGTCAGTAAAACTTACTTTTATTTTTTTGAAAACTTTTTGGGTAAACGCAGCTGTAAGAAGAAAAAGGCAGAGAATCAAAATGAAGCACATAGCTGTTTACCGTATATTAGGCTCCATAAAATTCATAGAATGCTTCTCCTCCTGCTTATTTTCCTTCACATTGGAGGGAGGTCAGTTTTAATCTTTATTTTTTATTTTTTATTTTGCTGATTTTTCCGTCTTTATATTATAAAAAGATGAGGAGGGGTTCACTTTTTATTTTTTATTTTTCTTCCTCGCAAAATCTTTCATTTTGTAAGTTGAATATTGGGCCATGAATGAACTACGTGTGTTACAATTGTATGTGAACAATGTCTTTCTATTATCAAAATCATAAAACATCACTTGTAAAACAACTAGTCATGAAGCGTGCATAGCAAACACATGACAGGCCTCTGACACGGGGCCGTTTTGTTTGCAACCAGGCGGGAGGGCCGTTTATTTTTTTTATCACTGATGAGACAATACAATTGTTCAAGGGGTTGCACTGTACACAGGCGGAAGGGGACGAGAAACATTTTATTATTTTTATGGTATAATATGAAAGTTTCTGCTTTTGCAGGGTGACATGTGCAATGACGCCTGCTGTACAATTTGGTGCACTCTTTGCGTTCTCTGCCAACTGAAGAGGCAAATGAATATCATCAAAGCTGATGGTGGAAAACTGAAGTAGAAAAATGGAAACGAAAAGCCAAATCCCGAATGATGTTTACGATGATTTTGACATTGATGACAAGATTGGGTTTTAATAATAGCTTCTAATTACAAGGTGACATAATTTTGAAGAAAATGATTCAATGCTTAGCTTTGTAAGCGTAGGAGAAATATGATGGACTTTGGAGATTTTAACGAAAATAATCATAGAGGCAATACTTTTTAGTCGATATGAATTATAGATATACAACTCTGCAAGAAAAGTCGTGAACGTTGATCTAGGACTGACAAACTAGTGTCTTGTCTCATTTTTCAATGCATGTAAATATACGTCTGTAAATTTAAAAAATCAAGATAATTTATTACGCAACATATAAAGTGATAAACAATTGTCAGGATTGAATCCTAACATGAACCGGTTGGGTCCACTGAATTAGATAGGCTCACCCAATATGTGATGTAGCTACCTGCCTATGTATTAATACAGTTATTAACACAATACTAACTTGTAATATGAGAATTTTACCAAACATTCTCGCTGCTTCACAGTTGAGAATTTGTGTTTTTCTTTTTTAACATTTTGTTATGCTTACGAATATTTTATTTGCTTTTATTTGCATGCAGTTATGACCTGCCATGAACTATTATTGAAAATATATTTCCGCATAGTTTCTTTGAAGGATATTGAATATTACTTAATATAGTGACTATGCTACCCATGTTATCTCTGCGGTTGATGAATAAATGTAGACTAGCACTGCTAGGATTCGACATAAGCAACTAAAAATAATTCAGTGACATTCGAAGCTTTACGGACATGGCAATTATAGATCAGCAACATGGACATATAAAACGTTGTACTCTGTTTTAACTGATATTAAAGTTTCTAATCACTCATGTTCGACCATACATCAGAACGTTCTGACATGGAGCGCGTTAGACTTTGTAATGTTTGAAAATGTAAATCACGTTTCAGTTTGATTTGTCATAGCTGGTGAGTGTAGAATTTATTTAATCTATTGTTCTTTTAAGGACATTTACATAATAAATCATTGCCAACCGTCATGCGACTCCAAACTGAAAGTTTATTTCTGAAAAAAAAAAATCATCAAATTAGATAAATTTATCGTGTAATACATAGTAAAAAATGATGATGAGTCCTCATCCATTTCTATGTATTTCTGTTTATCAACGCACGCAATCAAACAGTGTAAATTTTGCATAGAGATTTCACAGATCACAAAAAAGAAAAGATAAAAACAAAACAAAAAAACAAACAAAAAAACACAAAAATAACACGTAAAAATATCAGAAATGAAGCGTCTCATCATGATAACTGATCACTTAAAGGGAGCATACATAATCAACCAGCCAGCGAAGGAGGGGGGGGGTCATTCTATTTTCCAATGCTATAGAAATTTTTTACCCCCCCCCCAATTGAATGTAAAAATGCCCTTCCCCCTCTTGACAATTTTAGAATTCATATCCACCCAACAATTGGCAAACATGGCAACATATTAATACACAGAAACCTTGACCTTTGAGGCATATTATGACTAAGAAATTCTTATAGTTTCATCCCAAGCCTTGCTTTTTTATTCAATGACAAATGGATGAAGCCTTTATACAGTTTACCTGCTGAAGCGACGCAATAAAGGAAGCTAGTCAAGCTACCATCCCCTTCTTGGCTGAATTCCCCGTCGTTTTCCCCAAGTAGTGGTACTACTTTATTGATATTATAGGATTCCCGAGGCTTGGAGGAGGTTAGTGGGTTAGTGGCAGTTTTTTTCTTTCATCTATTTAAATTAATGATTACACCATTTATCGGTAATAATATGAAGCTGGATATGTGTGTCTTTATGGAATTCATGATCAAACATCGAATGTTTCTGAAAGAATTAACAGTGGTCCAACGCCCATAGTCACGATTTTTTTCATTGTGCTTGTCTGTATAACTATAATGAAAGGTAAAGGCTTTTTTTAACCGGTTGAAATACAGCCTTATATAATTAATGTTTATTATAACTATAATGCTCAGTAAAAATATATGCGTGAACGAACCCGTCGTTTTCTACAGACATGATATGACTTATATCGTGCCCAAGCAAATATGATAACCCTTAAGCGAGGGGCACATTCCACCTTGCGGCGGTGGTCGCCGCAAGGCGTGTTGAGGTCTGCGGCGTCTGCGGCGTTTTCCTCATGCAGTGACAAAAGTACAGTTGTGGGCAGATACGCACGGGCTCTGTACGTTATGAGTGCGTCGGGACAGGGAGTGGTTTTTATTGAGGTGGCCATGTGATGAACATGCATCAACCGTGTGTTGTACTCGCGTACAACTTACGTTCTACGCACCGTGTGATTACAAAAGTACGGGATCCGCACGTTCAGGTGCAGGGATCGCACGGCCCCGGTACTGTGTCTGTGCTGACAACGTGCTTTGCGTTTAACGTAAGGTCACCGCACTGCCTCCTTGCGGTCAGACCATGATGTAGGGTGGTCGTAGAGGAAGTTTGGCACGCCAAACTTCTTCCGCGGCCACCGTACGGTCTTAAAAAAACGTAGGTTTTCCGCACTGTACACTCACGGATCCTCACGTTTTCTATGCGTTTTTGGCAGTAGACTGGCTGTAGACCCACCTTGCGGTGGAATGTGCCCCTCGCTTTAAACACCCAATTTCACATAACTGATGCTAGCTCCAGACGCTCCAAAAGACGCCAGAAATGAGAAAACAATATTATCATCCTTTTTATGGTGCCTCGTTTGCATATGTTAGCCAAAACCTATGGTATCGTCGGAAATAGCACACCATAATAAATGAGAACGTCTTTATGAACATCGTCAGTAATGCAGAAAAAGCAAAAAGAGTATCTTCAAATTAACAACTTATAATAATCCAATACGGTAGGCCACAAACCGAAAATCAAACAAACAACAAAATCACGTCTCCAGAGAAGTGATAACTATTTTGGGGCCAGAAACTGGAAGAGCGCATAGCCAGAACCAGGAGAGGGGGCGCGCAGCCCCCCCCCCTTTCCCACCAAAAAAACTTCATTTTCATAGGGTTTTTCATAAAATCCCGTAAGTGCGCCCCCTCTTTTCCTTAAAAGTGCGGCCCCCTTTTCCGAAAACCTGGATCTGCCAATGAGAGTGTGTCATTTCCTCCAGGAAGACAGCAGTAATCTTGGAGCATGGTGAACAACCCAACCATTGGAGCAGATGCTTCATGCTTCCATTGCTTCAGATTTTAACGCCAGTGACGGCACTTACGGTCTCATTTGTCAACCATACATCCTCTCAAAGCAACAGTCGAGGCCACAGTTAAGCAAAGCCCTAGAACAAGCCAGAAGTGCACCGTTCCCAACCGAACCAGCAAGATCAGTTCAAAATACCATATTTTAGTTTTTGACAAGGAACCTACATGGTTTGAAAACGTTAATAAAAATAAAGAAAATGTAAAAATTAAAAATTAAATCATTGAGAACATATTCACACAGCATAAAAGAACATTACAAAACAAAATGAGACCAAGTGCTGTGTACCAAATACATAGGATTTTTAGTGAAATGACGCTAAGCTTCTGGCGTAGCATATGAAGCTAGCATCGGCTATGTGAAATGGGGGGAGGCGGGGGGGGGGTTAATATACCGTTTGAATTAAAAGAACTAAACACATCATAATGTTTCTGTACACGCATACTTGTCCGGCCACTGAGCATAACCTTAACTTTAAATTAGGAAAATGATGCCACCAATTTAACTCTCCTTCGTTGATTTATATAGCGTGCTAACATACTGAACAGTTTTAAAAGCGTGAAAGCTTCATGCAAAACACTAAACAGAAAGACTGCCAAGACAAAACCTCTATGCATCTACTGCATGAAGCTGAACGCGTCATGTGCCCAGATTCTTTAAAGGGCGCATTTCATATCCCGGTTCATTTACATCACGATCATGTTAAATATATTCTTCCTTCTTACCATGCAACATCACGATATTTCTAGACATTCGTCATTTTAAATTCACCAAAGAGCCGTTATAAGACAGGTATGCATGATATACGTTAATACTGTATATGCGTTTTTATTTGTTATATGGACATGTTTTGTTTTAATTTCATAAGTGATTTGATTTGATTTAGATATCTATGGAAAGGAAATCATCTTCACTTGCACATAGACTTGAGAATCATGTCTCAACATTTACTGTTACTGAAGGGAAAACTCGCCAAAATGCTTTTAGGGAAGAGTCATTTTGACTTGCTCGGGGGGGGGGGGGATGGCGGTTGATTTTAGGGGGGGGGGGTCGGACTTTTGAAAATGATCTTTTAGGGGGGTCGGACTTTCAAATCTCAACTAGTAGGGGGGGGGGTGTTATACTTTTGAATTTTGACATTTTGAAATAATAATAAAATCATAAAGAACACCAAACGTTCATCTATCATATAGCATACTGTATACTCATGAAATTTAAAGTTGAATACTAGGCATTCATATGTTAACAGCCATAGGCAGATCCAGGTTTTCAGAAAAGGGGGGGGGGCGCACTTAAGGAAAAGAGGGGGCGCACTTACGGGATATCATGAAAAACCCTATGAAAATAAAGTATTTTGGTGGGAAAAGAGGGGGCGCAGGGGGCGCCCCCTGGATCTGCCTATGACAGCAGTGATCAAACTCTAGTCTAAAATAAATCATAATGAACATCTACATTTATGTTCTAATAGAATCATTATAATCATCATCACGCGTTTAAAGCAAAGCGTTTAAAGTCCTCTCTTAGAAATCAATCAAAGGCTTTTATAAGGTCAATAAACGAGACGTAGAGTGTCTTATTCTCTGCCATATACCTCTTTTCCAACCCATGAAGGATGAATACAGCATCTCTTTTGCCTCTGCCTTGCATAACGGCAAACCGCATGTCATTTATGTATCCCTTGGATGAACTTTGCAGCAATTCTCACAGTGCTGTTTCTGCGTAAACTTCTTCGCCTCATCATCCATTGCAATCTCCCCAAGATCGTTTCACACACACTTGTCACCCGTCACATCTTCATTTTGTCTTCGAATTTGCTTTGCAATGCGAGAGATGTTATGCTTGCTCTCCATGGCAGTTGACGCGTCTGCCACTGCTTTAGCCAAATAGATTACATGTTTTGCTCATCTTTTGGCGACGAAATATACATTTTTATCTATCCCAGTCGTCTTCCATACTTCCAACACCTCCTGTTTTCCTGTATTGCTGAACCCACTACATTATTCCACCACCAAGTGTGCTTCCTAAGGGGCACTTTCTTTGACCAACCACACATTTTCTCTGTTATTCAAGTAACCTCTTTTTCAGGTTCAGCCATGACTCTTCCACAGAATCTGTCAGACTGACTGTCTGGAGGGCCTCATTAATTTCACTTGAAAACTCTGTTTTGCATGTCTGATCTTTCAGCTTTCAAATATGCAGCTTTGGAGTGCACTTTTGACGTTGGGTGGTAACAGTTTCAGTAACAGATCACAGACTAAGAGCCAGTGCACAGGTACGAATTCTAGATGTTCTTAGATTCTTTTAGATCTTTCTTCCTCAGCAGAACATAGTCAATCTGACTGCAGTGACCACCTGATTGATTGGTGTGTTATGAGATGCTGCTCTGGTTTCTTGAAGGAATTGACAACCACCATATCATAGGTTGTCGCTAACTCAAGGATACGTTCCCTCTCAGTATTGCGTGAGCTGTAACCGTATCCACGATGAACATTATCGTAACCGTTGGGACCGATCATGGTACATGTATATCTCTGCCTATCTTCCTCATACTCCGCACATTCCTCAAGACACCTTCTCTAATCATCTTCATCTAATCCATCAAACATCTTTCTGCACTCCCCATGAATCCTATCTCCATAACCAAGGGCTTTGCCAACTGCTGTCTGTGTTCGTTGCACTGGATTTTGGCAATCACCTGTTGCTGTATGAATGCGGGTATAAAATTAAGTGCAATTCTGTGCAGCTGAAAGGATACTTATTGAGGGTTTAATTGCTTGTTTGATGTTCCTACTCGTGGGCCTGCGTCAGTTTGGTCAAATATTCTTGGTTTCAAATATGTGGATTAACATTAAATTAGAATATTAAATATTCTAAATGTACTGTTGTTGCTTGTTTACGTAGCTACGTATGAATATGTACAATAGCCCGGATAGGGGGGGGGGGGTCATAGTTTCAATATGATACGCGTAGAGGGGGGGGGGTTCGGACTTTTCATTTCATCATGATAGGGGTGGTCAGACTTTAAAAACTAATTCCTCAGGAAAACCAACCGACCCCCCCCCCCCCGAGAAAGTCAAAATGAGTCTTCCCTTATATCAATGTCATTTGTTATATGTGTAATTCTCATTTGCGGTTGACATACATGTATATCGGGCCATATATGTCGTGGCATCGGTCTTGATGTCAGCGTGCCATATAATTTGCATTGTATGCCTGGATGTAAGCTTTAAGCTTGCTTTTCCATATGAATCTATATTTAGCAAATCATCCTAACATAAAAAACTTTTTTAAATTTCAATTTCGAGCCCATAGACTCCCCATAAAAAAGACAAAAAACAAAAAAACAAAAAAAACATTGCTAACCTACTTTAAGAGACTGCATAAGACTATAGTCGGTCTTATTAGAAATACTTTAATGGGGTGTGTAAGTATCAAAATTGCGTCTATATATGGGCTATGGCTGGGTGTATTGTGTAATTATGTCGAATAGTGCAGACTAATTAATCATCAGCGTGTCATTTGGTGTTTTGGTTTATAAGGCCGAGGGTACTAAAATGTAAATGTAAATGTGGTGGTTTGTAGTCATGATTCTAGTGCTGTCACGACTTTACATTCACACCAGGTCATTGGCATTCTTGTCACACTATATCTTTCTCAACTCCCCGGGGAGCATACAGTACAATTGCTGCCGTAGCGGCGCAGACGTGCTAATCATTCACATTTGCGTTCACTTGCCTGACCTGTACCTATTTAACGTGTAGGTACCACGGAGCAGTGTGCAACCTGTTAGAGGTAGGTTTGCTCAACACCCACCATCAGACCCGACCGGGAATCGAACCCGCGACCCTCTGGTCACGAGTCCAACTCCCTATCTACTTGGCCACGGAAGCACACAGTTGGCCGGTACTATCAGGACATGTTTGGCTACTAATATTGGGGGTGGGGTGGGGTGGGGGTGGCTAGACATTGCTAGAACAGTGGTCGGTGCTGCTGTCAGGACGAGGGATGGGGGTGAGGATGCTATAGAACTGTGCTACGCAAAATTTGTGATTGAATCATAGTTGTGGGGGCATGTGGTGGGTGACTTGGTGGGCAGGTACGATCAGGACATGGACGGGTGGAGTCAGAGTGGGGAGTTGGCGTTGTTACTACAGTTGTGTGTGTGTGTGTGTGTGTGTGTGTGTGTGTGTGTGTGTGTGTGTGTGTGTGTGTGTGTGTGTGTGTGTGTGTGTGAGTGTGGTGTGTGTGTGTGTGTGTGTGTGTGTGTGTGTGTGTGTGTGTGTGTGTCTGTGTGTGTGTCTGTGTCTGTGTCTGTGTCTGTGTCTGTGTCTGTGTGTGATGCGGAGGTGGCTGTTAGAATAGTGGCACCGTTGTGGGTGCTGGGGTGGGGGCGTTAGGTCAGTGCGATTAATATAGACCCCAAGCAATATTTGTTGTCGAATAAGAGAGGGAGCTAAAGTGGCTGGGGTGGAGGTATCGTCGGTATTTACTTCAGAAATAAGGCATGGGACTACGTTGGCCGTTATTGCAATTTCATCCCCACAGGTATAAGTTGACAACTAATACATATGAGATATACGTAATATGAAATTAAGCATGTTATTATTTGGTAGAGATTCTACTATAGTGTGATGATAATGAGGAATAAACTAGTGAACAGCCATATGGACACGGGCTTACAAGACGTACAATAGAGTCAGCACACACGTGTGTGTGTTTGTGTGTGTGTGTGTGTGTGTTTGTGTGTGTGTGTGTGTGTGTGTGTGTGTGTGTGTGTGTGTGTGTGTGTGTGTGTGTGTGTGTGTGTGTGTGTGTGTGTGTGTGTGTGTGTGTGTGTGTGTGTGTGTGTGTGTGTGTGTGTGTGTGTGTGTGTGTGTGTGTGTGTGTGTGTGTGTGTGTGTGTGTGTGTGTGTGTGTGTGTGTGTGTGTGTGTGTGTGTGTGTGTGTGTGTGTGTGTTTGTGCGTGTGTGTGTGTGTGTGTGTGTGTGTGTGTGTGTGTGTGTGTGTGTGTGTGTGTGTGTGTGTGTGTGTGTGTGTGTGTGTGAATCTTCAATCTTCAATTAAATATAATCTGTACTTTCCAAAGTGAGAACACAACATGCCATTTATTTCAAACCAAGTAATCGGCTGCGTTTTTCCAGATCTACATCAGCACTCTGGACAAGTGAAGTCTGTATAGGAATACATTATGGCTTACTCACAAGACAACATGGGTAAGATATTTTCACGAGGCGTCTATGACAGATCCAGTTTTTTTTTAAAAAGGTGGGGGCGGGGGGCATTTTAGGGATTTCATGGGTCTTGTACTTGCGACCGATGGCGGACGTGTAAAAAAAACTATGTAACTGAAGCATTTTGGTGGGAAGGGGGGTGGGGGGGCGCCCCCTCCCCCACCCGCCCAACCTGGATCTGCTTATGGGCGTTATGTACTGTACACAATATTCAAGTTTCTTTGAATATGTCTGACATGCTGTTGAAACTCTTCCACTTTTCCATGGCTTAGTAAACATTTTCAAATTCCATTCCAAAGTCAGTACCAAATATTAAGGGCTTAGTCATTATTTAATGGGTGGGCAGAGACGAACAAAAAGAACTTTGTATGAATTAAATCTAGATTTTATAATATTGGTCCATTATTTCCTAAAGTTCATATCATTATATAGCTACCAGGAAGTAATAAGACGTTTTTGGGAATTGTGTGTTAAGTGGCGGTGGGGTATTTAGTTTTGTTCTGTCACATACATACAAGTGGCAGGTAGGAAATTCATATTTCAAGAATTCTTTGAATTGGAGGGGGGAGGAGGTATGTTAGATTTGCGAACACGAAAGGGGTGTGTGTCAGAAGTTCATAACAACACCGTCTGAAAACTTTCTTGTCTCCCCATGCATTAATTGACTCAGCCCAAAAGTCCTCTGTGATTGATAGTAAGGTGAGGCCCAATCACCGAATGGCTAATTGCTTCCTTGTGTTGTCACTTTCTCTGACTGACTTACTTTAAAATAACCCCTGACTTAACTCTAGCTTAAGAAATGTAAATGTTTTCCAATATCTTCCATGGCTGATAAGAGAAAACATGTACGTTCTCATCAAATGAAGCCCACTTCTTCAAATGTCCTTGACTAGCACATCTTGATTAAGACGAGGTCGACAAATAAAGCCCCTACATGTAATTTACACGCTAACAAGTTACTTCCACTGATAGACACAAGCATAATGTGTTTTATTTACATTGCAGATAAAGATAAAGATGAAAAAAGATAAAGATAAAAAAGATATGTTAAAAAAAGATAAAAAAAGAAAAGATAAGAAAAGATAAAAAAGATATGTAAGGATCATTTTAGAACAATAAACAGTAAAAGAATGAAAAAAGACAAACTAACATGAATCCATGTGCTGATTACCAAGTTACTAGAATACTTTATAATTACGTAACTATTTTTTCAGGTTACGCACCACAACCCCAGGTTATGCACCCCCAACCAGTCAACACGACAATGGGTATGATTAGTCTCTCTGTAAATTGGCGAAAACATCTATTTTAAAATATGCTTTACAACTAATTTTTAACTAAAAAAACCCCTTTGATTTAAACTGTGATATTTTACTATGCATTTCATGCGAAATAAACTGATACAATACAAAATAAATTGTACAATAACAACCACCAGTCAACACACAGATATAAGGCATCGACCATTTGATCTCAGAGGGGGGGGGGGCAGCAAAAATATTGAAAAAAATAACGCAAGGCTGAAAATTGGTGAAAAAAAGGTTTCATTTGGCTAGAAAAAAAATAATTGTCAGATTTTGTAATAATTGAGGTTCACTAATCTAAGAAAAAAAATCTGAAAAAAAATCTAAGAAAAAAAGAATTAGATGTCAAATTTTATGGAAAAAAAATTGAAGCTATGGTGAAAATAGCTGCTCCCCCCCTCCTGAGATCAAATGGTCGATGCCTAATAATAGTAGAAACACTCATACTTACACTGTAAAACAAATCCACATCTATGGATCAGTGTCCTCCCTATGATGACATAAGAACTACAATTTTTCGATAGCGCAGTGGACATAGATGCCAACTTTTCAGAGTTTGATAGAATAAATAAGATGTGTTTTATTTTAAGCAATGCACAGATTGCACCACAAGCTATCAGATGTGTACATAAAATGTTTAGCCGTAGAAATTTGTATATCACTAGATACGTGACTTTTGGCTATGCGAAATATTGCCGGTTTATACACCCTCAGGAAGGACGAAGACCTTCACGAAATGAATCAGCATACTGATATGAACTGATATTTCTAAATCTAATATGCTCGTCAAATTTTAGGACAATGCGTCAAAATAAGCCATTACATGGCTGGAATACATTCTTTTAATATGATATTCAAATATTCAAAGTGTATATTTTAAGTTTTATTCTAGTCACTCTGTAAATTGGCAAAAACATCTATTTTAAAATATGCTTTAAAACTAATTTTTAACTAAAAAACTTTGATATGGACTGTGATATTTTACTATGCATTTTATGCGAAACAAACTGATACAATACAAAATAAATTGTACAATATTATTATACTATGTTTGAATATCTTAACGACAGAATACTAAACAAATAACTAATAACCATTAATTGCTTTGTGTTAATGTTACTCTGCTGGTAATATATATTTGGATTTTGATATTTTTACGAACTCAAGTTGAATGTATCAATTTGTCCGCGTCTAGTTAAATGGAGACTTCAAATGTTGGACATCTGATTATGGAACCTTAAAAATAAAACATTGAAGACAAAAGATAGTAGTACTTTATAAGGAAGTTTTAGACATTTTCAGTTGTCATCAACCAACCCGGCAAAGAGTGGCAAAGCGTACCCCAGAACACCCGAGACTGGAGCACGCAGCTGTGTGGATGCTGCGAGGATATTGGAGTGTGTAAGTGTGTCAGGTTACAAAGTTATGTAATCATGCATTCAAATAACTAAGTCATCTTATGAACTTGTTTTGTGTACCAAGATTTAGAAACTGCCACAGTATGTAGGAACAATACGTTCAGCACGGTTCACATTAGTATTGGTATGCAGGACGTTTTAAGATACGTCAAAGGCACCACGTTTTACGTAAAATGTTACTTTAAGAGTGAAATGGGCGGGGCTAAATCAGAAATGTGTCAATGAAAGATTGATTGGATTGACACATTTCTACTATAGTCCCGCCCATTTTACTACTCATGCCCATATTTGGACGGTGTGATATGCGTTATATCGCTACTGTAGCCCATTCATAATTACTACTTGGAGTGTGAGAAGTTGTAATATAAGGTGACGATCGCGGGTACGATGTCAGTAAACTAGAAGAGGGTTTGGCCGTGATCGTAAAACAAACTATATTTTAAAACATAAACTTTATTCACAAACCTTGCACAAATAATTTCGAAACGTATAAAATTAGAAATGTTCATAAAAAATAAATTGTCTTTGTTGATCGGTGCTTCCAATTGTCCAGATCTCGGGATTGACTCACTATGAGGCACAAGCTAAGTTACACAAGGACACTTTTGCAATTAATTTAGAGTCTCTGTATCACAAATGTCTGTACCAAAATATCTTTACCAAAATGCCCCGTCAGTCCTGCAGAAGGCTTTTGTCTTGTCCATTAAATGAATGAAGATAATAAATAATTGTGACTGAATAAGCATAGCTACTATGTAATGTTAAGGTTACTATGAAGTCTCTAAGGGAAAAATATTCTATTTTCAGCTTTTTAATATACTGTAAACTATGAAGAACAACATGTTTTGAAATGAACCTTTTATCTTCAATAGTTTTCCCATTACAACCCATTGTAATTTGTAAGAATTGAAGCAATAATGAGTGAGAAAATCAAAGTTTAATAAAAACCAAAGAAAAGAGTTCATAGTCCCCTAATATAGAAGATGAAGTTCATCTGCTCCTGTAATGTCCTATGCTTGATGATCTCAGACAGAATATGTTAGGTTTTGTAAAGCCAGAGCTATGTCCGGAAGGTCTGTTTTGGTCCTTGATGACCAATACAATATAATACAAGCTGATTTAGGGAAATTAATTTCCAATATTATGGAACGGCGTTCATGTCTTTTAAATATTTA
Source organism: Streblospio benedicti (assembly GCA_019095985.1). Classification (NCBI taxonomy): domain Eukaryota; kingdom Metazoa; phylum Annelida; class Polychaeta; order Spionida; family Spionidae; genus Streblospio; species Streblospio benedicti. Next base: position 58,388,336 of record CM032664.1, on the reverse strand, counting down.
ATGGAAACTTGGTAGAATATAAGTTTATTTTATCACAAGCATATGTTTTACATGTTTTATTTATCTATTCCTTTATCATAAAGCTATTTTAATGTAATGCTCTTAAGCCAGATAAAGCCAGGCAACATATTTTAATGTTTTAATATGTATTGTAATGTTTTATATGTTGTACGACATCAAGAAATAAACAATTATAAACTAGATAAACTAAACTATTCATACTCAGTTCGAAATTGATTATGACATACCGTTAGCTCTGCTGGTCTAAAATAATTTAGAGTCATCATAATTTTTGCTGAAAGTTACATCTTCCTTCAGGCTGCTGCGGGTATTTCTGCTGTTGGTGTCTCCTCTGCCAAATAACACAGGAGACGGGCCAGGGCTGCTGCGTCGCTTGCTGCTGTCCACTTGTGGCTCTGTTTGGCTCCAGGCTGCGGCTCAGAACCATGTTTGGCATCAGGGTAGGTTTTGGGCATTATATTCTGCAAAAGTTCAATGTCAACTTTGATGATAAAGACGACCAATATGATGGTAAATTTGTATGCCAAACAACCAGTTACAGATAGATGCAGATCTCAATAATATGGAATTAATTAATGTGTAGTATTATGACCACTTCTTGCTATCTTTCATACGTAGGTAGCGACCATCATTATTTTTTCAGGGGGATGATCATTTTCCGGGAAGGGGCTCAATTTTCATTCAAAGTGAGATGGAGGGCACTCAATTCTCAAACTGAAAAGGTAATATTTTACGCACTTTTGTTGCGAACTGATGCCTTCCTGCAAAATGCATGATTTTGGATTTAAATGTATTGTAATGTCAACAGGTCAAATAGATTGCTAAATATATATTCATTGACCATTGACAGTGAATGATTCATTGCAATACAATTTAAACAGTTTTCAGGGAATCTGTCCAAAATCAAACTTTATAATACAAAAGTATGTCATTGTCCATAATTTATCCGTGCATTCAATTTCAACGTAGTGAGTTAGGGAGGGCATTCGATTTTTTTCTCGTCAATACCAAATGACCGCCCCCGCCCCCTGTAAAATGAATCCATTAGAACTTAGAAATGTAAGTAAATCTAGTCTCACTGGCAAATAGGCGAATATGACATACAGTACCCTCACGTATTTTACTGGCCCATAGGAGCTGCAGTTGACCGATGTATGAGCTAAAGTGAACTAATCTGACGTGTGGGTGTCAAGTAAAAATTCACGGTAAATATATCAATACAATGCAACAGATGGGTGGGTTGTTAAAGCTCTACGTGTCGAATATGCCTCTCTTAAAACCATATGTGCTAGACACACATATGCATAGTAAAATGTATCCTGTTAAATTATTCGTTGACTCAACTCCCGGGGGGGGGGGGGCTCTTCCACAGTCGGGGTGGGTATATTCTCAGCACGAAGACCCCTGATTTTTTAGATGACAAAGTATCTAAGACCCCCTATTTCTTGGCAGCCAAACCCCAAAGACCCCATAATTTCTCTAAATCTCAAAGTAGAGACCCCGGGGCATAGACCCACACTTTTGCTAGGGCAAAATGTCTCTATATAACTTGTTTCAAATTTCTATGAATATGTTACCTGTGGTCTAAGTAAACTGAAACATGATGATATCTTGTTGTTGTCTTCATATTTATGACCCCTTATTCTGGCATAAACCATATTTAAGACACCCCTCGCCCCCATTTTACAAAAAATTAAGACCCCCCATTGTGAACTCGCCGTGGAGCATACCTACCCAAAACAGATGCCAGTGCCCCCCCCCCCCGGGACTCAGCTATATCTCTACATATAATAACCAATTATCTGCAACTGCCAAGTGTAAATGTAGACATGTGAAGTTGTTTCCGCTTTGCAGGGTGATATGTGCAGTGACATTTGCTGTTCACTTTGGTGTTGTCCCTTCGTTCTCTGCCAACTGAAGCGGCAACTGAATATCATCAAAGATGCCGGTGGAAACGTCGCGTAGAAAATGTAAAGGTGGAAAGGAAAAGACAAATCTCGATTGATGATTACGATGATTTTGACGCTTATGACAAGATTGGGTTTTAATTGCAATGGGCCCAGGTTTTAACTATAAGGTGATCTAATTTTCAAGAAAATGATGATTAAATGGTTAGGCTTGTGTGGGTTAGGAGAAATATAATGGAATTTGGAGTTTGTAGTTAAAATAACCATAGAGGCAATAATTTTAATTAATCTGAAGTATAGATATACAATATGAAATGCAATGAAATGTACCTATAGTGTCCTCATTTTCCCTGTAGTGAATCTAGAGCTGACAAACTAGTGTCTTTTTTCATTTGTCAATGCATGTAAATATACTTTTGTAAATTTGGAAAATCAAGATAATTCGCTGAGCTACATGTAGAGGATAACTGTTAGAAATGAACCAATCAATTGTCTGGATTGAAGCTATTAATACAGTTATTAATACAATACTAACTTGTAATATGAGAATTTTACCAAAGATTCTGGCCGCTTCACAGCTGAGAATTTGTGTCTTTCTTTTTAAAATTTTTTTTTTGCAAACAGAGTATTTTATTTTAGTTTATTTGCATTTAGTTATGGCCTGCCACAAACTATTAATGAGTATATAGCCTCATAGTTTCTTTGACAAATATTGAACACTAACTACTTTAATGCTTATTAGCTGGCCTATGCTCTACCAACATCTATGTTATCCCTGAGGTTGATGAATAATTGTAGACTAACTCTGCTAGGATTCGAGTATCAACATAAGCAGCTAAAAATACTTCGCTGACATTAAAAGATTAATGGACACATCAATTACAGATCAACAAAATGGACATAAAATGTTGTATTGCTAATGTTCAAATCATCCATATTTGGAAATGAAAAAAAACGTGGTACTGTTTGGGTATCAATCCAATTGTAAATATATAATGTTAATTGTACTAAAAATCCTATGTATTTGATACACGGCGCTTGGTCTCATTTTATTTTGGAATGTTCTTTTATGCTGTGTGAATATGTTCACAATTGTTTAATTTTGAAGTTTTAAATTTTTTATTTTTATTAACGTTTTCAAACCATGTAGGTTCCTTGTCAAAAACTAAAATAGAAATACAACATAAAAACAGTGCAAATACAGTACTGTACTTGCATTGTTTTTATATTGTATGTCTATTTTAGTTTTTGACAAGGAACCTACATGGTTTGAAAACGTTAATAAAAATTTTAAAAATTCAAAATTAAACAATTGTGAACATATTCACACAGCATAAAAGAACATTCCAAAATAAAATGTTAATAGTAAACTGGATCTTATTTACCGGTAGTTGCAATTGTTTTTTTATGGAAAAATGGAAATAATATCAAATATGGCAAAGATCTCTATAGAATTTGAAATTTGAAATGACATGCTTTAAGAATGAGGCAACTGGTGAAATTAACTCTAAATCATATAAAGTATGTATTGATAATGAAAAAATTAACACAATGTTTTTATACTCATTGAATAAAACTACTGTATTTGTTATGATTTTTATTTGTGAACTACTGTCATATTTATTTATGAAATGCATAATCATTTTACGATTCAGCCTGATTTGTCATAGTTTTTAAGTGTAGATTTTATTCAATTAAATGTTTTAAGGCCATTTACATATAGATCATTGTCAACTGTCATGCGAGTCAAAAGTAAAGATTAATTTCTGGTAAAATATTATAGAATAAAACCATCTAGGTAGAATAATTTATCTTGCAACACAGACTAAAAAATGAGGAGTCCCCATCCAATTCTAAGTATTTCTGTTTGTCAACATAAACCATCAAGCAATGCAAATTTTGCACAGAGATTTCACACAGCACTACACAAAATCACGTAAAAATCTTCTTGGAAGTTCAGGGTCCCATCACAAGAGGTGTCCAGTAGCATAGTGTGTCATATTGATGATAACCCTAATGTTTAATTCACACAGTTCATAATGCAAATCGTCTGATGCATATATCTTCCTCTTCATTGGCCATCCGTCACGGCAAGTGTCGTCATTGTGACTTTTTCATAACACTGATATTTCACCAAAATTATTCTCTCTGTATATAAATGAGTTAGCCAAAGAAATAAACTCCTTAAATCTTGGAGTAAAACTTGATAATGTCAACGTTTCAATAGTTTATGCGGGATGATATGGCCTTGATGGCGAATAATGAAAAAGATCTTCAACAAATGTTAAGTGCTATGGAAAAATGGAGTAACAAATATCTCTAAAGTAAATTCTTCAAAAAGTAATATTGTCCACTTTAGGCCATTAAGATCCCCCAGTCCAAATTTCTTGTATGTATGATAATTGCAAACTTGAAATGGTGTCAAATTACAAATATCTTGAGTGATTTTAGATGAACATCTTAATTTTGGCTTATGTTCAAAAAACGCTGGCTGACTTGGGAGGCAGAGCATTAAGTGCAATTATATCAAAATTAAAATTGTCCAAAAAACGTTGATTTAAAACCTTTACCAAACTGTACGAATCGTGTGTGGTTCCTGTAACTGATTATGGAAGTGGTGTTTGGGGAACATTTAACGTTTCACATTCTGATGCTAAACAAAAACAGAGCCATTAGATACTTTCTTGGTGTGCACAAGTTTACTCCCATTCCAGCAATACATTCTGAAATGAGTTGGTTTAGGGGTAACTTTGGCTAGCTTTAACGCAAGGTAAACTGCAATATTAATAAGGTAGGACTCAATGGGAAAAATGCAAAATGTCATAGGACATAGTTACTGTTATGGCTCTATTCTCGCTATTTACAAGTGACAGATTTTTTACAGTTGATGCTGGTTTGCACATGTCTATTGTCGCACATAGACATTTGTCCCTCAACTTTGGGATGATGATGTACATGTCACGCCCACAAAAAGTGGAACAGTGTTTCTTAACATCTTTTTTTCTTGACCCCCCCCCTCCTAAAAAAGTGGAAACATAAGATGTGTGATATAATAGAACAAATATCTACAGTGTTTCATGATATCTATTCAAATATTACTTATATATGCCAGCAAATGATATCTATTATATATCAGGAATGCAAATCCAGGTCCCTCTACTCTAATTGTTTGTGGGAGCGTGACAAATGCACACCACCCTTTTACTGATACAGGCTCACAATTTAAAAACCCATTCATATAAACCGCTGAAAGTAAACAAGCAAAGTGACGTAAAGTGACGCATCATTTGTTGACAATGTCGCATCAGCGACAAGTGTCTATAAAAAGTTTTGTATATTACCCATTTTTGTTAATTTTAGGACGGTGTACTTTAACGGCGTGTTAAACTTCAGTTGCTGGCAGAATTTTAAACCACCAACTTCCTGTTGTGCGTACAATGATATTTGATGTTACCATGATTAAGGTAAAAAATGACAATTCATTATAATATTGTATTTACTATGATGTATGTGTTTATTAGAGTGCTATACATTTTTATTGAAATTAAACACACTAACTGGAATGAAAAACGTCCACAAGGAAAGTGCTAGTGCGCATTAGGATATGCAGCATATTATAGTTTGTTCAATAAATCATTAGATTTATTTATAAACATCTAAACAAATAAATAAAAAATATATAATACTAAAGCATGGATCATAATTATGCAAGTTCATGGTGTTTTCATAGGTGTAATAAATAACAAATGTGAAAATTATGAGTCTTATTTTCCGTGCGCTTCCAATGGAAAAAAAACACCGTTTATTGGACCCTGGAGTTTACAGAACACTATATTTTGACTGAGCATTATTCCTTTAATTGCTCAAATTGATGGAAATAGTGACCAGTGGGCACCTATTTCATGGAACGCAAGTATCCAGATTTGGGTGCATTAAGGATATTATTTCGTCCCCGACTTGTTACCCTGAATGAAATGTAATTATTGGGATGCATCTATTTTGAATAAATACTAAAAAAACGTTACCCGTGTCTACATTAACAGGTAATTATTTGAAAACTTGACCAATCGTTCACCCAAAACTCTATGGGGACTTTGTCGGAAAAGGATGTCATCAGATGGCACCTGGTGTCTTCTTTGAGGGTTAGTTTGCTGGCACACTCACCTCGTGCGGTTGTAGTCCCCTTTTTAAAAACCCAAAAAAACCCTTTTTTTTAAAAAAAGGAAAACCCCTTTAACGGGGGGGAAATTTTTGGGGGGTTTTTTCCCCAAAAATTTTTTTTTTTTTTTTTTTTTTTTTGGGGGGGAAAAAAAAATTTTTAAACTTTTTGGGGGTTTTTTTTTTAAAAAAACCCTGTTTGGAAAATTTTTAAAATTTAAAAATTTAAGGAAAAAATTCCAAAAATTTTTTTTTAAAGGGGGGGAAAATTTTTTTTTTTAAAAATTTAAAAAAATTTTTAAAAAAAAAAAAAAAAAAAAAAAAAAACCCCCAAATTTAAATTTTTAAAAATTTTTTTTTTTAATAAAAACAAAAAAAAAAAAAAATTTTTTTTTCCCCCCCTTTTTAAAAAAATTTTTGGGTTTTTTTGGGAATTAAAAAATTTTTTTATTTTTTTTGGGGGAAAAGGAAAAAATTTTTTGGGGGGGGGTTTTTTCCCCCTTTTTTTGGTTTTTTTTTTTTAAGGGGGGAAAAAAAAAACCCCCCCCTTTTTTTGGAAGCAAAATTTTTTTTTTTAAAATTTTTCCCCCCCGGCCCCCCAAAAAAAAAAGGGGAATTTTTTTTTAAATAAAAAAAAATTTTTTTTTAAAAAATTTTAAAAACCCCCCCCCCAAAATTTTTGGGGGGGGGGGAAAAAATTTTTTTTTTGGGGGTTTTTGGGGGGGCCACCCCCCTTGGGGTTGTAGTCGCCGCAAGGGGTGTTGAGGTCTGGGGGCGTCTACGGCGTTTTCCGAAAGGGATTGACAAAAGTACAGTTGTGGGCAAATACGCACGGGGCCCCTGCTTTGGGAAAGCGTCGGGACAGGGAGTGGGGTTTTTTTTGAGGTGGCCTGGGGGATCAACTTGCAAGAACGTGCGGTGTACCCCGCGTACAACTTTACGCTCTACGCACCGGGGATTACAAAAAATACGGGGCCCCCACGTTCATGGTACAGGGAAGCACGGCCCCTACTGTGTTTTTGGGCCCACAACGTTTCGGTTTAAACCTCTGCGTTTCACGGTTCTCCCCACTGCCTCCCTTACGGTTAGGCCATGACGCAGAAACCAAACTTCTTTTTTTCGACCACCGTACGAACTTTGCCGTTGCCGGCACTGTACACCCACGGATCGAGCCCGTTTTCCGGCTGGGAGACCCCCCTTTTCGGGGGAATGTGCCCCTTTGCTTAAGAAATTTATCATGGGAAAGGGAGGGGGGATGGGTGCGACCCGAATGGCCTCTTTTAATCCTTTTTTTTAAAAACCCCTTTTCTTCAACAAATTTTAGAAAATTTTTGGGACTCTTTTTCTGCTTTTAAAGATAGGTTTTTGGTGCCCCGGAAAACGGCCCGCATCCAACAAAAAGGGAAGTTGGCCCCGCCCCTGGGGAAGAAAAGGGGGAATCCAAAATTCCCCAAATTTCCTTTGGGCAAAAAACCCCTTTAAACCCGAGCAAACCAGGAACAGGGGCCCCCAAACCAAAAAAAAGAGGACCCAAATTAAGAAAGACGCGTTATTCCAACCCGAGCCCGGGCCGGGAAAGGGTTCATTTTTTCCCTTTCTTTTAAACGGAAATTTAAACCCCGGCCATACCCCTTTTTGGGCACTTTCCAGTTTTTTACCAAACCTTTTTTAAAAAAAATTTTTCCCCCCCATTTTTATTTTTTTGAA
>CM032664.1:58356446-58375380 GCA_019095985.1 Streblospio benedicti | reverse complement strand
CCTCAATTGTTTTCGTTGATTCACATTCGTTTCAATATTGCTTAAAACATGACATGCAATTTGATACGATGTTTATGCAAATGGTGTCCAACTTTGGCACGTTGGCAACTAAATCAAAACTGCCAGAGAGCATACAACGCTAATTTCCACATTACTCATGGGCAATGAAATATTTACTTTACAATCGTAGTACCCCAAGTGGTGTTGATAAACGATAAGGTGTCTCAAAATAGTTACTACGATTTTACTCGCACGTGGTGCAGCCTCCGAACAACAAAACGCTGTGATGCTTGGGCTTGGCAGAAAGAAAATGATAAAGACTCATACTGTTTGTCATATTTTTCCATATTGAATTTCTAATTGTTTGTAGCCACCTGCTGGTTTTATAGACATAAACTAACATTAAGAAAAGAAAATGTATCGCATCACTAGAACAACATTGACTCATGTGTGACGATGTTTACTTTTAACCATATTTTATTTGCAATTATTTAAAAGTAAAAGCTCGTTTTGTTGATCACAAGAAAAATTTACGTTGATGTATGATATGAACACACCTTGTGCATCAAATGATTAAATTTACTTTATATCTATAACCTTTTACATTTTTGTATAAAATAAACGGTTACAATTTCCTTTGGTCACATTTCAGTGTCTAACAGACGTACTCTATAAGTCCACACTATTATATCACTGACACTTTTGCAGGTAATGCAACTCGCAGAGTTTTCTTCTCCGTGGCTGCCAACAAAAGAGAAGAATCTTACCTCGGGGGCGAGGCCGTCATATTCCACGAGGTGTTTGCCAACATCTACCCGGCAGGCCTCACGGGAGCAGGCTGGGACCCGTCTTCTAATAAATTTACTTGCCCGCTCACTGGCTATTATATGTTCACGGTCAGCTTGTACATGAATAATGGAGCGTACGGCAATTTCCGCGTTTTCCTGACACACACTCTGCACTCTAGCGAAGACATAACTCTTGCCTCTATCTACAATTTCAAGGAATCCGATATCACGGGTCGCCTAAGATGGACCTCTAGTGTGCAAATGATAGCTCTATGCCAGGCCGGTGAAAAGGTCTGGGTCCAGGTGGTTTCCAATGGTTATACTCTTTACGACAATGGTTATCATTACAATCATTTTAGTGGCATGTTGATTTATTAAGCCATTTATGAATTAACTAAACGTCGTGGTTAGTTTGTAACAATAATAGACAATTGTTGACACTATTACGTTGAATAGAAGTTTTGATTGTGATTTTAATCACTTTGAAATTTCAATGAATTGGGTGTAATAAATACTACAATAAACACACATATTAATCTTTAGGTAAACATTACACTGCGTTGGTAAATCCTATATAAAAGTCAAATACAAGTCAAATACAGGAAATACCGAAATATGCTACGACTTTGGAATAGGATTCAAAGATGAAAAATTACAGATTAACTAAACGATTATTTTTTTATGGATTTTAATCGACAAAAGCGAAACTGATCCGAACAGATGAAAACTATTTTTGACTTTTTAGATATGTCTCACATTTTTAAAGAACGGAAACATTGTGAATTGATTTTTTTAAGAACGGAAAAGGATTGTATGATTGTTGAATTGAAATTATGTGAAACTTTTTAAAAATGATTAATGATATATTTGCTGTTTAAATAAATGTCAATGATTGTTAGATTTAGAATTTTACAGTTAAAAATTGAGACTGGTCGTTTTGAAAATATTGAATTAGAACAACGTCTGTGCATCTTCTGTGAAAGAAATTAAATTGAAAATGAAGTTCATTTTATAAATGGTGATCTGTACGCATAAGGACCTACGTACTGTACTGTTTTCAAAATGTAAAAATGTTAATGATTTAAATGATCAAGAACAGTTTATACATCTTATGACAAATTGTCAATATTATGTAGCTAAATACATAGAAAATGCATGGAATATGAGAAAAGACAAACTGTATAACTAACAATTGTAATTTATTTTCATTGCACACTTATTATAAGATATGATTTAAACTGACTTATAAGCCATAATTGGATGGGTGATATCATTAATGTATTTAAATGTAATCAGAATATGTGTATCACATGTCAGTATAATAAATTATTATGTAACTTGACTTGACTTGTGAAATCTCCAGGATATAAACCTGCCCGACTAGACCCACTGAGGCCACAGGGAAGCTTTTAACCACAACCGGGTCAATAGATAGACCACGTGTTAATATACAACCAAAGAATAGGAGAGCAGGGATCCGTGTTGCAGTGTGTCCTATTTCCCCACCAACGCATATGCTAGATGCTAAAAATTAGGTCGCAGATGACTGATGAGCACATCCAAATGGCATCTTTATATTTCACAACTAACGTGTACAATTAAGCTGCACGTGGGTAGTGATTATTTGAAAAAAAGCATCTGGGAGACGTTTCTGCTGATATGGCACGCATGTCGGAGGTAATTAGGGACTAGAATACTACTTTATACACTTGTAAGCATGTCTTGTATAAATATAGGATTTACGTCCACAACCACAGCTGCTGGTGCATGTTGGGAGCCTCAACTAAAATGCATATTAATCGCCGGCTTATACTGAATTCATTCATGCATGAACGATACACTATTGGTAATGCACTGTAGGCAAGAAGTTTTCCCCAAGAAAGGAATTGCCACTGTGTGTAAGTATTTTTATTTATAAATGAGTGATTACTCATTAAAATGTGACTTCGTTTTACAAAGATCAAATGCATTTATTCTATTGTGTGATAAAGAGTTGCAGGCAAATGAAGCTTTCGCTTTGATCGTCCAAGCAAATACATATTCGTTATCAAATCCACTGGACAGTCATCCCTCTGCACGTAAAAGAACTCACCTAGTTTGAAAACTATAACTAGTGTGATCCCTCCAGTACACCCTTGGCTCAGTTGGTTACCTAACCTGCCAAACAAACAAGGACCACATTGGAAATAAGCATTACATATATATGTACGCTTTCATGTGCTATCCTGGGAACATTAGTTCCTGAAGAATATCAATCAATCAATCAATCAATCAATCAATCAATCAATCAATCAATCAATCGGCTAGAATGCAACTTTACTGTATTTACTCACCTCATGATTTATAATACTAGAAATTACACAGTATTTACACTGCCACAAGTAGCATGGACCACGAGAAGTCTGACCAGCCTCCTGCGTACGCCCCCGAGGCTCCCCAGGCACCACCCCCACCACCGCCTCCGCCCCAGCACCAATCCCCCTATCTGCAGCCACAGCAGCCGCATCCAAACACCACCGCGGCTTCTCCGCAGACAATAACTACTCAAGTATGTGTGTGCATTTCTTCTTTATTTACAAGTAAAATTCAACTTCCTCAGATATGTAAATTAAAGTAACGCCATTTCTGTGTCTAGCAAAGCCAGTCGGCAATAGCTCTACCTTAAGGCGGAATTTTTAATCATATTGATCAAATATCGAATGCTGAGTTGTGAAGATCTTAAACTTTATATTAATTATGAGAAATTCTGTATTTGCCATTGTTTTTTATATGAAAATTTAACCCACTTATAACTGCACAAACTTTAAGTTGCACGTCTTTAAAGAAAGTCTCTATGTGCTCAGATTGCCTTTATACTCATAAATAAACAGTAGCAACTCGTTATTGCTTCAATTATAGGGAGAAGAGTAAAATGAGATAACCAATATTCAAGATAACTAACTAACATATGTTAATAGTTGAAGGGAAAAAAACTAACCTTGCAAAAACAGAAAATTTGAGGTAAGAAATATTGAGATAACAAGGTTCTAGTTTATGCTACATTGAAGATAGTTCACTTGTTAATCTGATAATAGTATCGTTGCCGCTAGGATATGAAATAGAGCCTACCCGGCGGCCCGGTGCCGGCTGATTCTGGCCCGGGCCGGCTGGTTTTAAAAGTTCACGGCCCAGTGGGTCGGCTACTTTTTGGGAGTTCTAAATATGAACATAATGAAGGGCCGTACACTTTTTGCCAGGGCCGGCTACTTTTTATAGTTGTGGTCCGTAAGCAAATTTTGATGAGTTTCATACCCTTCCATTGCCTGATTTTGATCTAGCCAACAACTACTGTGAACAACCACGTGACCATGCCTGCAGTTCAGCAGCCGCCTCCCGCAATCATTGTCCAGCCTCCAGCACAGACGACCCAGCCAGCCCCGGCCACAACCACAGGTACCCACAGCCATAAAAACAGTACCGTATTCGTTCTTAGGGACTATTCAGTATTTATGACAGGGTTGGGTAGAAGGATTTTCCAAAAAATGTTGTGAAAAAAATGATAGCCCCCCTCTGTGAAAAAATTGGTAACCCCCTTGATTTCATGTGACAGAAATTGATGACCCCCCCCCCCTTACAATTTACGCATTCATTGTTAGCTAACTCAAATCCTATTTGATTGATATCCATAATATAAAAAACAATAAATTTCAGTACAGAATCTCAAAAATAGGGGTAAATTTTCCGTGAAAAAATTGATAGCCCCCCTCAAAAGTGTGTGAAAAAATTGATATCCCCCCTCCAAACATTGTGACAAAAGTTCATGGCCCGCCCTAAAATCCTCCTACCCCACCCTGTCATAAATACTGAATGGTCCCTTATAAGTGCACCTGCCATATTGTAGACTATAACACACCGTATTTTTCCATATTCGGATTACCACATAACCATCCAGGCGCATTGTGTTATCATGTTCTGTGGGGTCAAATTGAGCTATAAAAGAAAAATGCATGAAACGCGAAAAATTGTGGGGGTGCGCTTGTTGAATTTTGTTTTTTTTGCTAAAATTTGTTTTTGTAAGCGCACTGTGCTCTTAGTAGAACGAATACGGTATTCCATGGTCAAAATAGTACTTGACTTGTGATCAGATGGTCTTTGGTTTGAGTCTTAAATGGGTCTGGTGGTGGTTAGATGTGTTAACGTTATCCTATGTAATATGTATGTGGCAATAGGTCACATTTTATGTACAATTGTCTATTCTTACCACAGTTTCTTAACATCTTCTTGTGTGTATTTTTATTCTCTATAGATGTTAAAAGCTTTTTGTAAAATAAAATAAAGTTATATAAAAAAACACACAGGAATTTGATATTGTGAAGAAACTGTGGTAAGGAAAGACAATTGTACATAAAAAATGTGGTGGTTAGAGAGATAACACTTTTAAAAAAATACAGTTAAATGGAAGCTTCGAGTTGTAAAACCTGTCTTCAACTAAGTCTATTGTTGGTAGAAATATGCTTGCTTAAAAGATGTGAGAGTATGTAGAAAATAAAAATATTGTTGTGAGATGGCTCAGCTAATGTGTCTATGCAATGAAATGATACAGGTCTGGTGAGTGAATGACTGATTAGTACAATGCACTTTATAATTAGTAGCAACAACCCAATTAAATTACTGAGACCAATAATGAAAAGAATTTGTATTCAATTGTCACAATAGATTTGTGATGCTATGATATAATACATTTACCTAAATGCAATTGCTATAGCAATGGTTTACACGTGTACTTACAAAAGTGAAGCATTTTCGTTCTGCGCTATATTATCCAATGTCTGTTACATAGGCAGATCCAGGTTTTCGGAAAAGGGGGGCGCACTTAGGAAAAAGGTGGGGCGCACTTAAGGATTTCATCAAAAACCTTACAAAAATGAAGTATTTTGGTGGGAAAATGGGTGGGCGGGGGTGGGGGGGCACATGGATCTGCCTAGCTGTTACCATTGTCGCTGCATTAGTATGCTGCCGTCCATGCTGCATTTTCAGTGATGATGGGGAACCAGATGATGGGAGGAGCCATGGGGCGCCACAGAATGCCGCGACTGGGACAGCGGAATGTCTTTGACGACATGATGCCGCCTTGACTGGGACAGTTTGAATCTGTTTATGCTTATCACAGACATATTAATTTACATGCCGCCTTGTGAGATCGTCCTGGTCAGCAACAATGGATTCCAAAGATATTTTCTTTGTATAATTCTGTCAAAACTATTAGCAAAAAACTAAAATATATAAATATATTTATTTAAAACTGTCAAACAACTGACTAGCTGTTCATTTGTGAACAGGAAGCTATTGCTTTGAAATTTAAATAAATATATTTATGTCCATTTTAGTTTTTGGAATAATAAGCAGTGACAGAAATATACAAAGAAAATGATGATTCCATATACTGCATACTTAAATAACAGAACATTGATTTAAAGATAGATTTTAATTTCTTTTAGTAATGCAGTTATAGGGAAAATCAGTGCTGCAACAATATATATTTTGACGTAAAAACTTACTATATTTTTAATATTTTTCGTCAATGTCCATTGAGACTTTGTGTCACCAGGAGCAGCACGTGACAGAAGTAGAAGTCGGTCAGTGCTTTTTTGGTGACAGAAAAAGTTCAGTACGATGGACATTGAAAATGTCAGAAAATATTAACACAATATAGTAAGTTTTTTAAGGATTTATCACAAAATTAGTGTTACTTGTTGATAGAAAAAAGAAATCCAATGTATCTCTTTACAAATATATCATATGGTCTTTTAGGCGCTTTAGAGCCATTGCTTTCTTATAAAGTATTCTATTAACTTGGTAGACAGCATATGGATTTATGTTAGTTTGTCTTTTTCATTTTCCTGCTGTTAACTATTCTAAAATGATCAAAACTTTTCTTTACATATCTTTATTACATATCAACGGACTCCTTTGAATACAAATGAGTCTGTTATTTTACATGACTGTAATAGAGATATATAAAGAAACGTTTTGATCATTTAAAGATACAAATGTTGATCATTGCTTTTGAGAAGGAGTCTTATTAACAGACACTTTTGCATTTCACTAGCGTATATTTCATGGAATGACTTCTTTCTCATTGTCCAAAAACCTTTGTGAATAAATCCCTGAGGTTGACTGACTATTGTTTTTCATCTGGCCAAATTACGTGATCTACTCGTAGATGTCACTGTACAGTTATCATATAGATCTGATGTCAGGTACAATAGAGTTAAAAATCCTTCATTCATATGAATATGAATATAAGTCGCACCATTTGCATATGGAATATGCCTCCCATAGACATAATAAATGCAGATTCCATTTTAATTTTTAAAGATAAAACACTTTTATGGATGACCCCATTACATTTGGAAAAAAGCATGTAATACTTGAACTCTTGTGTAAATATTCATTATTATGTTTTAGTTCAATGCACTTGTTTTTATATATTGTTGTTGTTACTTTAAATTATGCACATGGTATGTCACAATGCACCAGCTTTTTCTGTACGGCCGATGGCCCTTTCGGAAATAAAGATTGAAGATTGAAGAAAATAGGGAGGTTCTATTGTATCAAGGCAATTTAAGAACACATAAACTAAACATTAGAACATTGATACTAACGATTTCCACAATGAGAAAATTTAAAAATCTCACTTCTCTAGAACAATCAGGTTGTATTTTTGATAAATCTAATACAGTAGAACCTCCAATTAAGACCACCTCTCCATTGAGACCACCTCTATAATAAGACCACTTTTCACGGTCCCAAATCTTCATAAGCTACAAAAAGTAACCTCTATATAGAGACCATCTCTCTATTGAGACCACCTAACACTGGTACCAAAAGTGGTCCTTATTGGCTTGAAAGAGTGAGTGAGTGATTGTGTGAGTGATTAGCATTGTGCGCTGAATGTGCTGCGATGCAAGTTGAAGCATTCGAGACCCGATGAAATGATGATCAATAAGTGTGCCAGTGACCTGGTGTAAATTGTAAAGTCATGAGAGCCAGACTGGGATCAGGACTATAAACCACCCCATTTACTAATAGAGAGGGTCTGCTGTGACTGTTTGTAGGTTGCATGGGCCTGTTCTGCACCTGGTGTCTCATCTGTGACATCAACAAGGACATGCAGGATCACTGCTGTATCGCCTGCTTCCAGCCAGAGCTCGCTCTCTTTGGATCCAGAATCAGGATGAGGACAATGTACGGAATCAAGGTACCGTTGAGCACATTTCTCATTTTTGCCGAATAATATGTCTACTGGGTGAGGATTCGGTGGAAAAGTGCTACTCATCAGCAGGATGAGTAACCCTCAAATATCTACTCATCCTGCAAAAAATGTACTCATCCTCCTTGTACAAACTCTATATCTGTATGACAAATTATTCAGAATTGCTCCTCGTCAAAAGGACGAGTTTCTAAAAATTAGCACTCGTACTCCACAAGTTTTTACTCATCAATACAAGCGGGCGAGTGGTTAATCCTGACCCTCATCTATGGAATGATTTACCATTAAGTATTATTGCGTCTAACTCATTGGATGTTTTTAGAAGTAGTGTTGCTAGAAGGATTGGACCTTAATGCTGGGTAAAAATAGCAAACACATGGTCACTAGCATAAAGTAATGTATTCTGGTTTCATGTCACTGCACAGTGCTACTGCACATAATAAATTCATTGGTTGTGATATTATTTTGTTGTGTCATGGTATGTCACATTGCACACATTGCACCACTTGTCATTACGGCCTCTGTTGCCAATTTTGAATATAATCTAAATTTTAATTTTATAGTTTGTTAATTATTAGAAAAAAGTTTGAAGTTCCATTAATTCTTTGAAGACCGGAAATTGATATTTTAAAAATGTTCAATAATAACCACGTCTCTGCTGTATTTTTTGATATAATACAAGTGTTAACAGAATAAAAATGTTTAATGTTTCGCCCACTGACCTCATCATCAGCAACCAAATTATTTACAACATATTTGACATTAATGATACAAATCATAATCGGATTGAAAAGGAGGCTGTTGCCTTGAAACTAGTATCAACAGGAATAAAAACTTTTTAAAAACTTTAGAGCGTTTATCAATGTTGCATGGTAAGAAGAAAGAAGATATATATATTTAAAATAAGTTTTCAGTCTTTGCTTGTACAGTTATTCACTCACCAGACCTTATGAAGTAAAGACCGAAAAGTTAGAATTGTAACACAGAATGTAAACTTCTAGCATCCTGGGTTCCTTCATTCATGATAGAAACAACAATTTAAAGACACCAATCGAGAACCTACAAACTCATATTTTGGCGAGACTTTCGTTCTTGTCATTCGGATTGTCATTCGGCCGGAAGAAGTTCTTTTGACAAGAACAAAAGTCTTGCCAAAATGGGAGTTTGTAAGTTCCTATTGGTATCTTTAAATTCTTGTTTATATTAGAATTGTAAATTTAAACTCTGGATTTATGGAAAAATTTTCCATGTGAAGAACCTGTGCTGACGTTGTGTGTGTTTCAGGGTACGATGCTCCAGGACTGTGTGTGCACCATGTGCTGCCCCATGTGCACCGCCTGCCAGGTGAATGAGTCAATGCAGGGAATATCTCTCATTTCAAACACCTCTAGCCAATTATTGGCACCTGTCAAAATTTGGCAGGTGATATTGAAAGGGCACTGGCCAAAATCCGAAGTTGCTGAAAAGGGGAGTGTCGAAGCCACGGTGACGAGTGCCATAGGCGCTAAGTATAGCTAGGGGGTTCTGGGGGCATGCAGAAATTTTTCAAAATGGTTGTCTCTAGAAACTCTGTGGTGCATTCCTTTTCTGAGAAAGTAGTTTTTTTATCTTGCTGAAATTGAGGTATTTATATCATGTTTTGTTTTTCGATGATTTTACACGTTATTACGGTTAACTTTAACACATACATGTATTTGATAAAAAAAACTTGATAGAAGCGGCAATCGCCAAAGTGGCAGGTGTTTTGAAGCCCACTGTGCCAAAACAGATTAAGCACTAGGTTTTGTTTAAGTGGCCAACTGTGAGAGATATGAATGTCAACTGTCGGACATTTGAGGGAATCATAATGATTTCAAACACTTGGTTTTTGAGTGTTGCACCTGTCAAAGGAATTCCTCGGTGGGTCTAAGGTCGGTGTTGGGTTTGATTCAAACAGTTGCACACTGCCCATGGTACCTACAGCTGGCCAGGTACAGGTCAGGCGAGAAAACGCTGTCTGAACCCCTGGGAGTTGGCCTGTGTGTAAATGTTGTGAACGGAGCACTAGAATCTGACTATAAACCATCACATTTACATTTAATTATATAATAATACACCGGGATTTATCTATGGGGTTCTGGGGGTTGGGGGTGCTGAACTTTTTCATCATGCTAATTTTTTTTTCAAATATTTTCTTTTTAAATTGATCAAAAATGCAATGGTTGTAAGAGGACTTTGATTTAGAGGGGGGTCACTCAATTTTTAAATTTTGTGGCGGGGTCGGGTTAACCTTTTCTTTGAGCACCCAAAAATGGTCGACCCCTGGTATTTTTTATGATTGTTCCCAAGATCAATGTGCAGTGTACTGTAGTTTTTGTCAAGTTGTTTAAATTTCTATTTTGGCCGGGGTGATGTTATTTCATTTGAGGGGAAGGTGTTTAATTAACCCGGGGCATAACATTCTTGTTTCAAACAATGCATGATATTTTTAGGGAGATTTATACAATGTAAACCATGTTAAATACATTATGAAATTGAAACTGACCTGACCAAAAATACTCATTAAATAATTCTATTCAAACCACTGGGGATGTTTATTATTTATCACAAATGCTGCCAGCTCAGTTTTTAATAGAGGTACTGTGGTATTATGGGTAATCTGTATTGGTTGAAAATTCTGTGTGTTATATATCAGTGATACAACCAGTTCAATGATTCACTGATGCTTTATGTATCTAAAATATCTATAACCAATATAGAATAAGTATATGCTTGGTTTTGTAACTTTGGAGTTAATTAAACGTGAATTAACCTATAATGATTTCATACACTAGCATTACAAAATGTTTGAAATTGTATTATGGGAGTGATGCACACACAATTAACTGAACTATTTTAATGGGCTGACATCATTATTTTGATGTATTTTGCTCAATAATTGTATGTATAATATTACTTTTTAAGTCCCGGTTTAAGTATACTAAAACCATATTCTAAAAAGTAGTTTCATTGCAAACTTCCATCTTTTAACAGATAACGCCACTATAGCCATGCATTTATCCTGAACATGTTTCCATTCTTATGACCTTAATGAGCCATTTATATCTTACAGATCAAAAGGCAAGTCAAGAAATGGAATTTTAAAGGGAACAACAACAATATGAACATGATGGGGATGCAGCAGAGGTCTGACGGTAACAAAGTGTACCATTGTAGTAGGTTTTGGATAACAGTGGTTACTGAGTGGATAGGAAGGTCCGAATTGTCGAACGTCTAAAGGCAGTGATGAAACGATTATCGCCGATAATGATGAATCGATGAATCGGTCATGTGATCCGATAATGGATTCCAATTTACCAGAATCGATTCATCGCTAGACATTGTATTTTTCAAAAAAATGGAGCTTTACTCACACCTATAACCTGAATCACCCGGGGAAGAAGTATCTTTTCATCTTTTACTAGTCCGCATTTCAAAGGCTCGACCACGTTACGCAATTATAAGATGATCTATATATGGGTGCGAACTTTTGCTTTCGTTTTTGCTGCGAATACGCCAGCGACACATTTGAGCTACTGAGCATGCGCACTGGCACGGAAACATGCTTGTGTATATTTTTCACATCAAAATAAGCAAGTTATTTCTATTTTCTGGCAAGCATTCATTATAGATTGGTTGAATAACGTTACTAATAGTTTATACATCACTAAATTTGAGAATGACAATCAACAAATGCGATGTTCAATCGATTTGACACCCAGAATCACGGCAATACGTGCACACTTAGACATGTCGCCGATGATGAAAGCAATAGATCAATACAAGTGATTGAAATTTCTTTCATAATAAACCATGTGTTATGATGTATATGCCCAGGAAAGTTACTTTCGGTGAAATTACCGTGCCAAAACAGATTTTATCTAAAAGATATTTTATATGCTTTGCCAAATTGGCTATAGGATCAATTATCTTTAATTATAATCATCACCTTTTTTAAGATGGGGACATTTCGATTATTAATCGATTAATCGATCAGAAAGGTGTTCTGATTATTCCGATTAATCGATTCTTGTTTTCTAGCTGATTCCCCATCACTAGTCGTGGATTCGATTCCCGGTCGGGTCTGATGGTCGGTGCTGAGCGAACCTACCTCTAACAGGTTGCACACTGCTCCATGGTACCTACACGTTAAATAGGTACAGGTCAGGCGAGTGAACGCAAATGCAACGCAATGCAACCCGGCGAGTTGAGAAAGATAGTGTGTGATAAGGATGCCAACGGCCTGGTGTGAATGTTAAGTCGTGAGAGCACTAGAATCATGCCTATAAACCACCACATTTACACTTACATTATATAATGATATCGGGGGGAGGGGGTCATCCAAAAAGGTGGGGAGGGGGTCGTCCAACTTTTCTGATTCCTTTTGGGTGGGGGTGCTGAACTTTATCATCATGCTACGGTATTTTTTTTCAAAATTTTTCTGTTAGCAATTGTCCAAAAATGCAATGACTATGTAGAGGACTTTTGATTTAGAGGAGGAGGGTTGTCACTCAACTTTTTAAAATGTTGATGGCGGTGTCGGGTAACCTTTTCTTCGAGCCCCTAGATATGGTCGACCCCCCCCGGTATCGTTATTTATGATTGTTCCCTAAGTCAATGTGCAGTGTACTGTAGTTTTCGTCAAGTTGTCTACCGTAAATCTTCTACTAATATCCGGGTGGCAATTGGCATGCTTCTATTGTAAGGGGAGGCGTTTATTAACATAAGTAAGGCATAACATTCTTGTTTCAAACGATGCATGATATTTTAGGAGATTTACACAATGCAACCTTGTTACAGTACATTATGAAATTGAAACTGACTCTCAGCTCAATCATTAAATAATTCTATTCGAAGTACCGAGGGATGTTTATTAGAGGTAGGCGTTTCACAGATGCTACCAGCTTAGTAGGAGGGAGGGCATTTAATAGAGGTAGACGTGTATTAGAGTTCAGCCATTTATAGAAGATTTACGGTAATATGCATTGGCGGAAAATGATGTGCTGTTATATATCAGTGATACAACCAGTTCAATGATTCACTGGTGCTTTATGTATCTAAAATATCTATAACCAATATAGAATAAGTATACGCTGGTTTTGTAACTTTGGGTTAATTTTAACCTATAATAATTTCATACACTAGCATTACAAAATGTTATGAACTTGTATTATGAGAGTGATGCACACAATTAACTGAACTATTTTAATGGGCTGACATCATTATTTTAATGTATTTTGCTCAATAATTGTATGTATGATAGTACTTTTAAGTCCCGGGTTTTAAGTATACTAAACACC
This sequence comes from Streblospio benedicti, assembly GCA_019095985.1. NCBI lineage: Eukaryota > Metazoa > Annelida > Polychaeta > Spionida > Spionidae > Streblospio > Streblospio benedicti. The sequence goes on along the minus strand of CM032664.1, from coordinate 58,362,022 downwards.
ATATTCTAAACGTAGTTTCATTGCAAACTTCCATCTTTTAACTAATAAATATTGTCATGCATTTATCCTGAACATGTTTCCATTCTTATGATCTTAATGAGCCATTTATATCTTACAGATCAAAAGGCAATTCAAGAAATGGAATTTTAAAGGGAACAACAACAATATGAACATGATGGGAATGCAGCAGAGTATGATAACTGTAACAAAGTAGTACCATAGTAGTATTTTTATTAGCAAATATGATTCCTTTTTTTCATTCTTATGGGTATTCTTCCATTTCAAGTTAGTAATTTATAGATTGAGACATATGCATGTGAAAGTGACTTTTGGGGGGAACTTATAGTATTTTGTGTAATTGCCGTATTTATGAGTATTCTAATATGTGTATTGGAACTATTTTTGTTAGATGCATCTACATGTATGTTGATGGACTGAAAATAATAAAAAGTAATAAATAGTATCCATTAGGCTTTCTCTTATTCATATATATGATTTTAGTAGCAGTATGTGGGTAAGACCACGTTATTACATGCGTTATTGACTCTATTACCTACTTACTGCCGCGTTATGTTTGTTCAAAATACCACCTCTTATATTGCACAATTGCATACACGATCATAATTATCCTGGCCTATTTAGATTCCACCTCCAATCAACTGCAAATATATCCTTTGTAATAGATCCATTGTTTTCTTCTACATAATTAATTTATCAAATAAGATGTAGCTTATTCTACACCTTAATTTCCTCTTTGAAAGACCCTCTCAGCTGAGCCTAATGTTGGAAATATTTCTGTAAAAATGGCGGCCATCTTGAATTATGGCGGCCATATTGAAATTTTGTAACAAAAACTACTGAAATTTGGAGACCATTGTAATTACTCTCTAAATATTATATCAACGTTCATGATTCTAGATGTTGTATATTAAAGTAAAGTTTAATATCAGGAAGTATATCTGCCTGTAGAGGTTACGGTGGAAACTGGGGAACACATATTAAAATTTGAAAGAGAATGATATTTTTGGAGAAAAAAAATATCTATAATATAATTCTTATTATTAATTATACATAGATATTGAATTTAAAGCTAAGAGCTTGGTTTCGAAATATTGTATACACATAACGCAACATTTGTATATTAATAGTAGTATACACAAATAATAATATGTGATAATATATCTTCTATTATATAACTATCCCAGCAACTTTCCAAATAATGTTACAATGCATTTTTTTACAATGCTTTTTCGATTAAAAAAGCTTAAGAGCTTATTTTACATTGAAATTGTTTAAACAAACCACCTTTACCGCTTACATACTGTATTCATCATATCCGGTTGAACTATAATGAAAAGACATAACGCAATCAACATTTTATTCCATTGATATTTGCCCATAAAACATGACCATATTCAAATTAACAAATGCAAATATAAAAAATACAAGCTTAAAGTTCTTCATATCACAGATCATTTGATCACAATAGCAACATTGATTAGACTGAATCATCACTTGAGAAATCACTGGAAGTCCTGGACGTTGACGGCGTTGAATCTCTTTAGTTGGCGTTTGAGCTGGCAGGTGGCGCACTGGAAGTCCTGGACGTTCACGGCGTTGAATCTCTTTCAACAGCAGACGACACAGCTGTCCATCACCATGCCGCCCTGCAACAGGCGTAAACTACTTTTAGTAACTTTCAATTCCACACAAGAGTTCACCTTGCCGCCCTGGAACGGGCATAAACTACTTTTAGTAACCTTTCAATCCTTTCAATTCTACACAAGAGATGACCGCATGAATTATATTTTTTAATTCTGAAATAAATAAATAAAAATAATAAAGTGGATGCTCGAATTTATTAAACATTCCTAGATAGTGGGGCGGATATGTGACAAATACAGGCCTACATGTTCACTTTTGGCAGAAAGCATTAAACTTTGCATATAGGGGTTTTAAGGTATGCTGGTTCCAAAGATATTGGGAACCACGCTCCCAGACAATTGGTTCCTCCCAAAATCCAAGATGGCTGCCAAGATGGCGGCCAGTACATAGATAATACAGAACTATTTTACTATTAGTTCTAGAATAATATGCAATACTAACCTTTTGCACTGAATTTGGCATGGGAAATCCAATTCTAATGTAATTTTGATTATTTGAGGTGACGAACAAGGTCATGATTCAACAAGGTTTGATTTTTGACACAAACGCAAAAATGCCTGCAGCCTTGGAGCAGCTTCACCACACTGTGTAGTCAGGGATAGTTTTCAGGAAATACAACTTCACCAGCAGGCATTTTACATAAGAATTTGTCATACAGTCGATTTTACATAATTTAAACATGCTAAAATCAAACCTATAGTATGCTGGAAAATATATTCATTACTTGACTTTCAAATCCAAGATGTCCACTGTAATGAAGGTCAATAATATTTTTGGTGATGATGAAATAACTTTTCGACATAGGACATTGATTTTGGTGTATTAGTAGGCTTTTGAGGTCAGTGAATCCACTTGTACAAGAAACCCAACTTGTATTTAAAATATTTGGTGCTTCATATCTTGGTCTGGTGCCTAAAGAACTGATATGGGTCCAAACGGAACTCAGATGCGCTTTCATTGGTCATCAAGGCACAAAATTAGCATAATCCCTCAAACTACTACATTTTTGTAGCCTTTTCGCAGGCAGCTGTGACCCCCAGCACGCTATTCAAGATTTCACAATTTTCACATGTAATAGTACTAATCAGAATCACAACAGAGTAATATGTGTCCAATGGAGAAACAGGTCATAGGTCACAACTTAATTAAATATGAAAGTTATGTGTTACAAAGCTATGGAATTTTGTGTAATCCCCCTGAAGAATTGGCCCTATAATACTCCCATCAAACTGTCAAACATCAAACTGTAGCCATAATGTGTTTGTCATAGCAGGCCTACCAAACCGTCTGCTAAGCTTACTTGGATGTTTTCGTTACTTCTTAATGCAATTATCATTTTTTCAATTGCCACACATGTATCAAATCCTCATATCAAAACAACCTAGTGTTTGCATTTAACGTAACTTCGTTTCCATAGCACCAATAGATATAAGTCAAAATGCACAAAAAAGGAACAGGAAACCCATTCCATGGAGGTTTTCACGTAGAGTAATTATTCATGTATTAATTATGCAATAATATGCCTAACCTCTGTCATTAAAGACTGGTATAAACGTTTATATTCATCACCTATACAAAACTCTAGATTATAGAGATAAACAGTGATGCACGTTAGCGATACTCATAGGTGATTTTCAATCTCAGTCTGCAAATAGAAATCATAACGTCTGCTTTCATGGAGACCGACAATGAGAGAGGACGTTATATGAGCCACTAATCTGTGCCATGTATTTATCCCGTCAGTTTTATCAATAACATATTAAAAATAATTAGATCTACATATGTTTATGTCTCCCTATAATCTATATATATCGGCCTACCTGATTATAAAATAGATAAAAACTAGTTACTTAGTAATCAGTGGATTCTTAAAATACTATTTGGATTATGTCCATTTATTGTATTAGTTTACATCTAATTATTTTTTAAACCAATTGAATTAAGAACATATAATGCATTTGTACACTGCCAAATATAAACCTCATTATTTTGAAACCTATAGCTTTAAAACGTATTTCAATGGTCACAACTTAATTAAATATGAAGGTTATGTGTTACAAAGCTATGGAATTTTGTGTAATCCCCCTGAAGAATTGGCCCTATAGTACTCCCATCAAACTGAAAATCAAACTGTCAAACATCAAACTGTAGCCATAATGTGTTTGTCATAGGCATATTGGCAAGATCTTCCGGTGCCATCGTGTGTCCATCTTTAAGCATCACATTCTTTGGCAATGAATGATGTATTGATTTTTCTATTTTTATGTATTGATTTTTCTATTAATCGTGCGTCCACCTTGCATCCAAATCTCCAGTGTGTGACGTGAGCATTATGCAATAGTTGTAGAGGCCAAGACCGGTATCACTTTGTGAAAAAGACAAGCGTTTACAGAACATCTTCGCATGTCAACTGGTCAATCTGGGAGTAAGAATTCCACCAGATCCTGTACAGTGACAATCCTTGGATCTGCCTATGCTAGAATGTATTTAGCATACTCAATGCCATCATTTGATTTATCTACTATACATTGATAGAGAATGTTTTTTGAAATCTTATTTTTAATGACATACTATTAATGGATGGTTTAACATGATAATGTTTATTGTGAACAAAGTAGCTCCTACACGCCCTGCCATGTTCACACGGCCGACATGACGGGTCGAATGGCGCGCCCAACGCAGCTTACCGGCTCTGACTCCCCTGAGCCGCACTCCAACTCGTTGTGTTCCTGAGACGTTTGCAAACACCTCACACCCGGGATCTAAGCGCCACTTGCTGTGTGGGTGGTGTACAACCCGCAGAAGGACTTCGCACCAGTGCTGAAAGCTCCTGCTTATGCATGCCATGCGGGTCACACGGTCCACGCAGAGCAGAGTGAGCAGACGGGCGGGGGGGGGGGCGTGAGGTAGCCACCGGCTAGTCCTCCAAGATAGTTGAATGGGGGCCTATCCTCCATAGGAGAACAGGTTGTCAGCCCTACCTATTGCTGTCCGAAACAGCCTAGTCAGAAGCTAAAGCCCTAATGGCTCTTCAGTACTGGTGGTAGTTTACTGGTATTAATCCTACAAGTGGCCATAGTAAAACTAAACAACCTTACAAGGTGTGTGTAACATGGGGGCTTATTCCTAGTCCAGTGCAACTTAATGTTACCTACTTTATACTTAGCGACCACCTGTGTGGCCGCGCACTGGAGACCCTAACAGAACTATGGGTTTTGTTACATTATCACTTATTGCTAATTGTAACAAAAACTACTAAAAGTCCAAACCATTGTATTAGTACAACATTCTTGAATCATAAGATTGTTTTGTTTCTTAAAAAATAACAAGATAGTATAATAGGTATTCCATTGTTTTGTTGTAATGCAAATATCATGGACTGTTGTCTACCCGTATATGCTGTAGAAGAATAGCAGGTACAGCTAAATGCACATCATTTATCAATACTAGTATTTGCAGAACGTTTGCTGGGATCTTTTAAATGGGATTCCATTGTTTTATTGTAATGAAACTATTATGGACTGTTGTCTACCCGTATATGCTGTAGAAGAATAGCAGGTACAGCTAAATGCACATCATTTATCAATACTAGTATTTGCAGAACTTTTTTGTGTACACGGAACAACGACGTATATGTGCACTGGTCTTGACAGCACCAATCAATGTGGCTCGTTGTATTGTTTTGTGGTTTGCCTTCCGGCACCCCAGCACTGTGACATTGATTTAGAACTAAGTGATGGTCCCACTAGTTTTACTGGGTGCCTTCCGGAAAATTTAACACATTGTACAAAACATGGCACAGGCCAGTTGCTAAGTGGTACTATGCTGAAGAAAGAAACGCTATTCTGTATTGATCTGACTAGAGAGGATTGGAGTTTCTGTATATTGACGAAATGCATAGGACCTTGCTC
>CM032664.1:58315465-58356346 GCA_019095985.1 Streblospio benedicti | reverse complement strand
TTTTGAAAACAAAACAAAAAAAACTTTCAAAACAAACACAAATAACACCAAATACTGGTATGCAGTAATTTCTATCTGAAGTACGACCCATGGTCAAGCACACATTTTCTTTACTAAAGAAACCTTTATATGAACATCATAAAGTAATTGTGTGTGAGAAACGACATAAGTGATCTTCATTAACACTTGAAAACTAACTAGCAAATCAGTACGCCATTCCACATTCTATTGACTTTATTAATTGCTACGGTATTTTATACTCAGACATCTCAGGGCTGCCCATTAAGAATCGCCCAGTGGCCATGGCTTTGTAGATTTGGGCCACTGCTTTGTTTACAAGTGTAAGTGGTCCAAACCATATACTTTTGAATGAGGCTACAATCAGTTTTTTGACTCTGGGCCACCAGCTGTCCTAGTGTACAGCCCTGTATACAGGCCTACCAAACCGTCTGCTAAGCTTACTCAGATGTTTTCGTTACTTCTTAATGCAATTATTATTTTTTCAATTGCCACACATGTATCAAATCCTCAGATCAAAACAACCTAGTGTTTGCATTTAACGTAACTTCGTTTCCATAGCACCAATAGATATAAGTCAAAATGCACAAAAAAGGAACAGGAAACCCATTCCATGGAGGTTTTCACGTAGAGTAATTATTCATGTATTAATTATGCAATAATATGCCTAACCTCTGTCATTAAAGACTGGTATAAACGTTTATATTCATCACCTATACAAGACTCTAGATTATAGAGATTAACAGTGATGCATGTTCGCGATACACATAGGTGATTTTCAAACACAATACACCGCATGACATCATTTTAAAACTGGTAATTGTAATATGTGCAATGTTACCCATGCACAGCCCCAAACTAATACATTATTCATTATCCATGTGCTCTATTCATAGAATGTGTTTGGTAGGCCTGTATATGCAAGTAACTATTTTTTCTCCGCCATAAAACTTCCATATAAAATATTCTCAAGTATAAAAATGTTTTTTATAAGAAATGCCCCATATAGATATGTATATACTGTGACACCAATACTACAGATATTCTAAATTCTAAGAAGATGCATACTACATTTGAATGGAGGTTAAAATACATACCGGGTATTATAGCTCAAACATTGATTGTAGCCCTATATATAAGGTGCTTATGGTAATTCTAGCATCGGTAGATCTTTAACACAATATCATTAATTTTGGAAATATTCTATATGACAGTTCAAATCAATTTGTAGCATATTAAATGTACAACACATTGATTTCACAATTCACTATTTTGTCTTCAAATGTGTGTGCTTGTGTATGAACATATCTTGAAAATTAAAATCATATGTACAGAAATAATATTTCTTTTTTTACTCATGTCTTAAGCACATCTATTTTTCTTTAAGTATTGTAGTTACAGGTGGAAATCTACTTAGAATTGCATGTACCTTTACAAAATATATTTCCAATCCATATATATATATATATATATATATATATATATATATATATATATATATATATATATATATATATATATATATATATATATATATATATATATATATAACATTAGTAGGAAAAACAAAACTACTCTTATTACTGCATACAACTTTGTTTCATGATTTTTCTCAATCTTCAGTGCAAATGATTCTATTGGAAAGTATGGTACAAATGATTATGGTGTAACAAAAATTAACTAGAATATGATGATGGTTCATTTACAATTTTGGGGAGGGTCGATCTATGTATCCTGGTTTTGAACAGCATATGGGTATGGGGTTACATGTACTACATTAAATGGGGGTATTTATTGCTACAATTGAGACATGATTGGTTAAGTTTTACAAATTAGACTATTACATAATGCACTAAACAGTATTGGTAGTTAAGCAGTTTCAAGATGCAAGAAGTGGTGTTATGGGTATCCAGTGTTTCAGGGGTGAGGACTTGGGTATTGCTTACGTATTGCCTAATAGGTATTTCTTTCTGTGCCGGCACTCGGTAGCTAGTTCGTTTCTATTGTTCAATGATGACATTTTTGGGCGGCAGATGATGAAATATTTTTCTTTGATGCATAGGTTACATTTTTGGAGTTGGGTGAATATGGGGTGCAAAAAATTTTCCATTTAGTTTGTACGTCACCATGGGCAGTTTTGACGGAGCAGAGGTGTGTGAGCTAGTGGGACTATACCTGCTAGCACAAATGGAGGAACTCAACATCAAATTGGGATATACAGAGATGAAGAACAATATGTGAATCTGGAAACCGAAATATGGTAAACCCACCAAATTTTAAAGATTAAAATCACAACATAATGACAAGTCCTGCAACTTTCTTGAAATCACCCTTAACCTGAATGATGAGAACAACCCTTCATTCCCACAAAGACAGCAACCCCCCCCTAACATAATAAAAAACATCCCAATTAACAAAAGACTTACAGGCATATCATCCAGCGAAAAATATCTTCAACCACAGCAAAACACCATACCAAAATGCACTAAACAATAGCGGCTATGACTATAGACTCAAACACAACCCCTCCCCCATATCAAAACAGAAATAAGAACAATAGAAAACAAATATAACGTGGTACAACCCACCATATAGCAAAAATGTAACAACCAACATTGACACCAACAACTAATAGACAAACACTTCCCACAAAACAACCCCCAATGCCCACTGAACAACCAATGTTACTTGCATGCTAAATCAATAGTTTCCAAACACAAGCAATAGTCACCAACACCAACACTGAACAACCAATGCTTAACTAAATCAATGTTTACCAAGCTATCACCAACACCAACACTGGAAAACATGTAGGGCTATTTTTAAAACCAGATTCACCCAACACAAGGCTTCATTCAATAATAACAACAAAAGAAACTCCACCAAGCTCAGCCAACCCAACTCCAAAAAATGTAACCTATGCATCAAAGAAAAATATTTCATCATCTGCCGCCCAAAAATGTCATCATTGAACAATAGAAACGAACTAGCTACCGAGTGCCGGCACAGAAAGAAATACCTATTAGGCAATACGTAAGCAATACCCAAGTCCTCACCCCCTGAAACACTGGATACCCATAACACCACTTCTTGCATCTTGAAACTGCTTAACTACCAATACTGTTTAGTGCATTATGTAATAGTCTAATTTGTAAAACTTAACCAATCATGTCTCAATTGTAGCAATAAATACCCCCATTTAATGTAGTACATGTAACCCCATACCCATATGCTGTTCAAAACCAGGATACATAGATCGACCCTCCCCAAAATTGTAAATGAACCATCATCATATTCTAGTTAATTTTTGTTACACCATAATCATTTGTACCATACTTTCCAATAGAATCATTTGCACTGAAGATTGAGAAAAATCATGAAACAAAGTTGTATGCAGTAATAAGAGTAGTTTTGTTTTTCCTACTAATGTTATAAATAGCTCCTATTAGTTGAGCACTGTAATTGTCGTATTTTGAACAACACCAAGGATATATATAGCTAGATTAAATAGATCCATGCCGCCTCCATAGTCATCTCCTACGGAATTAGTGTTTGCTGTAAAACGTGTTGTGGTTGGTGGTGGTTTTGGTGTTGTGCTATTACAGCCCTCCGGGTCCGCCGTGCAATTGATACATGTAGGTAAAGGGTCCCAGTTCGCTTCAACTTCTGTCCCACTGATTTTGTGAGTGCAATTGGCATCTGTGTCTGGTCCGCCATACTGCTGCCCAAAGCCTTCTTTACATGAAAATCTGCATTGAGCAGCGCGTCCGACGAATGGACTCTTGCTACTAGTACATTCCGCATTCCACTTGTCCTCGAGAACTTCAGGACATAGGAAACTTACATATTGTTTATACTCTGGGGGTTCCGTTGTCAGAGAAATTTTTCCTTTGCACCTGATTTTCTTACACTCATTTAAATTTTTAGATTTATGATATGTATGTTCCGCCACAAGAATATTATATTGAGAGCGATCTTCTGAAAATGACATAGCTGACGCACACGTCTCCAGTGGACACTCATGTAAATCAGTATCGGTCGTTACAAATAATACACAGTTTCCTTTCTCCTTGGTACTCTGTGTGGGTAGATCTAGATACAATTTCTCACCCTCGGAGTTTGTTGACTTAAATTCGCTCCATACCAATGGCCCGCAGCGGTTGCCAGGATCGACCAAGGATGAAAAACTTGGAACAACATTGGACCACGAACTCTGAATCATTGACATGATCAAGGCAGATCTAAGAATTAGCCCGGCCATGGTTTTTTTGAAGTGATGCAGTAGATCTAAGGTTTTTAGCAACATATTTAGACTACAGCATATCGGTAGAACAGAAAAGTTACAGTATCGCAGCAAAGTAAGAAGTGCAATCTTTTTTCTTGTGCTTTTGAAAAAAATGCAGTACTCGCTAAAACATATAGTACTTATTATTTTCTAACGTCATGGGCTTAATGCTTACGTCCGACGTGCAGTTTGGTGTGACATCCGGGAAATTCGGTGCGTTCTGACTGTATATCTAAACATCAGAAGTCATTGTGATTTGTAAGATTCATGGATTGAGATTGATTTTATTCAATAATATGTATACATCAGCAGTAGCTTAAGGCCCAAACCCCTCATATTACACACGTATGTCTTGTTTATGTATAGAAAATTTAATGAAAAAGAAATATGAATGATTCTTTATTATCATAATGAAATAATATATTCAGATAAAGGCATTGCCTTATAGATGGCCAACCCTTAGATTTTGACCTACAGACTGTTGACAATCGACATAATTATTGCTTAAAAATTTACATGTACGTGTACAAGCCATTATATTTAGAAATTAATTCTTCACCTTTTTTCATGCAGTCTGGTCTTGTTTTTGTTTGTTTTGTCTTTTTAATCTTTTATAACAGTATTGTATAACTACGGGCTTATACATAGTTCCCCCCATAAATGTAATTTATACCTTTTGAATCAACATTTTATTATGACTCGAGTCAAACCAGTATCTTATATTGAGATCTACTTGTGTCACTAGAAATATAATAATGGCTATTTTGATTGGTATCCTATCTAGTAATCAAACTGCGAAGTTAATTAATAATCAAACTGCGAAGTTAAGACACTCCTAGTCTCATAGGAGCTGCGAAGTAGAGTTTTATTGCCATGCAATTGCCTAATTTTTGTAACATTAGAATAATGGTCGCTTTTTGATTGAAATTAAAGTATAATAAAAAATGTCTTTTATGCCATTGGAATCTCATATCTAGCATATTTGTATGTTGTGCGTACAAGATAACATATACAAATAACTTTTGTATGTAAACTAAAACACCTTTATATTTAAAAAATTGTCATTGTAAACCAAAAATGGCAAGATTCAAGTAATGATGGGGTATAAATTAAAGTGATTATCAACAACGCTTAGTTATTAAAATCAGTGAGACAATGTGGACAGTGTTATGACTTCTATGGCATGTATTGATTGAGGCCATTTGAGGATACCGATGCTGGATAGATGATTTATCAATTTACCACAGCATGCTAGTATGCTTACTACGTTGTGACGTACACCGTTTAATCAACGTAAGTAAAGCATTTACGTCACGCGTATGTTGGAGCGAGTGCTGTTTGTTTACAAACTAAACCGAAACACTCGTAAATATTATGGTGTCCTTTTTTATTCTTTAACAAGATTGCAGGAAGTTGTCCGTTTTCTAATCAATAAGCATCATCGGTAGTATGTTAGCCTTCTAAAAATTCTGTAGCAAATAAAAATAGGTCGCAGATCAGAGTCAGTCAGATTTTTCATTTCAAGCACGCTGGTTTCTTACGACGTACGTGCGATGACCTAACACGTCCAACGTGTTTGGCGCTTCCGCCAACCCGGGTTGGCCTTATGATAAATGAATACGAGAGATTGTCATAAAGTACATGTATAGAAAATATTGGTATGAGGACGCACACAAGTAGTATAGAGAGAACTCTATATAGTTATAGACATTATAAGCCGATAGTGGCTGCCTCCATTAATATCTTCTTTTTATTACGCTCATGTATAATAGAGGAAAAAGATGAAACACAAGTTGAAGAATGAGTATAGAGCTATATAACATCTGTCTGTCACACTTTCATAGCTGTTATAATGATGGCTGATGTAAGTCCACGTGTGCAGGTTCACTTCACTGTACATGATTCGTGATTTTAATAAAAATGTTAGCACTATGGGAATACCAGCAGAGGAACATCGGCCGCAAAATCCAGGCTCGTAAGTTCATATTCAGTAAAAAAAAAATTGTACAATGATGCTTGCACGGCACACGGACAGATGTTTGGTGTGTGTCTTCTAAAATAGTTATTTGATGACAATTCAAATGTTGGGTCACAGATAAGGTGTTTGACAGCAGTCTTATGAAAGCTGGGCTCCGTATATCGTGTGTTTCTTTGAAAACGAATAAAATGATTGTGTCAACTACATAGATATTTTGCCATCCCGGGAATAAACAACCAATGTTTAAAAATGTTTTCACTCAGAAATGTTGTAAGTAAACATCTATTATGCATGAATTCGGATTCAGCAGCAAATTTTACCTAGATGTATGAAGAATTATGCAGTTTTTTAAGCTCCACAACCTTAAATATTGAACTATTCCCGTTTTGATAAACGCACATTCGCAGACAGACCACCGGATTTCAAATGGTAACGTTCAGTGGGATAATGACAGCTAGTAACCACATTAAACTGTTATCCATCATTGAGTACAGTAGGTGCAACCACCAAGTTTATCAACATTACGTGTGACGTAGTTATCTGAACGTGATGTACGTAATTCGTTCAAAACCACGGGTAATCCGGTGCGTTTTGCTGAATTTTTGGCTGAATTCTGAGTTGAGTTCATAGCCTACAGACCTCGTGCGTTTAGTCTTAACCCGGGAGTCTACCAACCCAATCGGGCCATAAAACAAACAAAAATATATATTATAATGCTTTATATCCACAAAAATCAATCATTTACAAAATTATTTCACTTTGCATGACTTTTGATCGTTCATTCTGCATTTCCCATGATTCAAAACTGACCTGCACTCTCATTGGTTCAAATTAGTTCAACCAATCAGCGCTCTGCCGCGGTAGTCTATGAAATCAACGTCGATATTGATTCATTTTTACACGTGGAAATTAAGGAGAGTAAAGATGTAAGAAATCCACGTAGATATTAGTTTCATTTTTACACGTGGAATTGATGGGGAGTAAAGATGTATGAAATCTACGTGGACATCAGGTTCGTGTAACACTACGCTTGATTTCAACCAAATTTCTACCATAATGGGGGTGAAAACTCCCTCCCCCCCCCCCCACACAAACACACACGATATGATTTTGTGATGACATCTAACATTGATTTTTAGGGCATAAAGCAAACAAGGCAATAGGATTTCAACTAGTATATATATCATAACTTACTTAACATGTCAGAAAGTAGTGAAAGGGAGTGAAAATGTCATGCTTGCAGCGGTAGACGCATGAATACATTGCCCATTTGATACATTTTCGGGCCAATGGGCCTTCAGACCAATGGGTCGTCGGACTAATGGCATGGCACAAGGCTAGACTGACAAGATACTTGGTCTTTAAAATTACGATTAAAAGAGTATTTGGCAGCCTTGACAGGATATGTGTCACCTTATAGGTCTTGGAGCAGTATTATGGCACGGATTAGTCTACAGTAGCCACATGTTGACAGGTAGTTTGCTGCACTTGAAATCATCTAATTCAAAGACAAAACCGGATGAGTTTGTACAAGGAATTATTTTATCAGGTGAGGTCCTGGGTCGTATCACGGCGAGCCCGAAGGACGAGCTTGATGCGTCACAAGAACAAATACTGATAAAATAATTCATGGTTCACAATGAACCTTGTTTTATATTTATCATTCTTTTCAAAACAATCTCAACGTTGTTTTTAAATAATGTGAAAAAGTAGTCCGGCTGAGAACAAGCATGATAACCATGGTAGCATGCCTGTTCGAACATAGGTGATAAACCTTTCCGGGCTATCGGATACTTCTGCATCATGATAACCAATGAAATTACATGAAAAAGAATGATAAAAAGACAACTGCTAATCAGGCTGACAGGTAATTATATTTTAATACATTGATGTTATAAATATGTCCTGAAGAAAGCAAGGACACATGATTTCAAGTTAAAGCTAACATTTAAATGACAGGTACATAGAACTTCGTTGTTGCCCACTGGAAAACGCGTTATAGTGATCGTGCTCAGATGGGGGGGGGGGGGATGTCTTCAGAAATCATATATAATATAGAAGTATTTCATTATTGTTACGTGGTTCGATTGGTAGTGCACCTCGTACAGTTGTGTACACTTTTGTCCAGTGATATGACATGTTGTTAGCCTCAGTCATATGTAGATTAAGGTGAAACGTACTTAGTCATGAAGCATTTATGTAAGTCACGTTCTGTGATCATATGGTTCAAGGTGAACATGCTGACAAGCATGTCAGCATGTTTGGTGTCTGTGTATATAGTACCATCACTATGTCCAGTCTAGTACCGGTATAGAATACATATGTGTCTAGTACTATTGTGTGAACAATGAAGACCATGAATGAAGAATACAAGTTAAAGGATAGTCATTACTCCGCAGTATACACAGTCTCATAAGTTACCCAAGAACACAACGTTAAATAGTTATATCCTGTGATATGCTAATATATTTTAACCAAATCCAGTCAGTACTAGACAAGACATGACAATTCTTGTAAAATATTTCAGCAAAAAAGCGAGGAGGCAAAATCTAAAAGGGAGGAGGCACAGGAGGCATCCAAAAAAGCAAAGAGGCATTTGCCTCCTCTGCCTCAGCCTAGTTATGGGCTTCGCAAGGTTGAAAATATTTAATTAAAATGTGAATAAAAAAGATGTTGGTTCTATCTTTTATAATAACTCTCCTTTACACACAGGATTTTAGACATTTGATATTAATTGTAATAACAATCATTGTAGGTCTCTTTTACACTGTTCATTTACACTGCTCATATACGTTATAACATTTACCACAATGTTATGATAGAACGCATTCTAAAGATTCCTCAACCGATGATTCTTTACAATAAAAAAAAATACACCGTGTTGACTAATTGTATCGACATCAGAGAATTTTGAATTAAAATGGTTTAATAGTAATTATTGCAGATGATTTGGTACTGAAGACATTATTGATGTGTGTGCCATAAAAATCAGAAAATCAAATCAGTAAACATGAGCAATGATAAATTGATGTATATTACAAGTTTGCAATGTGAAAAATGCATTGTACGTGTACAAAGCACAAGCGGTAGTTAAGATAGCAAGAATGATAACCATGAAATGAATGAAGGCAAAAAATTCTTTTAATTGATCTTTATTTAATTTGTTGTAACAATAACATTGTATGTCATTTATAGTGTCACAAAAACAGATTTTAAATCTCAAACAAATTATTACTTATTATAGAAAATTGTGCTCACTAATGTAACATTTAAATCTTTTTCACCTTCCATTGTTACGTTGGTTTATTTCCTTTTTTGTTACCTTTTTGTCTGTTATGCATTTTTTTAATATTTTATATATATATATTTTTCTTTTTTTTCTTTTTCTTTTTCAAATTCTCTTTTGAATCATCATTAGTTCAGTATATAATTTTACAACCAGAAGAACAAGTTCATTTTTTAATTAATGCTTTTTTTAAAGTTATCACATTTTTGTATCACTAATGAATATAAAAACATTTTAGAAATCAATGTAAACCTTGAAATACAAGAATAGATTTATGTAATTAACATATTTTCTCTCAATAATATCCAGGTGCAATATGCATTTTAATTAAATTATAAAAATTCTACATTCACAATATTCCTTAAATATTTTATAATTTATACAAATTAAGGGTGTTTTCAGACAAAATGATGTGGAGTCTGGTAAGCCTGAATACCATTATACAAACAATTTACCACCTATTTTCTTAACCTAGTAGTTAAAAAAAATAACATGCACAGATAGGCATGAGATTGCTTATTGACTTTCTAAATCTGGTTTAAATACTTTGAAGCATTTCAATCCTATTAGGATGATTGATTTAATCATACTGACCAAGATGATGAGCAAAACTGTATTAGATTGCACCAATCTTCACATAGAAGTTGGTAGTGTAAATTGGTAACAAATGTAAAAAATCAAAAATCAACTGATTAAGCAGCTGCTCATATTAAAAAACGTTCATCTGTACAAAACATACAACTTTTATTGAGTTTAGTATAGCAAACATATTGCAAGTATCTAGTTCATTTGAAACAATATATAAATCATTCTGTAAAACAAAACAAAAAAAAACTTTCAAAACAAACCAAAATCACACCAAATACTGGTATGCAGTTAGTTCTATCTGAAGTACGTCCCGTGGTCAAGCACATATTTTCTTTACTAAAGAAACACTTCTATGAACATCATAAAGTAATTGTGTGTGAGAAACGACATAAGTGATCTTCATGAACACTTGAAGACTAACTAGCAAATCAGTACACCATTCCACATTCTATTGACTTTATGAATTGCTACGGTATTTTATACTCAGACATCTCAGGACTGCCCATTAAGAATCGCCCAGTGGCCATGGCTTTGTAGATTTGGGCCACTGCTTTGTTTACAAGTGTAAGTGGTCCAAACCATATACTTTTGAATGAGGCTACAATCAGTTTTATGAATCTGGGCCATCAGCTGTCCTAGTGTACAGCCCTGTATATGCAAGTAACTATTTTTTCTCCGCCATAAAACTTCCATATAAAATATTTTCAAGTATAAAAACGTTTTTTTATAAGAAATGCCCCATATAGATATGTATATACTGTGACACCAATACTACAGATATTCTAAATTCTAAGAAGATGCATATTACATTTGAATGGAGGTTAAAATACATAGCGGGTATTATAGCTCAAACATTGATTGTAGCCCTGATTATAAGGTGCTTATGGTAATTCTAGCATCGGTAGATCTTTAACACAATATCATTAATTTCGGAAATATTCTAT
This sequence comes from Streblospio benedicti, assembly GCA_019095985.1. NCBI lineage: Eukaryota > Metazoa > Annelida > Polychaeta > Spionida > Spionidae > Streblospio > Streblospio benedicti. The sequence continues at coordinate 58,345,247 of CM032664.1, read as the reverse complement.
ATGACAGTTCAAATCAATTTGTAGCATATTAAATGTACAACACATAGATTTCACAATTCACTATTTTGTTATCAAATGTGTATGCTTTTGCATGAACATATCTTGAAAATTAAAATCACATTTACAGAAATCATATTTCTTTTTTTACTCATTTCTTAAGCACATCTATTTTTCTTTAAGTATTGTAGTTACAGGTGGTAATCTACTTAGAATTGCATACCTTTACAAAATATATTTTCAATCCAGATATATATATATATATATAACCAATTGACTGGAAATGTCTTTTTATTTGACTATACATTCAACAAACTGCCCACATGGCATTATTGCAAGGAAACTTCAACAATAAGACAAGTACCAGATCTTCAGAGGCTAATTAATGAATGTACATTATTGCATTCTGTACACAATTTAGTTTTGTATAACAAATATTATTTACACAAGGCTGTCAAAAGCGTCACGACTCATTTTGCAGATGATTTTGCCGGGGATTTTTATCACCTGTTTCAGCAACTGTAAATGTTTTTCCAGCAACAGGTGATTTTTTAGCAGTATTTGCAACTGTTTTGCAGAAGTAGTTGGAGCAGGTTTTGCAGCAGCAGCAGCAGCAGCAGCAGCAGCAGCAGCAGCAGCAGCAGCAGCAGCAGCAGCAGCAGCAGCAGCAGCAGCAGCAGCAGCAGAAGTAATCTTTTGGCTTTCAATGGCTTGTTTCGCTGGCTCTGATTCGGAAGTAGGTGTGTTGGGAGCAGTGTCTGATTCAATGTCATCTAATATACCAGTAAACTCTTCCTTATGTTTACCAAGCCATTTTTGCTTGATTGAAGTAGGTGTGTTGGGAGCAGCGTCTGATTCAATGTCATCTAATATACCAGTAAACTCTTCCTTATGTTTACCAAGAAATTTTTGCTTGGTTTCGTCCTTCTTATATGCTACAATTCCGACCATGATAACAGGATTAATACTCCAATAAAACAACTGATAGTGTTATCGCTAGATTAAATAGATCCATGCCGCCTCCATAGTCATCTCCTACGGAATTAGTGTTTGTTGTAGGTGTTGTGGCTGGGTTTGGTTTTGGTGTTGTGCTTTTACAGCGCTCCGGGTCCGCCGTGCAATTGATACATGTAGGTAAAGGGTCCCAGTGCGTTTCAAATTTTGTCCCACTGATTCTGTGAGTGCATTTGGCATCTATGTGTGATCCGCCATACTCCTGCCCAAAGCCTCCTCTACATGAAAATCTACATTGAGCAGCGCGTTCCGGGATTGCACTCTCGTTACTAGTACAGGGTTTCGCATTCCACTTGTCCTCGAGAACTTCAGGACATAGGTCACTTACATATTGTTCACCCGTTACTTCGGGTTTTGTTGTCAGAGAAATGTTTCCTTTGCACATGTATTCAGCACAATAAGGCTTGGTTCTTGAGGGTGAGATCGCAAAATATTCCATCAAAAGAGGGCCTTTATATTGAGAAAAAATTGAATCTTTGTCATAATATGTCAATGCTGCGCCTTGACACGTTTCTTTTTGACAATTCTTAATTGGATCAGCCCATTCAGGTTTCTCCTTTTCAACAATAATACGTACCATATTTTTACAGCTTGTATCATCAGAAGTGTCTATATACAATTTCTCACCCGCGGAGTTTCTTGAATTAAATTTGCTCCATTCCATTCGCAAGCAAGGTGGGTTGTCAGGATCGATCAAGGATAATATCCTTGGATCGACTTTGGACCACGAACTTTGAATCATTGACATGATCAAGGCAGATCGAAGAATTAGCCCGGCAAGGGCGGGTTTGAAGTGATGCAGTAGATCTAAGGTTTTCAGCAACATATTTAGACTACACCAGCGTATCGGTAGAACAGAAAAGTTACAGTATCGCAGCAAAGTAAGAAGTGTGATCTTTTTTCTTGTCCTTTTGAAAAAAATGCAGTACTTTCTAAAAAAAACATATAGTACTTATTATTTTCTAACGTCATGAGCGTAATGCTTACGTCCGACGTGCAGTTTGGTGTGTCGCCCGGGAAATTCGGTGCGTTCTGACTGTATATCTAAACATCACAACTCCTTGGTATACCAGATAGAACAGCTGTACCAGCTATTATCCTATATATGTAGCAGTTTGCGATTTTCGCACTGTACAAACTCCACGTTTGATATTCGCTTAATATAATAATATGTATACATAAGCAGTTGCTTAAGACCCAAACCCCTCATATTATGTCTTGTTCACGTGCAGAAAATTTAAGGAAAAAGAATTATTATGAATGATTCTTTATTATGATAATGAATATGATAAATGAACACGAAAGATGGTCATAAAGTTTAAAGAAAATAATGGTATGAGGACGCACACAAGTAGTATAGAGAGAACTCTATATAGTTCTAGACACTATAAGCCAATAGTGGCTGTCTCCATTAACATCTTCTTTTTAAAACGCTCCTGTATAATAGAAAAAAAAAATGAAACACAAGCTGAATAATAAGTATAGAGCTATATAACATCTGTCTGTCACACTTTCATTGCTGTTAATGATGGCTGATGTAAGTCCACGTGCGCAAGTTCACTTCACTGGAAATGATTCGTGATTTTAATAAAATGTTAGTCACTATGGGAATACCAGCAGAGGAACATAGGCCGCAAAATCCAGCCTCGTAAGCTCATATTTAGTATCAAAATTGTACAATGATGCTCACACGGCACACGGACAGATATTTGGTTTTGTGTCTTCTAAAATGGATATTTGATGACAATTCAAATGGCGGATCACAGATAAGGTGTTTGACAGCAGCCTATGAAAGCTGCATAGGCTGGTGTATCATCGTGTTTCTTTGAAAAACGAATAAATGATGGTGTCAACTACGCAGATATTTTGCCGATCTCGGGAATAAACAACCAATTTTTAAACGTTTCCTCAGAAATGTAAGTAATCATCTATTATGTATGAACTCGGTTTCAGTAGTAAATTTTACATATGTGTATGAATAATTACGCAGTTTTATAAGCTCCACAACCTTAAACATTGAACTATATTCCCGTGTTGATAAACGTACATTCGCAGACAGACCACGGGATTTCAAATGGCAACGTTCAGTGGGATAATGACAGCTAGTATCCTTTAAACAGTTAAATGTACCTTGACATTTTTATTTAAACTTTGAAAATAGAAGCATCATTTGTTTTTATTCAGCAAAAGAATGAACAGACAGGAAGCTTGGCAACAACCCGTAAATTTACAACGTGATGAAATGCTGTTAAATTTAATTTTGGTCATTACGTTATCCATTTCAATTGAACTCGGTTTCTTTTCAAACTTTTATCAACGTATGTGTATGACTTTGCTAAATACACCCCGTGAGGTTTCCATCCTTTTATTTAAACTTTGAGATTGAATTCCATTCCCGTGACAAGGTGCGTATGTCAAATCGTCATTGTTTTTTATTTGAATTTCAGTGAATGTTCAGATCCACAACATCTTTAAGGCGGGTTTAAAAGTCCCATACCTTTCCGCCAAAATATGTTAACATATTACCACTGTTAAAATGTATCCATGACAACAAAATTTTAGTTGTTCAGAAAAACTTTACGTTCACAGCTGAAAAAACGTGATCTTTTTTTTGTTGTCCTTTTAACCAGAAGAATGAATCATTATGCTAGTAACAGTAGGTGTTTCTAACGTCATGTATTGCAGCTCAACGTTTCTCAATGTGCGCAGTTATCTGAACGTGTATCCACTAATATGAAAGTGTTACGTTATCCATAATTGTGCAACCACCACGTTATCAACGTACGTGTGACGCAGTTATCTGAACGTGATGTACGTCATTCGTTCGGGGTCACCCGTACTAACACGGGGTCATCCGGTGCGTTTTGCTGAAAATCGTGCTGAAAATCGTGCTGAAAATCGTGATGAATTCTGAGTTGAGTTCATAGCCTACAGACTTCGTGCGTATAGTCTTAACCAACCCAATCGGGGCTTGGGTATTACTCATAGGTACCGTTTAATCCCTGTTTGACACAACGGTATTTAAGCAGGAACTGCCGTAAAATCTTTGGTTCTTCTTGTTCTTGATTTCTACGTCGCAGGAACAGTTACCACTGTTATCGAGGCTGTAGTGCGTTGTATTATAAACATCTGTTGATTCTTTCAAACAGTAAAAACGCTACACAACTCAACCAGCGCAGACCAAGTGCTCGGTTTCATATATATCATAACTGGGGTGCTACCAATCACAGCTACACTAGACCAATTGCAGCTCACTTTTCTCAATAGCCTCATACTGGATGGTGAAGACTAAAAGAACTCGTTCAACGCCAATGTGCTATTAAAGGCCCACGTTCTAAGAGTTGAATCACCCACATTAAGCCCATCCTTAGAAAGTACTCGCTACCATGCATACCAGACTTAATAGATATGAAGATACCAAAATCTAAATGGAAAGAAATGGTAAAGACCGCAATCATGAATGTAACATCTGATAAAATTAAAGAAGATTCTATGAACTGCTCTACACTCAAATACCTAAGCAACACTTTCGTCTGCAATAAATGCCACAATGTCGTTAAATATATAAAAAAAAATCCAAGAGAAGTAAGATGAACATGTATAAAAACTCAAATGATAACCGGAACATATTGTACCCAGAAAATGAGATCTAAATTCTATACCAACACAAATGCTACCTGTAAATTATGTAAAAAAGGAGGACGAGAACTTAACTCACTGTTTGTGCCCTAGAACTAAAGATGAAAGGAGTGAATACCTAAATAGAATGATGGACTCTATTCCTCATTTTCTGCCTGGTTTAAGCAATGTTCTTAATGATTACAATTTAATAACTCATTTTATTCTAGATCCTACCCATCCTATTATAACTAAACACGTCTCCTTACCATCTTATTGTATTGAAGGTTTTGAAAGAGCTACTAGAAATGTATGTCATACTGTCCACAGTGTGCGATGCAAAAAGTTGGAAAATAATGTTTAAAAATCTTATGATGTAAATAGAGGTCCTGTTTAATTGTAATTACTATTGCTGTTATTATTATTACTATACTATTACTTTTATAATACTGTTAATTAATTATTATTGTTAATTAACTAATTATTTATTGCATTTTTGTAAAAATGTTACTATTTACTATTTCCCAACATTGTACTTTGCTCTAAAGCTGGAGGATCAAAATTTTTAGAAGAAGAAGACATCAGAAGTCGTTGTGATTTGTAGGATTGAGATTGATTTTATTCAATATCATTAATATGGCAAGCAATGATAAAGCAACATATCTGTTTATACATACATAGCAAAAAAACAATGTTATTGGTTCAACATACAGAGGTGACAAAAATATAAAAATAATGATACTTTTGGTGTTGTTTAATCTAGGACTAGAATAAGTATAACGTCGTGTAACGAGGCCTAAAATAAAGAGAGCCTCGTTCTGAGTTTTGCAGCACAAATCTAGCGTCGGTTTTTTCTCACATCACTAATCATTAACTAATTAGTGCTAACAGTGTGACAATACTGAACTTCAGAAATAGTATGGACCACAATGTTGAACACATGTAATATGATGCTGAAAAAGTTACAAATACAAAGTATGTGTGTTGTGTCGTCTTAACTGCTGTACAAAATAAGTAGGTGCCAAAGATTTAAAATTCATAACTTTATTTATAACTTTTATTATAACTGTATTTAATTTTGCTATGGGAGCATTCGCAATTGACGTCAACCCTGAAGGGTGGGGAGGGGGGTCAACTAAAGTTGACGAAAGTTGACATGGGGAGGTGGGGGGGTCGGCTAAAGTTGACGAAAGTTGACGGGAGGGTCGGGGGCAAGTTGACACCAACTTTGTACATTGAAGTAACTTATATTTGTATCTTAACTTCTGTAGTAAAGTTCACAATTTAGGACTAAATTTATACTTGAACAGTAACACTGGCAACATTTGTAGTAGAATAGAATGAGAACATTGTGATATCATATAATTCAAATGAAACATAGCTTGAATCGGTGATTTAAGCCAATTTTTGTCATCTTGGCTACCACAGATATGAAAGAAACGTGGCTCAAAATGGATCATATATATTTTTTTTTCATTCAAAACAAAGTAGCAAAATATTTTTAAAGTAATGAAGAACTGTTTCTTATGCAATTTGCTGAGCTATTTCAAACACCATTTGCTTTTAATGATTCAGTGTAATAATATGTATCATAATGGATAGAAATAAAAAAATAAAACATTATATCAGCAATTATTAAGTATATCCACAAAATCACTAAAGAAGAAAAGACATCCAGAAGACGGCTGTTGAGTTGTGGAAGAAGGTGAAATGTGGTGAGAAAGAAGTTGACGAAAGTTGACGAGGGGTGGAGGGTCAGAAAGTACCAAAATGTGGTTGACGTCAATTGTGAACGCTCCCTAAGCGCTTTCGAACATGAAGTTCCACATCAGAGCTAAAATATCCAAAAGTAGCCCTTTGATGGGCTTCCCTGGGATTTTTTAAGGTAAACTTGTAAAATAATCGGTGAATCTAAAACTATTAAAAAATACATACAACACATGTTTGGTTTATTTTCCATTGGGCTTTAAGGTGGTAAAGGTGTGACTGATTCTTAAAATCAGGTCTAATTATTAAACGTACATCAGGGGAAAATGTCAAGTAATCACAGGGAAAACCAGGGAAAAATCAGAGAATTTCATTTTCAAAATTCTGTGGTCACCCTGGATTAGTCTACAGTAGCCACATGTTGACAGGCAGTTTGCTGCACTTGAAATCATTAAATTCAAAGACAAAACCGTGTGAGTTTGTACAAGGAATTATTTTATGAGTTCTTGGGTCGTATCATGGCAAGACCAAGGACAAGCCTGCTGCTTCACAAGAACAAATACTGATAAAATAAATCGTGGTTCACAACGAACCTGCATTTGTATTTGTCATTCTTTTCGAAACAATCGCAACATTGTTTTTATTTTAAATGTGAAAAAGTAGTCCGGCTGAGAACAAGCATGATAACCATGGTATTATGCCTGTTCGAACATAGTTGATAAGCCTCTCCTGGGTATTGGATACTTCTGGATCATGATAACCTATGACATTACATGAAAAAGAATGTTGTGAATTTCGGGCTCATAGCTGGGTGATCCTCAGAAGCTCACCACCAACGTTACACGCGAGCGTTATGGTGAGCACGCTTGCCCCGTCACCCGTAAGTCGGGGTTTCCAGACTTTTGCACCAAGCGAACGTATCAACGCGAGTCTCGCATGCTGGTACCCCTCCCGTGACATATAACGTAGCCGTTGCTAAATAAAAGTGGAGAGCCGTCAATCCGTCTAAACTGATGAGGGTTATAAACGACGTCGGTCAGGGTGTTTGGCAAGCCCCTCGAAAATCCAGTCCACGACGCGTGGTAAAGTTACTCTTGATGACCATGTTGGTCACCGAATGCCCCACCATCACTGCACTCCCCCTCTGTCCGGAGCAAAGGATTTTCGTCATGAGCATCCGATGATCGCGCAACACGCAATGAACTCCTCCGAAAAGAAACTGCTTCAACACAGCCGTCACACACACACCATACACCACATAGAGGGAAACACCCAAAGCCGGGTCCTCTGCAGTGAGAACGCCAAAAGCGTCTTAACACCCCCCCTACGACCATCGTGCGTTGACAGACACACACTAGACTCACAAAGCTGGCACCGTCTGCAAACCAGTCATGACCTCCTACACCCAGACAGACTCGCTCCGCAAAAGCCGTCACCGCTGCGAGTGATGGTGCATTCGGAACAACTCGTGAGTTCGTATTTTCGAGTTGACAAGTCATAGGTACGAGTTGTGGCTATTCGATATACTACATGACAACTGGGAAATATGTCTGTTAAAAAAATAGCATGCAGAGTACATAAACCCGGACTTAAAGGAATGGTTTAATATATATCTATGAATCATATTAATTTGGGGAACTTATAGCCTGTTGTTATGAATATATTTTATGAAACTGTCTGCGATTTTAGAAGAAGTTATGGACGCCGCCGTTTTGTCAGTCAGTGCACATGTGCACGAGCATCTCGTTGTGATCCCTTCAGCTCCCAGTTCACCAGTGGTAAACACGAGATAAACCTGTATCGATCGGTTTTCACCGCTCGTCAACTGGAAAGTACCACTTTACGAGTTCGTTCCGAACGCCCTATGAAAACGCCAAAAGCCTCATAACACCACCACCGTCGTAGTGCTTCACAAACACACACTAGACTGATGTCACAAACCCGGTGCCGTCCGCAACCGGACACACATATACTATTACTATATACTATATTATTATACTATATTATATATTACTATATACTATACTATCTCGCACATATACTATTCCAGTGTGAAGGTTAATATAATCAAAAAGCACCGTTATGGAAGGAGCTCATTCAATCATGTCCAAGAGCACTTAGATTGTCTCTAAACTCTGTGAATAATGATGATAAAACTAAATTTATGATTAATTGTTTCTATGTACAGTACAACAATGAATGGGACGTGACATACAACCTTGTTATAAAGTGTGTAAATACTTTGCCCACTGCATATTATAATGCTACAAAAGACCTGCAAGAGTGAAGTGAAAGATTTATTGCAGTAATGTTAGATTTCACATTGTATTCTTTATGTCAACCTAATTAATGTACTTACACCCGCAAGTCCATACGGAGCATTTTTGTAATACGGGGGATTCGGTCTATCTGATCTCTTTCAATGAATACCATTATGAGGTTTCCCTAAACATTTCATACAACCTTCAAGAAAATATGGCACTCAAGGGGACTGCCCCCCCCCCCGCCATTCCCTCTGAGCACACGCCAGTAGAGCTGTGCCTCCGATGGTTGCGGGAGCGGCCCGGGCACGTACCGCATCATACGGCAGCCACAATCCGCCGTGGCGCACACACACCATTGATTAGTATAAGGAAAATGGTATGTTATAGTGTTTGGATCATCCTATCGCTGCCCATTGTGTCTTTGTATTACGCGGCCGCATGCCCGGGCCGGTCCCAATGTGAGGCCTCAACGATCTACAGGGGTTGGGGTGGTGGGTTTTTCAGCACGGTTCACTCCCCTTATAGTCTCACACACTGTGCATTTTTACGTCTCACGTGTCACCAGACAACAAACAAACCAAATTTTGCAGGCAGGCGCCGCCGCATTCTCTTCGAGGGACATATTTTGTAACGGGAAGAGGTGGCTGATCGGTGGATGGTAAACCAACAAAACCTTCATTAGAATAGCTTTCAAACAATCAAAGTTATTATGCACATATGGTACAAACTTGTACTTCCTTTGACGTTAGATAGTCTTTTGTATACATCATTAAAAGAAATGCAAGCTCTTTGCCAGGGTTCTCCTGCAAATGGAAGTCGCGAGGGATCGAATACACCCAGAAGGGGTGAATAACAGTGGACTGGTATGTGTACCAGCCACCCACCCCCCTTCGCACTGATGCTGGCGGCATCAAGCCTTGTACCCGCTACAGTTCACGCACACTCCCCTCAGAGAGCCATACACGTACGCACCCACGTACTTACATATATCTACCTCAAAGTCACTAAAGACACATGCACAGGTGATTGTCATGTCATCTATGTGATATTTACATGAATATAAGTCAACTTAGTGTGAGCCGTGTTAGACGTAAAGTAAAAAGTAGTCTGAGGGACCTATGTATGCAAGAAAATAATTCATAAATGTTCGAAAAAGGTCACTATTGCTTTACAGTTGTGCGAAGAACGAAGCTTACGGTATGAGGGGATACTTATCCAAGATATAGACCCCCCCCCCCAGTCCATAATGACTAAATTGTAAAAAAATTCTCCATCAAGTCACATCAGTCATAGGTTTCACCTCTTTTCTACAACATATTCAGCCAAAACACCTCAGACTTCGATAGAAATTAGTTTTTATAGCCAGTGGTCTAATGAATTGTCATTTGCTTGTAATTATTCTGCACACGCATGGATCTTTATGTAATGCGCAGTCTTATTTGTACACACAATATAAATGTGGTAATCCGTCGGTAAACTGAGACGGAACGTGACGTGGAAAAGATGAAATGTCACGAAGAAAATCCCTTCAGCAACTCAAAGCTCACAAAAGTGCATTTGCGATTGAACTAAATAAACAAAGAATTGTGGGGACTGAGACCTGATTATCCAGTTCAGACTAGATGTAAAAGTTATAAAAATGCATGACCTTTTTTTCCGTGACATGCAGCCATGCATGTGTCAAGGAAATACAAGTTTTAAAAAGATGAATTGAACTCTAAGGCAGATACAGGGGTGCACGAGGGGCAAGCAACCCAGCTTTTACGACAAAAATACCTTATTGCCATTGGGTTTATGGTTTGTATGCTATCAAATATTGTAAAATATACCTACTATGTGTAGATAAGCACTTGCTTAAGGCCCAAACCCCTCATCTTAGGTCTTATTTATGTGCAGAAAAGCTAAAGAAAATGAATTATCATTAATAATTCTTTATCATATGCACAATTTCTTTAAACTCTTAAAATATCCTACAGTAAATTTACTTTTCATACGCGATTTCAGACATTAGATATAAATTGTAATAACAATCATTGTCGGTCTATGGAAATCTTTTTTACTCTGCTCATATATTTTACAACATTCACCCCACTGTTCTAAAATATTTAGAAAATGTTTGAAACGGATGAATGTGGTGACCTGGGTCTCTTCTTGGTCATTAACATGAATGGCCACAAGTCACAGCTTTGAGTTTTCACTTTCCATGTGCGAAAGAATATGCACCCATTTCGTATATAAAACTATTGTGAACAAAGTGAGTCTTGTTACCCACGGCTGAACCTACGCAGCCCATCGGCTTCACAAGAGCAACTGGAGCGGTGCTTGAGCCTGATAGACCTTCTCGTTGTGTATTCCGTACCGAAACGTACACCACTTGTCCGGAGCTAGCTTATTTTGTTGTGTAGGTGGTGTGCAAACCCTGGCTTCACGAAAGGCCTTCCGATGGAGGACTATGGACCAGTGCTGACATGCGTATAAGGGTGCCCCCTGCACAGCGCTACGTGGGACAAAAGGTGCACTCAGGAGAGAGGAAGGATAAACCTCGTAGATTGACGATTTAGGGCCTATTGTCTGGGGGAGAATTGGTTGGCAGCCCTACTGTGCTGACAGTACCAGCAGCTAAACTTCCACGGAGCCCTAATGTCTACATCAGTCCTGGTGGTAGTGTATTCAGACCATAATCCTACAAATCGACATAGTAAACAGAACGATCTAACAGGTGTGTGTAACAGGGGATCATAATGACCTAGTCCAGTGCAATATCTAAATTTTCTATATGTCTACTCTATACACTGGAGTCCCTGACAGAACTACGAATTTTGTTACACTGTTCACATAATTTTCCTGTCAAGAGCATTCAATCCAATGTCCCAATGTTCCAATATACCACATACATTTTAGCCTTAGATATCTTATCCCCGCCAAACACTAACCTGCCGCCACTCACTTGTTGGCCCCGCCCACCACCGTTTGTTGGCCCGCCCACTGCCCTGACTGTCTCTGCCGACGTCGGTATATGACTCAGTGACAGCGACGTCGCCGCCACCAGTAGCAACAGCTCACCTCACTAACTGCATCATCACAGTGATTGTACACACTCAGATGGATTATTTGTCTGTTTAAAATGAGAGACTGTATAGTACGTAAAGCCACCCGCCTCATGCGGTGGATCCTGCTGGTGCTGGGCCAAGTGGTGGCGTGTAGAGGTCAGTGTGCGTTCTCAGACTATACATCTGATGTCAAGGTGATCAGCATGGACCAGTGTGGGCACACAAAAATCAATACGACCGACCTCACACAATTCACCAACTTGAACAGATTGTATCTGCGAAGTAACAAACTCGCCACATTTCCTGACCTGTCAGAAGTGGGAGGTACACTGAGGATACTCTTTCTGGACAAAAACCAAATCACAGACATCAGCGATGACGTGCTTGTTGACCTAACAGCATTGCAAACACTGGGTATGCAGACAAACAAACTCACCAAATTCCCTGACCTCTCCGCAGTGGGAGGCACACTAAAGGACCTCTATCTGAACAAAAACCAAATCACAGACATCAGCGATGATCTGCTTGTTGACCTAACAGCCTTGAAAATGCTGCGTCTGTCCAGCAACAAACTCACCAAATTCCCTGACCTCTCAGCAGCGGGAGGCACACTGGTGACTCTCTATCTGGACAATAACCAGATCACAGACATCAGCGTTGACATGCTTGTTGACCTAACAGCCTTGCAAACGCTGATTCTGAGTGCAAACAAACTAACCACGTTCCCTGACCTGTCAGAAGTGGGAGGTACGTTGACGCACCTCTATCTGAAAGATAACCAAATCACAGACATCAGGGATGACCTGCTTGTTGACCTAACAGCCTTGCAAATGCTGCGTCTGTCTAGCAACAAACTCACCACGTTCCCGGACCTCTCTAAAGTGGGAGCCACACTGAGAATACTCTATCTGGACAATAACCAAATCACAGACATGAGGGATGACGTGCTTGTTGATCTGAAAGTCTTGGAAAATCTGTATCTCAACGACAACCCGAATCTCACACGCTTCCCACACCGACTGATGAAAATTGACCATCTCAAGATGGATGACACAAGGGTCGCCCACCTGCCACCGATCCTGCATGAGAACATTGCTGATTTAGGATTGAACGTGATGAGAAGTGTGGATGTTTGCAAGTGTGAAAATGCCTGGCTCAAACAAGAAGGTCCCAACATGGCTGTTTTCAAGTATGATGATGACGACTGCGATGGCCAGCTTTGGTCAAACATGACCACACAAGACGTGCTAGCAAGATGTGCACAACGGAGACCACAGGACACCAAGCGGGTCACACAGGCCAAGCCAGTGCTGACAAAAATGGCACTATCACCATTCCTTTTGCATTCTTTTGAACGTGCATTAAATGAAATTCGTTGTACAAGGAAATGCATGGCCACCGCTGGATGTGTCTCCTTTTACTGGCATCAATCACCAAGCGGAGTTGGTGACTGTGTCCTCATCGCTCCCGGCAGAAGCATCAGCGTATCGTCCGTGCCGGAGGGAAACCTCCCGGTCTGGACCTATTTTGCACTTACATGAGTGAGCTCATACTAGATAAAAATGTGTAATTTATAATACTTGACATGAAATGAACAATGGTGTGAGGATGTGTTAACATGACTACATAGGTGAACTAATTGGTGAACTTATCCATATTAAGTCTATATGAGATCGAGTGAGAAGACAGTTACAAATATGAAAAATATGAAAAATATGAAAAAATAGTAGCACCTTGCAGAGATACAACTAATAAAATTCAATGTATCTAACTGTGATGGCAAAATAAAATAAAAACAGGCTCTGAAGTTACAGAAGTATCTTATAACACTGGATTTACAACTACGTAGATGTGGTTTAGCACACTTCAAATGCAAGATGTGGAATGTAAATACTCAAATATGCATTATGTGGCACGAATACAGGTACAATGCTATTATATGCATTTAAAGACATTGTAAATTATTATTAAGCGTTTGAATGGTGTCTAAAGCAATTAAAATGTTTTCATAGATGTGGTCTCATTTTTTTCTCATTTCATTTTTCTTTCTATGCTATTCTAAGGTCTCTCTTTAACTATAGAGTTGTTTACGGCTGAAAACCTTTCATAGAATTTCAATTTTTAGGACTTTAAAAAAACATTGTGATACTTATAATAGAACAGAAAGAAAACACAGTAGCAAGAAAAAAAGGGACTATTTCATTGTTTGTTGTAACTATCACATATACATGTGCCATATACCTAGTGTGATCTTACAAAGTGTTCATCTGCTACATGTATGTGTCACCCAGCAATCAATATACATATACTTTAATAGAATATCTGCTACGTCAGGACAGTGTGATGTGATGTGAAAGGTAACAGTGTCTAAAAGTGGCATTTGGAAAAGTTTGATTTCAAAACGGTCGACAGATTTCTATGTAATACAATCTAATTTGTAAAAAAACAACAACATTTTACTGTGTGTATATTCATGGAGGCATATACCTTGCACAGAATAATGGTTGCATTTTCTGAATTATTCTGAAATATCATTGTTTGTAAAATAAATCTGTATCATGTGAGTATTAGTAGACATAAAGTGGTATAAGTTTGTATACATTGTTTTAATGTCTAGAAGAATTGCAAATTAATATATCGGATTGTTCAATTTCCTGTGTTATTATTTTTTGACTGTTCACATCGTCGGTCTATGGCAATCTCTATTACACAGCACGTGTATTCTGCAATAACTTGTGATTCGAACAATAAGCCTAAAATAAATGAGGTTGGGCTCATTATTAAGATCGTACAACCTTTCAACAGACCATTCACATATTATACGTCATGTATATCAACAAGTTTACTCATATAGACAAATATACAATACGTCATACTTAGTACTTACGTCATATTTTCACTCTGTCATACAGTTGTAATTGTGATAGTACTCTTCTATGGTTATTGTTTACTTAGATTAATTCCTGAAAAACAGGATAATATAAAATTCTCCTTATAATAGAACCCTCACTCTATAGTGTTATACCACTGTAGTTTGTTGTTCAGTTAATTTCGGAAGTGATTTATTTGTGGGCCATTGACATAGACATATGTATTGGTCTGATTCTGTGATTGTCATTAATTTCAAGACCTTGAGCTGATAAGGCCTCGATTAAAGCATATCTATGGCTTTGATATACATCAATAGCCAAAAATACAGACATTTAAGAGATGAAATATTTACACATCATGCTGCTAGATCTACAGTACAGTTACAGCAAAACCTTTGGGCTGCCATAAAGTTTTAAAGACATGAACTCTGCTCCACGTATTGTGAGTTTTTTCGTCAGTTAATTTCTCCAATGTTCGAATACTGAGTATACGCAGGTTAAAAGGGCTCAATGTAGGCATTAGATGTTATATAACAGACATACATAAATAAAAAAAAGTTCAATTGATGTATTACTGTTTGCTCATGCCTCACACTATTTATTCAATAAAAAGTTTTCACCGTCCGAGTACAGATCTTTATTTCTACTAAAATATATAGTTCTTCTGGATCTGGATCTGGATAGATAATTCACAAATTAGCCAGTCTCAGATAAGAGACTGGCCTCCTCTAATGAGGCAACGCGTGAATGGAGAGAGGGTACGTTCTGCCTAAGGGTTGGCAGATAGCCGACTCTTGAAAGTGGGAATAGAGTTGGCATTGACAGTTCCCGGGTTAAGACTGTTCCACTCCGGGATTGTTCTTAAAACTGTTGATTTCCACAGTGGAGATTGCCTATCGCCGGCTGAAGGTCTTACTATCTTCCACTGGTGAGAGCCCCGAGTGGCTCTACCTTGATGTAGTTTAATGCCAACGCTCTCTGGTGGCAAATCCAGGCCTCATGCAAAAGCTTATAAAATAGGCATAAACGCTGATTTCGCCGCCGGTCTGCTAGACTTTGCCAGCCAAGATCACGCAGTAGGCCTGTGACTGATATGATACCGCGGGCTCCACGAGCCCAACGTGCTGCTCGCCTCTGCACAATCTCTAGGGAATCAATTTCCTCTTTAACTGATGGGTCCCAAATAGCCCCACAATGTTCCAAAGATGACCTGACGATTGTGAAATATGCTGTCTCTCTCAGTCTGTAAGGAGAACCGCGGAGATTCCTACGTAGGAACCCCAGACATTGGTTGGCACGGGAAACTGTATCCAAGATGTGAGGCCTCCACTGTGAAGACCGGGCTCCGTAGTTGTTTGACAGTGTGACGCCCAGATACTTTGCCTCAGGGACAGAACCAATAATCTCACCGCCTAGGGTGTAGAAACGAACAGGTTTCTGGGTCTGTCTCGCAAGGTGGAGGATATTACACTTGGACTCATTGAACTTGAGGCCCCAGACCTGACCCCACTCAAAGAGTGAATCTAAGTCCCTTTGTAGAATGACCTTGTCCTCCATAGAGTGGATTGATCTATAGATCAAACAATCATCGGCGAACAAACGGCATGCAGTGGATGGGTTGAGAACAGATGGTAGGTCATTTATGTACAAAAGAAATATAGGGGGCCCATGACTGTGCCCCGGGGTACTCCAGACATGACAGGATCCCCATCGGTGCGACTACGAGTATGAGATCTAACGCCATCGACTAAGACACTCTGGGTACGGCCAAGAAGGAACTCAGAAATCCAGCGTGAGGTCTTGCCTTCGACACCATATAGTCGGAGCTTACATGAGTCTCTTGTGTGGCACTACGTCAAAGGCTTTCGAGAAATCGAGAACGCCCACGTCGACTTCATCCTTGTGATCCAGTCTTGATAGTAGGTCATGTGTTGTGGCAAAGAGTTGCGACTCACAGCTCAATTTCTTTCGAAAACCGTGTTGGTATGTGAGAGCGCGTTGTGCCTATCCAGGTGGTTTCGGATGTGGCTGCACAGGACATGCTCTGGCAACTTACACGCCACACATGTCAAGCTCACTGGGCGGTAGTTTACAGCTTCACACTTGTCGCCCTTCTTAAAGACAGGTGAGATCCAGGCTGCCTTCCATACTGATGACAGACTTCCTGTTTGGTATGAGTTACGGAATAAGGCTGTGAACACTGGAGCCAACTCCTCATGCAGCTCTTGCAGCATACGACATGGGATCTGGTCTGGGCCTGATGCCTTACGTGGGTCAACTCCCTTAAGAGGCTTCTTGATTCCCTGCTCACTAATGGTTATGTCAGGTCTGGGTGGCAGGCTGGGGCCGTGAAGGAATGTGTGCTCTGCCTCGTCGTCATCGACAGTGAACACCGACCGAAACTGTTGGGCAAGGATGGCAGCCTTCTTTGCCGAGTCAGAATGTACCTGCCCTTTCTCCTTCAATGGTGCCACTCCGAAGGATTCAGTTCTCTGGGACTTGATGAAGCGCCAGAATGGTCTAGTTGATTTCTCCTCTAGACCTTCGGCAAGGATGTTATTGATATATCTCATCCGAGACTTCTTTCTTTGCACAACTATGGTATCAATTTGTGAATATACACAGATCAAACACTTTGCAGTCACTACAAAAACTAAAATGCAAACAAGACACTAAACTCGGCATGACATTGAGTCCATAAGCGTCAACTAAGCACAGCGTCAAACAATTGCAACCCATTAGCAATTCGTCGGAAATTAAGAAGATATCTGGACAGTCGTAACAGTCATAACGGCACCAAATAGGACTTCTCAAAATACAGATATACAGAATACAGAATATCTAAAATAATACAGATCTTTCACTAATAGCTTTCTCTAAATCAATAATCGCACTATGTCTATTTATCAGTCTTTTGCATGTATTTTCAGTCGATATCGACCTCCAGAACTGCCTTGTAAAAATATGTTGTATCAGGACTGTCCATATACGGATTCCGTATATGGTTAGTTATCAACCGGACTACTTTTGCCCCACTTCAAAAATGTTCAATAATCTAGCACACCTGCTACTTCTAGGAAAACCTCCAAAATCAATGAACATCAAAGAGATCGCACAGAACAGCGTGCGTAGCTGTCATACGGCTGACGTAATTGTAGTGCAGAAGTCCAACCATAGGCGTCTATATATCTGAGAGAGTGACTGCGCCGTGTTTTGTTATGATTATATGGCGTATTCCTACATTATTGCATTTTGTAATTTATTAATAACTTATCTTGTTAAACGTGTTGAAAATATGCCAGTTTATTTTGAAACAGTATTGTAATTGTTTAGAAAAGACTGATAAATACAAAAAAACGGGTTCGATGTTTAACATTGATTATTTTATTGGGCTCGTTCTTGGGGCGTATCACGGCTCGCCCTTCGGGCTCGCCGTGATACGCCCCAAGAACTTGCCCAATAAAATAATCAATGTTAACAACTCACCCGGTTTTGTCTATATCTAGAACTTATATCTGGGACAGCCGTGGCCAAATCTCAGATTGGAGAAACCTTTCGGGTTTCTTGTTAAAGCAGTAGAATTTCTTCCTCTTTGCCTCGTTTCATTTACGTTACCTAGCATGAAGTTTACATTATGACCAAGACCTGCGTAGGTACAATCAAACTTTTAAGTTAGAAATGATTGATCTGGAGCTTTTCAAACCGTTGACAGCAGCCTATACAAGTCAAATCTAACATTATTTCAGACGTGGTAAGAATTGAAAAATCTTTTCAAAATTTCATGCAGTGAGTGCAGTGAGAGAGTTGACAACAACTGAATGACCCCTGATGACAGAAATGTCAAGTTGTCTTTTTCCGGCGTAATCCGACCGTTTTTGATAGCTAATTTGGTGTTACGTAATTGTATCATATTACAAATTACATTTAGTTTCACTTTGGCCTTTCTAACAATATAATATTGCTCTTTCAATGTAAACATTATTCACCAATCAATGTCTATTGTTTTTTTTTCTATCAGAGATGTAGAACCACAAACTTGAAAGTTACACAAAGTGTAAAGTCTACATTCTATCTTTCCGTGCAAAAATCTCCGCCAATAACCTACGCTGATTGGTCAATCAGCGTGCTCAATTTTGCGATGGAAAACACGCTCCAGAGTGCGTGTACGGCGCTAGTCTAAACTCCTCACATTATCAATACAGCCGCTGACATCGCAAGGCGTGTTCCGTGTAGCGGAGAGCAGAAGTTTAGACTAACGCCGTAGTAGTGGTCTCCGCGCGCTCAAAACAAACGAAATTGACTTGCAATGAGAATGTCATAATATGATTTATTTTAAAATAAAATGGCTTTTAGTCATGATAGAATGGTGATTGACCACTCGATTGTCGTGGCAATCGTGAAATTGAGCATGCTGACGTCTGATTTACCCTCACTTCGTTCGGGTAAATCAGACGTCAGCATGAACAATTTCACGATTGACACGCCAATCTCGTGGTCAATTCCTACATTTCCTGTTGATGTATGCTAACATCTGCAGCTGCAAACTGTATAAGTTTGGAAATAAGGTGTAGATCTAATTACATGATGGGCAAGCAACAGAAACAAACCTCGTAAACAGTGTACCCTCAGAATATATATCCAGCTACACACGTCCAAAGTTTGAACTGTTTAAGAGCTCATCTAAACAGGCAACTTAAATTAAATAAAAAAAGCTTGTAGCCCTGCGGTCAACTGTTTTAATGAGTTGCTTATCCTGTCCACCTCGATATACATCCGGTGCAATGCTATAATATGTAATCATGGTACAAAATATAAGGTGTGTAGATAGAAGTTGAAATCTTTTACATTTTGCATTAAATTTTACTTGAATTTTGCTTAACTATTAACGCATCATGCAAATAATTTACAATTCATGTTTGCTTAGAATGCAAAATCTTTTCAACAAACAGTAAAGACTTTACATTTTACGTCGCATTATGTGTTGCAGGTCTAAAGAAGTTTGCTATTCATATTGTGGTAGAAAAAGTCATGAAAATAGACATTGTTGGAGTATATAATTATAAATTCAAAGAGTAATTCACGCGCCAATTGCAAATGAAACAATCAATAGAGTCTGCTTCCACATTGAAATTATATAACACAGCAGTGGGTGACAAATCTGTTCACGTTATTGATTAGCATCGATTAAAAAGGGTAGTTTGGTGCCAAGATCCCAGATCCTTGCTGGTGTGTCTTTGCAAGTCGTGATTTGTAATATGCCCACTGATCAAAGATGTCTAAACTTTTTGCACTTATGAGAAATTACTCAAAACACAGAAAGCAAATGATCTGTAATTGTATGATTATGGGTGTTAATTTCACCTCTCCCCTGTAATCATTGTGTTCACCTGTGATCATTTGCTAATTGAATCTACAGCTCAGTAGATACATGAATTGATAGCTGTGTTTCTGACATATGTGGGTTTTCAGAAGAGGGTGGGGTGGATGGGTGGGTGGGTGGGAGACTCATAGCCATACCATGCAATTCTCACCCTTACTTGCAAGTGAAAATGTAGAAACTCGGGTTTCATTTTTTTCGGGGGGTGGGGGTGGGGGGACCCCTTCCTCCTTTCTTCTTATATCCCTGGACACATGTCTGGTAATTTAAAGCTGTGTCAGTCACGTGAATGTGTGTTCCATCCCTCAGCCGATTATAATGTCTACTCATATGCATTGCGTACATTGAGATATTTTCTCTATATACCCTTGTAATTCTGCCTTTAGAAACTTTATTTTACTCTATGTTTCTAACTCCGTTCATAAAGTAAAACTCTGCATGGTTCTACCAGTTTGGAAAGCGTGTGCATCGTGAGAAATCTGCTTTCCCTAGTTCAGAACACCTAGTAATATCTGCACTGTGCGTGTGTTGTACATAAAAAGTATATTAAAATCACAATATCTTCAAACTTGACTGCCATTTATCTGTTTGACAACTCGTATAACTCCAACGGTCTCTACTATAAGACAATTAAGATCCATTCAGTGTGTAAGAGGTCCACATAAATCAAACGAACGTTAAAAAAACGCGTTCGATCACATGTTGACCCAGAAAAAGAGCATAAAATGTCGTTTGCTTCAGCAATCTCCAAGTCACGTGACAAACTGAGGGAGACAGGAATCCGGAGCCCTGCATGGGGTAAACAGACACACAGTCTGTCTGTACGGACACCTTTGAAAATGCCTGATATAGGTCGTCAGCTGACCATAGGCAGATTCAGGTTTTTGGAAAGGGGGGGGGGCGCACTTAAGGAAATGGGGGGGGGGCACTTAAGGATTTCATCAAAAACCCTACGAAAATGAAGTATTTTCGTGGGCAAAGGGGGAGGCGCATCCCACAAAATAGGCAAATCATTACGTGCAAGACAGCATATCCGATAATTGTTTTGTCGGGGGCAAATGCTGAATCCGTTAATTCGTCTTGAAATCTCCTGAATTTTTCTTTGCCTGAGGAACATCGCCCACCACCGTTTCATTGGGTTCAGTTAGGAAAGGAATGCTCCCAGCAATGCATTTTAGACGCCCCCAGGCAGGATTGGGCCCACTGGGACTTTTTCACGTAGATATGGTAGTGTACACGGCAGGAGAGAAGTCCGACATGGAACAATAATTGATCAATAATCCAGCTTCCTCTTGAATCTTGCAGAACACTTCTTATGTGAGGTTTTCAGAATTTCTGCGTGACAGCACTAAAAATTCGATGGGAACCACAGCAACGCACATCAAGAAAATTAATCCATCAAAATGCTACTGAAGCCATCTGGAATGCGCTGCTGGGGGCATTTTTTCTTGTAAGAACACAATGAAATTAGCCATTGACAGGGGGGTGGTAATGGACTTCATACTAAGGCATCGGTCATTTAATCTCGGGGGGGCAGCAAAAATATTGAAAAAAAATTAACGCAAGGCTGAAAATTGGTGAAAGAAATAATAAGGTTTCATTTGGCTAGAAAAAAATGAATAATTGTCAAATATGGCTTGAAACAGCTTTATACAGCTTAAAAAATAATTGAGTTTCAGTAATCTAAGAAAAAAGAATTAGATGTCAAATTTCATGAAAAAAATAATTGAAGCTGTGGTGAAAATAGCTGCCCCCCCAAAACCGAGATCAAATGATCGATGCCTAAGAAGCAACACGAGTACATTGGACTTTAAAAATGTCTTGCACGCATTGGACCTGGCGGTTATTCTCAGAGCCCGTGTAGGGACCTTTCTTTGCGCTATGTGAGTCAACATCTCTTGTATGCACAAAGTCAAATATGGAACGTCAAGTCCGGGAAAACGAAACCAGGCGAGATCTGTTTCGGCTGACACATTGGTGCTGGGAAGTGGACAGGTGAGTTGTAGCTTAATCTTTTTCCAATTAAAATCTATTAGATTTTTACTAGAATTATGTCAACCAAGGGATAGTTTAACTGTAACCTCTTATCATGGCGGGTACGTAGGCAGCGTTTAGATTTTTTTAGGTTTGATAAGGACTATAAAAATTACTAATAAAACTTATATTTAAAATCTTTTGAAAACTTTTTTGGGGTAAACGCAGCTGTAAGAAGAAAAAAAGTAGAGAATTTAAACAAAAGTTAGCAGGAAATAGTTGCGTATTCTACTCGTATTTTGGAGATCACTCATAAAAAATTAAAGAGTTCTGAAATTATACGATGATGTATCATTTAAAACATCGCGTAAAATGTGAGAATAGAGAATGAGGATTGCATGATAGTATTGTCTGATATTCGCAAAAATTATATTAACCGAGGATCGCTGATTAGTTTATAAACATTTAACAAACAAAGTTATAAAAGATGCAAACTTGTCTGAACACACATATCTTTATTACACAAAGTCGTTTGAGACTAGCTATAAAAAGTGCGCAAACAGCATTCATGCACGTTTTGGTATTGACGGCCAATTGCGTGCTTGAAATATAATGGGTGTGGCTATGTGAGGTTACTTCCATTATGCCTAAATTAATATCATATTAATATTATAATTATATATTATTGTAGAATCAGATTAAGATTGATATGTTTTATCTATAATAACATCGTACATGAACACCAAAACGATGAAATGAATAAACTGATAGCTATATAGTGCCATGAGATAATAAACATGAAGCTGTAAAAGAATTTGCCTTAAACAAAAACTTCTTTCCATAGTGGAGCTGCTTTCGACTCTATTTATATATCGTGCAATTCTACTGTGAAACAAGATTTGCAATATTGTAGATATAATAAAACTATGAATATCAAGATGTAACTGTACCAGTTTTCATCAATTATAATCGTGTTTGGGCTGTGGTCTGCAAATATTGACATCAAACACATAAAAGTGTCTTAAAAAGATCTTCGCTTTATATTGATACCTAGGAGAAATGGTAAATGGGACAAGTAAAAAAAGTGTCCTCATACAGTTTATAGCAGGTGATCTTACGTAGGAGGTGTCCATGAGGACAGGTTTCAACTAACTTCACCATGGGTTAACATAAGGATATCTAAGCAGTAGAGCGGTTACGTTAACCCTAACCAGTACATCAGGGGTATATCTATTGTGATATATTTTCATCCGCTTGGTATTTCTGCTTTTCTTTTTAAGTAGTTGTCACCCTATATCTTGCCTTTATCAGGACCGAAGATTATTTGATTTGGTTAAATACTAGGACGTGCATAAACATTTTTGAAAATGAGGGGTTCACTGTATTTTTTTTATTGAAGTCCGTTAATGAAGTTGTCTTGTGATATCTTGCCATTATCAAGAATAAAAATTATTTTATTTGGTTATAAATACGGGCTAATACGAAGGCAATTTTATTGGGGTCCATATGGACCCCAGACAAGATGAGTACAGAAAACACAGGGATGTTCGATAACTTGATCTTTTGAAATATGCATATAATAAAAACATAACTCTGTATTTGTTATTTTGAGTTTGTATGACAGAAAGATCATGAATGGAAAAGAAAATTACATCAAATGATTGGGGTCCACATGGACCCCTATTGTTCTGATTAAGGTGTTCTGGTTAATGTACTGATGAGGGTTAAACTAGGTTTATATTTCAAAGCCATGGAGTTGTGCAATAAAACTACGATTAAGATGTATCTGTGTTAGAAGTCGCAACGTAAAATAGTATTTGGTGTTCAATATTAATTCTTGGTATTAACGCCATTAAAGTTGAAAATCAAGTTGTCCATGTCAAAACTTGGTGGTCCACATACGAAGCACTGAAAGATATATGTCAATGACACTAAGCTCGTGGGTCTTAGAAATATGTTGTACCAAATAATTAATCATTTCATGTGATTTGTAATTCAAAATGCTTCTGGTAAAACTATGATTAAAATGGACACTGTACATGTAACAAAGTTAATGAGTTATGGCATGGTTGAAGATTCCCCGGCATTTAAACAAAATCCACGACTGATATTTATATTATTAATGCCTAACATCATTCTATAGATTTTTGTCTATTCTTATAGTTTTCGTAGATCAAAAGAGCAAAGATGTCCGTGCAACCCGCGCCGCAACCTGTGACAGTGCAGCCCGTGGGAGGAGGGTACGGTGGGTACGGGGGGCAGCAACAGCAGCAACAACAACAGATGATGGGTGGATATGGAGGATATGGAGGGTATGGAGGGGGAGGAATGATGATGCAACAGCAGCAACAACAGCAGGTTTTTATTCTTTATAAATGCACTAGCTCCATATTACAATGGAACACACTAGGTAAACCAACAAATATGTAATGGTAGTATATTAACAGTAGTCTTATTGTAATAAGTGGTGATGTTTATACACTGAAATATTTCAGTGTTTGCAAGTATAAGTTATCATATTAAGGTTGTCCTACAAAGATTGTCTTCTCTCAAAAATTATATATTCAAAATCATTTACGTTGCCTATCTAGATTTGTTTTACATTTCAAAATATTCTATAGAATGTTATTGTACAATCAAAAACAAAACAAAAAACAACAACAGCAGGTTTAATAGGACACTAGATAGCATTGCACCTGTAGTTTATATCAGACCAATTCAGGGAGTAGGAAATCACTTGGTGATATCCATTTTTGTTTCTGACAACAGAATGTGTGCTGTGTGCTTCCGTGGCCGAGTGGTTAAGGAGTTGGACTCATGACCAGAAGGTCGTGGGTTCGATTCTCGATCGGGTCTGATGGTGGGTGTTGAGCAAACCTACTACCTCTTACAGGTTGCACACTGCTCCGTGGTACCTACACGTTAAATAGGTACAGGTCAGGCGAGTGAACGCAAATGTGAGTGAATGCTCCCTAGGGAGTTGAGAAGGATGTAGTATGACAAGGTTGTCAATGACCTGGTGTAGATGTAAGGTCGTCTGATCCTTCGGGGAAGAAGACCATAAACCAGACATTTACATTTATATTTTTACATTTAATGATCCGCTGTCATTTTTTCGGGTATGTGCATATTGTCAGAGTGCTAGATTATAGACCAGTCTGGATTTTTAAGCGATGTTTTATGACACCATGCAGTAATAAGGCATGTGCACACATTGAATTCTATAGCAAATTGATTATTGACACAAAACATGATTAACCGCAGTGTTACGTGAAAGGGGAAAGATGTCTGACACAGATCACATTACTAATCAGCGATTTGGATCAAATGTTCAAATGCCTTATGAATCTTAAGAAATAAGTATAAAACCAAATGCTGTGTAAGCGGCTAATACTAATGAGAACAAAACTGAATCTTAAGAAACAAGCTCACTCTTCACGTAAGATCCACAGTGTGTTGTAATTTATAACATGGGCTTGATTGATGTTTATGATAGTTTGGTCTGTGATATTGCTACTGAATACTGTCAATGCTTGAAGCGCTTGTGCATTTTAGTAAGCAACCTCAACATTTTGTATGGGCTTCGTACATACCTATTGAAGATAGGCAAGCCTTGATATTGATACCCCCATGTTGGGACATAGCTAAGTAAACTATAATTTCTGTCCATCCTTTGAAAAATGTCAGCATAATGATAACTATTAGACTACCAGAAATGTGTCTGTATGAATTATTGTCACACCTGGAATTATCCTCCACCCAAGTGACCCTCTTTTTTTAACCTCTAGATTAGGCCATACGTTTACCCATCATTTCTAGCTAAATCCGTACTTTTGACCTCGAAACCTACCATCACAACACTTAAACAGTGAAAGTACTGAGCCAATGCATGTTTGAAATGACATTTTGTTTTCATTTTCCATACATGAAAACAAAAATGTAAAAGACCAATTGATATTTGTTTATGATTAAACTCAGCTCTTTTGAGCCCCAAAAATGTCATTCGATCAGCTCTTTAAACTCCTTTAAATGAGGCCTGGGCTGACAACCCCCACATTAACATCCATTTGCCCCCCCCCCCCCCACACACAGCTGACCAAACTAATAAGTCACTGTCACATAGAAAAAACGGATGAAACACGTATGTAGGACGTACAAATGTTTTGATGTTTTCTTGATACGCGGGGCTCCGTGAAAAAAAAATGACAAAAACCTTAAGCAGATTTAACACGAATGATACACGGACAATAAACTTACAAAACACAGATGATACACGGATCATCCGCGAACACTCCACATACACTCACGCAAACATGATATTTTCATCGGATAAATAGCGTATTGAGCGGACGTTTTATGGACAATGTACGTTTGTTTCATGGTAATATCGCGTACAGTCCACGTACGATATGAAAATCTATCCGCGCAAATACTTTTGAACATTCCAAAATGATTAGCGCGGACATCTCGACCCGTAAAATCTTCACGTAATTCGCCGTATGAAAATGGACGAGGCACTGATGGTCGGCGTATCTCCACGGATGAACCACGTACGACAAAAATCTATCCGTGGTACATACGTGTTTCATCCGTTTTTTCTATGTGACAGTGACTTAATGCTGCATCTTTCCCCAGACCGTTGTGAACGTGCATGGAGGTGGTGGTGTGGTGAGAAGGATGCCTCAGAACATCCGCGACTGGGACGCCGGCCTGTGCGGATGCTGTGACGACATCGGCGTCTGTGAGTCAGGGAAACATTAGCAGGCTTCAATTTCAGGATTAGTGTAGCTCCATATGTCATTATATATTTTGATTTGATTTGATTTATTTCGTTTATATTATCACAGGCATGTTAATTACAAAGTAAATAAAAGATTACAAATAAGTAAAAAATATAATTAGAAGTACAATTGAATAGAGATATACAAATATAATAAAAAAATGAACCATGTGACAAACACGGAGCACTAAAAAGATATCCATTTAAAATGGAGAGTCTTATTTCCATAGTGGACCTCGGTGAAAACATGGAAAAACAACTGACTAGAATTGGTGCCATAGAACATAATAATTACATTACTAATGATTAACCTTTTAACAAATATATTCTTATTACTCTTTTATAAAATGGTCCACATAATATTTCTTACATTTTGATTTAAAAGACACCAAACAGTTTGACTTTCGTATTGGTAGAGGCAGACTATTCCAATATTTAATGCTACAATATTTAAACGTTTTCTGTCCATGGGACTTAACGTTTGGTACAATGTACGACAACTCTTTCTTCCTAGTATTGTATGAATGACTCACAAGTTTAACATCACATAAATATGCAGGAGCCTTTTTGATATGTATTTTATACATTAAACATAAAACATAAAGGATTTGTCTGTCAAAATTGAATTTTTTGGTTGTCTGTCAGTCATGGAATCATTAGCAAAGATACAGCGGCAATGGTGATCAATAATACAGCAGCGCCCGTAGTGGCCAGAGTTTTCAATACAATTCCAAGCATAGACTTGCAATGATGTATTCATTAATCTTACTGAAGAAAATCATTATAATAGTGCTCAATGAAATTGCGATTTTCAGCAATTTTATACAGTTTATATGGTATTAGCCTGTGTTATCATCACCATTATTCTCACGCTTTGTCTTAGATATATTTAAAGTCTGTTTATATCAATGTATCATTAACATACTTCACTTTGTACAGTACTTAGTCAAGCTGTTGCATTATCATCATTTTTCAATCTTTTGTTTAGTTTTTCTTTTCATTTACATTTTTACCTTTCTTTCTTTTTGGGTGTGGTATGAGGGTATCTTCAAATGAAGTAGAAACCTCTTATCGCAACAGCGAAGAGAACAATTTTCTCTAGTTAACCGAGAGAAATTACAAACATTACCCAATTATCAGGCTCTTCATTAACAAATGTACGATGTAGAATCTCATTGTAGTATATCAACGTAGTATCTCGGGGGGCGGGGTCTTACTAGATGTCGGGTAGTACGGGTGTGTCATTTTTATGGTTCACCTTTTTAGACATCTCAGGTATAGTGATGAGTCTAAATTTTGTGATCTTAGTATAGCTATGGGTCTAAATTCTGTGATTGTTGGTATAGTTATGGGTTTAAATTTTGTAATATTTGGTATAGCTATGGGTTTGAAAATAAATGTACAAATATTGCTAGTGTAAATTTAATTTTGTTTGATACTGATACATTTTTTAAATATTTGGTTGATAAAATGTTAAGAGTATGTAGTTTCATTATTTAATAGGTGTAGACATGGGTCACTTTTTCATCGTCAAGGTATAGACATGGATCTCTTTTTTATGCCACATTCGTAAATCGATGGGCACCGTTTCGACGTTCGAAATGGCACACCCGTACCCATTTTTGAGGAGAGACCCCCCCCCGAGCGTAGTATTTCACTGCTGTCATTGCTATCCCTGAGCAGGTTGCTGTGGCTGGTTCTGCACGTGGTGTCTGCTGTGTGACGTGGCCACAGACCTTCAGGAGAACTGCTGCTGCCCCTGCTGGAACCCCCCGTACGCCCTGGCCGTGATGAGGATGAAGACCAGGGCCATGTACGGCATCAGGGTGAGTCGTATTTTCAAAACATTTATTTATTTAATTGAATTTATTTATAGTCAATTACACACATTAAAAATACGAGGTGTTCTTGACATTAAATACAAACATCAAGCACATATGCTCACGAAATGATATGCATTATAATTGAGGTGAAAGGTTTTTATTTGTCCTGAATTCATACAAATCTTTGAGTATTGTTGATAAAGTCAAAAATATGTTTAAACATAATGTTGTCAATTTCCTTATTTTTTGTTCCATTTACTAATATATTAATGAAGGATTTGATATTTGATTATGGGTTTGAACAGCCATTGCTATCTCTCTGCTAAGACCCTCAAGCAATTCCTGTCTTTGAACTGCATGGGCGGGACAATATAGAAAGAAATGCAAAACATTGTGTTCATATATGATCTGGAATCGGTTTTTTTATCACTTTGGTGTTACATTGTAACGAGCATTAAATAGACATTAGAGAACTCTCTCGCCAAGCATAAAGGGCTATATCACATAGCCTCTGCCGAGACTCGAACCCTGGACCACTACCACTGTGGCACCTATTCAGTGGGTTAATGCGCCCGTCTTAAGTGCTAGGTGAATAGGTGACACAGTGGTAATGATCCAGGGTTCGAGTCCCGGCAGAGGCTATGTGATATAGCCCTATATGCTTGGCGAAAGAATCCTCTAATTGTCAATACTTACAACCAAGTTCATTAATTCCAATATATACTGAGTATTGAAATAGTACTGCCCCAGGGGTTAGTGACATGACACATTTCTACAAAACAAATGCGAGTTCTTGATTCATCGTACCAAATGTCATAGGGAGATCCAGGTTTTTGAAAAAAAGGGGGGGGGGCACTTAAGGATTTCATCAAAAACCCTACGAAAATGAAGTATTTTGGTGGGAAAAAGGGGGGGCCCCTGGATCTGCCCATGAACGTGATTGCAAAGTGATTTGTTTAAGTTATAAAGAATTTAATTTATGACTGTCAGTTCAGGACTGTACCCAGAACTGAAAAGAAAATGGAGAAATAACTGTTACACAAAGAAAGGTTGGGCAAAGATGTACACAAGTATCCATAGCGTGCGCAGCTTTTCTAGGGGTTTTATACGGATGTACACCCCTCCCTAGAATATATGACTTAGACTTTGAAAAACTCATCAAAAATGCATCTAAAACATATTCGGTCTTGAACTTCTTGGGCCATATATATGATTCTTTCTCAGCACTACATAAGCTTGATACTGGGAAATAGGGTTTGAAAATTAACCACAAAAGCCTTCTATGATATGCAATTAATATAATTGATC
>CM032664.1:58300724-58315365 GCA_019095985.1 Streblospio benedicti | reverse complement strand
TTATAAAAAGAAATTAATGTTTTGATGTTTAATTGAAGTCTTGTAATGGTAAACTATCCGAAATTGACATTCATGAAATGTAATATGTCATTACAAGTGTTGCTGCTCGATCTACCAGCAACCAGTCCCCTCAGATTTTCTGTCACGTGGGTTATTTTACCCATACCCATATGTCTTCCTGTCCCAGTCTTCCCTTGCCTCCCATTTCTCGTATCTCGAGCATTCTTACTTTATTTGATCCACCCCAGACCTGCGCTCTGCTGTATAGTTGCCTTGTATCACATATTTCATGAATTGTACAGGAAGGTTCAGTATGTCTCTTGATGTTTTATTCACAAACTAAAAAGTATGTGGAACGTTTTTCATGGTGTAAAAATATGTGAATGATGGTGATTCTGCAGGTTAAATTGCAATTTAAGACGGTTATGGAGAGTAAATGGGTGCATTATGTTTAGACCCACTCTTACGACTATAATCAGCTGTGAAAACATATAATATTATACTCTTAAATCATATTTCGTAATTTACTCTGGTTGGATAGACCAACTATATTCAATATCTTTTTAAAATGGAAGGTAACCTACATCAAATTCATACTTTTTTAAACGTTTTTGATAAGACCTTTCCATACGATACAAAATTATTGATTTAAAAACATTTTGGAGCAGTATTTAATGGTAATAGTAAAATATTGTATTTAACTCTATGTAAATCATCTGTTCTCACATGCCACACATGCCTCGCGTTTTGACTCATAAATCTCAACTGAGCCAGGCGACATGAGTAAAAAAACCGTATTGACATCTACACACTTTAAACTTTACAATGGTAATCATTAAATATTAAAAGAAAAACTGTCCAGTCCCACCTTAACAGAGGAAAACATGGGATGACCACGTTTGGATTGTTTGCAGGATAGTTCACTGGCGAAAGCCGATAATTTCAAAATAGAATAAAGAGACAAAGAACAGACACAGAACACACTACTGTTTGTGATGAATTTATTTTAACTACTCATGAACATTTCAGAGAGCAAAGCATTCATTTTGTTAATGGAACAATGAGGACAGAGACTGCGATTTCTAACCGCGTCTACTATGCCGAGATCTGCTAATCATTGTCCTTTCAAAATCACCAATTGATCAATCTGGAAAAAATACATGACAATTAGATAGCTATGTATACAAAAGAAATGTTTTTGGGTTATGAGTAGTAGGTCTGACTTCTGAGGAACATGAACAGAAATGCGTTACCATGGGACATGTCTATTACAATACGACAAGGATACTGTTTTGTAATTTAAGTTTATTCATTTTGCATTACTTAGTATATTCTGGGGATGACCGCAAGATCGAATATATTTAGATAAAATGTGAATGAAATATTGAAGACATTGGTTCTATCTTTTGTAATATCTAATTTTTGTTAACAATATTGACTTACATTATTCAAGTTTGATCCCAATTGCTAGAGCATTGATGTTGAGGTCACTAGTCGTAGCACCATAACAGCCTCCACCGCCCCAGCAGGTCTCAGCAGCATCGATCAAGTAGTCATCGCTGAGATCGTGGTCAGAAGGCCTGAGATTGTCTACGATCTCATTGCACAAAGTGCCAAGGCTATAGAATCCATTGCCTTTCTCCCACATCCCTTCATTCTGGAAAGGAAATCATATTGAACGTGCGTGACATTGGAAGATTAAGAAGGAGTAATTACTTCATTTAAACAATTTAATCTGATGTGATAGTATTCAAACATGAATTTGCTATGATTATTAATGTGATTCCAACCAATAATTTGAAGTAGCTAAGAGATACTCACACTCTGCCCCGGCCAGATTGCGAAGTATGCGTTGGGGTTTCCATCTGAGTTAGGCTTACTCACGTCTTGACCATTGACCATCAGACCCTGTGTGTTGTAATAATCATAGCAGTAGCTGCTTTGTAAACACATGACTGCAAAACTGTTTAACCTTGCATTAGCATCGTCCAGACTCCATTGATCTTATAATGGATATGGTTTTAAGGTCTTTTCACAATTAAGATAATCAAGACACTAATTTGCTATGGTTACATGTCAACAATAGCATGATTAATTTAAACAGATCTCTGACATTTTCAAGAACAACGCGGCTGTTATATTACACGTGAAAGCAGTTTACCCAGTTGAGACCTTGTGCCTCTTTGGACGCTCTAGAAAAGGGTTTGACAAAACCAAAATACAGGAAGTCGGATCCAAGATATGCCGGGTCTGCATTTTGGGGCGCTTGGTAAGAACCCATATTGTCTCCACGTCTCATTTGTATTGGTGTGTCACTGAAATGAAAGTGCATAATGAAGATTTTTATGTAATTAAGTCATTAGACTCCAAGTCAGGTTAGGACTATATCACATAGTCTCTAGTGACCAGAGACTATGTGATAGAGTCATAAGTCTAATTACTTAATTACATATAATAATATATACCCAAGTCCATTAAATCATTTCAAATAATAAAGCTTAATTTTTTTCAAAGTTAGTGATAGTAAGATTAATCAGTAATATAAACATCAAGAATTACAGCATTGCAACAAGCAAGATCAATTATCATAATAATCAGCACTTTTAATAAATTTCTTTTATCAGCAAGGCATCATGCAAATGTTTTGTTTTGTATGGAAGTACCTTACGGCAAAAGAAAATGATTTGGTCGTGAACGAAACGTCAAAAATAACTGACAGATGACTGGAAAATGTGTTGCCAGAATATTTTTATTTTGCAGAAATGGATTAATCTTATACTTGATGTTAGTTTCAATGATTTCTACTCTCACCTGTACTCTGTCAATTGTTTGAGAAATCCTTGTCTTTGGTTGTTGTCGACATCACGCGTAACAAGTAGAATGCTTTCCAAGTTAAAATATGTTTCATCCATAGTTGCCATAACGTCGTCCAACTTATCTTCTGCTATTATTGTATATGGCCCGCCTTCAGTATCAAAGTCACAAAAACTCTGAAACAAGGTACATACTAATTAATGCATTATAGCAAAGAAAGGAAACAAATATAACAAACAATATAAAAATGACGTTGGTGTGAAGTTTTAACTGGATTTGTCTTCTTATATACATATTTTGTATGCACTATGTTGAAAGACTAAGAAAATCAAATGAAACGAATACATTGATGTGGGCTGCTCACAAGACAAATGCAATCGTGCGTGATAATTACTATCAAAACAATTCAATATATTAAACTACGAAACATGAGTGAGAATTTTTAAAACCACCCTGATGCCTGACATTGAGGGTTCTAAATTAAGTAGTAGGTTTTTTTTTGACGTTCACGCTGTCTCTTCATAGAGCGCACCTTCCACAAAATCGATCTCTTACAAATCTTGTATTAATTGGAATTTCTACTGTGTAATTTTATGTATGGAAAATAAGTTAATAACAATTATTTGAGATTGTAATTGTATTGGGAATGATTAAATTACCACAAATGGCTGCATTGCAGCAATTGGCTTGATGCAGTATTCTCCTGATTTTGCATTTGGGTTTGAGTCTTTGATGGTGGTGCATGTTGGGGCATACTGCCTGGATTCACAGTCTATGTTTGATAAGAAAAAAACAACAAAATGCATGTAGCTGACCATCAACAATGATAGAAAAAGAAATTTAATATACACTAATAGATGCACTATGACCTTTAGAATATACTCAGGTTTGCATAAATTACAACTGACAAGAAGAAAAAAACATTAGGTTATTTTTTAAACGTTCCCCGAAAATGGCCTTTAACAAGATGCCACCTACCTTCCTTTAGTTTCATTCCAATATTAAGTCCCGCTATGTCATCATTACCAGCGGTCACACCATAGCACCCACTTCCTCCCCAGTGGGTCTCTGCAGCCCAAACCCAATCTTCATCCCACGAATTCACGAGAGGGTTCTCACTGAATGGTTCTAAGTTGTTTACGATATCATTACAAAGTGGTCCACTGTCGTAGAACCCTTTGCCCCTATCCAGCATAGTGTCGCTCTGCAAATACGTAATAGACAGTAATAATGTGGATTCAGCAATTCAAATATATATCAATTCCGGGGAGGGGGGTAGTGTGGGATCATGACTGACACTAATCTCCCCTAGATATGATCCCAGTAAGCGACTTTCTTCCCCATGCTAATAGGTCTAATAACAGATTCCTTTCTCTCATACAAATTAACTAGACAATGCCTTATGGTAATGACCTGGTGTGTTGAATGGTTTTAAATCTATGAAAACATGTTAACTGTTAAGTTAACATGTGGCAACATACAGCAGAATGAGAATGATATGGACGTTGATATCGCTGATGCAGATAACACTGGTAAACAATTGGATACAGTGTTGACAAATTAATAAAAACTATGTTCTATAAATAGTTTAGCTATGTCAGCTAGTTAGATTGCATTTATGTGTATATGCACGAAAGAGATACGTTTGATCTGAATTCAAGTTTTTATTACTTACATCCAGACGTTCAGGCCATAGAGCAAAGTATGCGTTGGCATTTCCATCTGAGTTATACACATACACCTCTTGACCATTCACAGTGAGACCCTGTATAATTATGAATCAAGTTTAGTTTAATTTTACAATGGAAATATAACTAGACATGGTTTCTAAATATATGGATGTCTAAAGTGAACTGTGGAACTCTTTTGATACAATGCACTGAAGCTGACACACTGTCATTGAGGTAATCTTACCATCATTAATAAATCTACATATATTTAATTAGGGATAATCTATGATACATTAAACATTAGAATAAACTTTTACCCATTTGAGACCCTTTGCTTCACTGACAGGTAAGTCTGGAAGGAATCCAAAATACAAATAACCAGGTCCTAGATATTCACAGTCAGCATTCAGTGGGTATTGGTATCTGGGGTCTCCATTCACACTCACTTGTATGGGTCGATCACTGAAATTGAAAAATGGCGTTTCAGAAAGGGCGGTGGCGGGGAGGGGTCGCGCTTGGCTGCGAGAGATACCAAAACCACCATGAAAATGAAGGTTCGGGGTGAAAAGAGGGGTTTGCATTCATTGCACCCCAAGGATCTATCTGCCTATGGTATCCATTATTGTTACTGCCAGTTCTCTCGATAGCTCAGATCAGAAATGAGTATGGATGTTTTTAAGCACCTCATGATCGGTAAAAATCACAGAATCTCAATTGCAAATAATGAATTTCATGCTATGCAAACCTGAACTTCGTGACATACAACACACACACACGCACGCACGCACACACACACACACACACGCACACACACACACACGCACGCACGCGCGCACACACACACACACACACACACACACACACACACACACACACACACACACACACACACACACACACAACACACACACACACACACTAACACAACCATTAATCACGAAATATTTTGCGATGTGATTCAGTCTGTTTCTTATGATACATAGATTAAGGAACCGTGTTGTTAACACTTTTTGCAGTGTCTACCTGTACTCTGGAAGTTGGGTTAGAACTGCTTTTCGCGGGTTCCCTCCATTTGCAAATTCATCTGTCGCAAGGAGGAGAATGCTGTCTGTTTGGAATACAAGGTCTCCAGCGTGCTCATTGATAAAATTCTTTAAACTATCCCTTTCAAACACAGTGTAGGGCCCACCATCTGCATCAAAGTCACATAGACACTGCAACAAAAACATTAATGCTTTTCAATACACATCATCATCATTAGCTTAACAATAAGGATAATAGCTATAACGTGTGCATATAAAATGTGCGTATACAAATTATATGTGCCAAAATTTGAAGCTACCGGAACTGGATGCTTTCCAAAAGGCCAGACGCAGTATCTTCCAGTAGCGGCGTTTGGATTCGCTGCCTTAATGCTTGCACAGCCAAGTGGGGCTGTGAGATCACACTGCAAGCATTCCCCTGTCGGTCATACAGCAATGAAAGAGTTAAACAACCATTCGATATAGCATTTGACAGAAGTTTTAACACAATTGGTTAATCAACTATGGCCATCAAATTACATGATTTTCAAGCTTCTCTCTCTCACGCCATATTAGCAAGCGTATATATCATTCAATTTACATCAATTCAGACCACTATTACATAGAAACTTCTATAGTAGGGCTTTATTTTTAGGTATACCATATTAACATAATTAGGGGCCAGAGAGGCCAGGAACATTAAGAGTTGCCACGATTGACAGAAAAATCACAGGTCCCATCCACAGGCATTCATCACAGAGCATCGCACATCGAAAGAGGTGTTTGTAATACACAGGACATAAAAATGAAAATAACCATTACGATTGACATTTGTAGAGAAAATAATAATCATTTACCTGATGCAATTGTGGCTGTAGCAGGAGCAATTATGGCACGAGCATCAGAAGCAAGAAGATAGAGCAGATTAATTTTCCATAATTAATCTTAATATGTCATACTCATTACCCTCTCACATGAATCAACTAGTATCATCATCATTTTCAGAAGAGATTGATATTCATCCCGCATTCTTATCCATATCATTATATTATTATTAAACAGGTTCGTTAGCTATGTATTTAATACTATATATTTGGAGCATTCATTTTAACAATAGTTAATTATTGGATACTAAAATATCTCTAATATTTCGACAAGTTAGTGCAAAGAACTATTTATATATGGGCAAAGCCATCATTAATTAATTAGACAGTGCATATTAGCCCTTTGGCTTAAAGCCTTTCTACAATCAATGCACTAGAAATTATAATATTAGACAGGTATTGAAAAAAAGTATGTGTTTTGTTGTTTAACGCTCAATCAAGCGGTTAAGTGTTCTCAAACTTTTATGTTTGTTCGATATACATAAACATTATCGTTTTATTTAAAATCCAATATTATCATTTTGAAGCTGTAAAGTGCTTTAGTGGAGCGATTTGAAGCCTTTACAACCAAGTATTATTTATGAAATATAAATGGTGGAAGCAGCATCACACAAGCAATTTGATTAACATTTACTTCTTTCAATATTACTAATTAACTAAGGTTATTCGAGTAAAACTAATGATGGATTATCCTTTTGAAAATTCTACTTTTTTACTTAATTCCAATGCCAAACCAAATAATAACAGTATGTCAAAAAAGCGTCGAGTATTAAATATAAATAGTTTGAATAGTTTAATCAAGTATAGTGCAACAAATGATGTATTTTTACATTTTTGCCAGACAGACAAACAGTTATGATTCATCATATCGTCCCCCGCTCCCCTCTGGCTTAATTGTGGCTAGCCTGGTGACAAAACCACTCAAGCATAACACAGGGGATTAGCAAAATATTATAATCCATCAACTCAACTACTATTCTACAGTAAAATGCCAGTATCTATTTTGAAATAGTATATGCAATCGACAAACAGATTTTTCATAATAATTAAGTTGATTTTATAGCAGCATTGGAAAGGAATACAATTAATATATGTAGGTTGAAAAGACATGGATACTGATTTGCAGTTATATTCTTGCGCCACCCTGTAATGGTGGCAACTTCAAACCTCTGAAATATTGAAAAATTGTGATGCTCAAATTTTGTTTGAGAAATATCAATTACACAGCTCTAATTCTTTGTCTTTATTATTAATTTTATGTATTGTTTATGGATATATAAAGAACATATCTTAAGATCGGGAATTCTTTATTATAGCTATACAACCCAATATTGTCTATAAAATTAAGAACTGACAAAGCAGCCTAACATAATTTAACTCAAATTTCATTTTTTCGATATTGCCATTTAACCAAGGTTATTAGAGTAAAACTAATGATGGATTATCGTTTTAAAAATTCTACTTTACTTAATTCCAATGCCAAACAAAATAATGATAGTATGTCAAATTATCGGCAAGAATTATATATAAATAGTTTTAATGACTATCAGTCCATCTTGTTCACAGAAGCGAGATAAATTACTTGGAAGTAAACAACCTCAAAGGAGTGTTGGTTCAGTGCAGCTGCTGGCATTGTAAAAACACTCATACACAGGGCCAATACCTTGATATCTGATTTTTAAACAGTTGCAGTCTGTAGAGGTTATATCATGTGGATAACCAGAATGGGCATTAAATGAAGGAGAGCAACAGGGAAAGATGGTGAAAAGCAAGAAGAATGATCATCAAAAGAGAGAGTAGGCTAATGGGTTTGTTGTCTTGCTATATGTAAAAGGATTAAGTGAGCGCCTTCAGAGATGCTTCAAGAAGCACATCAGCCTCTACCATAAAGCGGAACAAACCCTTACACAATATCTAGTCCTTCCGCAGCAAGATCCATCGGGGAGAGAGTAGAAGAACATGAGAAGTCAGTAGAAAAGAAAGACCAGAAATAAGCCCTCAGCCAACATCAGGAAAAAAGGACATGTACCATTCGTTCCACCATTAATGCAGAAGATCAAGATACTTGATAAAGAACCAAGAGATAAACATAGGAAACTCCTAGAGGCTATCAACATCAGAGCCAGAGGAGCAAAGCTAAAGAGAAATAATTGAGTTGAGATCCCGCATGCTTAACTACCCTTATTGAGGGAGGAGGGGGCAGCCAGGGGGACCCAGCACTGAACCAACACTCCTTCGAGGTTGTTTACTCCTGATAAATGACCTCGTTTCTGTGTAATACATGGGCTGATAGTCATCGAAATATTAGAGGTATTTTAAACTCCAATAACTAACTATTGCTAAAATGAATTCCTCAAATATAAAGCATTATGTTACTATATAATCAACCCACTGGTACTAGTCACGAACAAGGACTGATGATTAGTTTTAAATAATATGTTTCTGGCACTCACAGTAAATATATAGTTATATTTACTGAGGCTAAGGGCCAGAAACATATTATTTAAAACTAATCATCAGTCCTTGTTCATGACTAGTACCAGTGATTAAACCATATTCAATACGTCTAAAGCTAACACTTGGGAATTTTAATCAAAATCTTAAGTTGAGTCATTAATAGCAATAAGTCATAATGTACTCACCAGTGGCTGCCAAAACGAGAGCGAATAAAGTCACGAACAGCATGTTGCGGCTTTAGATGCTGACTGCCGCGGTGTGCCGGTTATATTGACACCCCCTCCCACACAGAGCCCACCACCAGCTGGAAAATAACGTAAAAAACATATTTAAATGACAGTTCATGGACACAAAACAACATTAGAGTAAATTATTTCTGTGCCTGCTGTTCCCAACCCAGCATATCCAGGTGCACATCACACATGATATTGCCACAGAACTGGTTAGGGGCAGTTGGTACCTAGATCAATATACATTTTTCCGTGTTTACCTCCATACCAACCCAATAGAGCAAATGTGGACACGTTTTTTTTTGTTTTTTTTTTTTTGTGTGTGTGTGTGTGTGTGTGTGTGTGTGTGTGTGTGTGTGTGTGTGTGTGTGTGTGTGTGTGTGTGTGTGCGCGCGCGCCCCAGACTCATAACTATTTCTCATGACACCACACAGTTTGGGCATTTCTCCATGTGTTTTTGTAGAGAAAAAAATGTATCCAAAGCGCACTGGCAGCTGACATCAATTATTGCTGTGCGTTTATGTCATGGTACAAGCACAGGATTCTTGATGGATCTCAACAAATATTGTGAGCGGTTCGATAGTGGTCTCTGATTCTGTGAAATTGTATGTGTTCGACAAATGATGTTTGGTTTAAACAGTTTTATTTGTTAAACGAGTACAGCAAGGAGATTGGGCAACTAGTAAAAATGCAATTAACGCCCTCTCTCAAGAAAAAAACAAACAAAAAACACAACAAAACATATATACATAAAAGAGAGCAGCTTTTACTCACATATATTCATACACCCAATTGTACATGATATACTAGTGCCATGTTCATTGCTTTCCAAATCATGCCCACTAAAACAGGCTGGCGAGTCAACTACACTGTACATGTAGTCTATACAAATGATGATTAAGTTTACTACACTGCATATGATGGTTAACAAATACTCCAATAGCTAGCTCACTTTCATTTAACAGTTTGAGCACAAAAGGTTTGGTGTATGTGTGTGTAGAACAAAGCCCAGGGTGTTATAAAAGGTCAGTCTTAAGGTGCTCATTTACTGCACAACTGGTGCATTATGTGCCCCACCCCCACGAGGTTTGGCGCCTCAGAGGCATTTATGTAACAATTTGAGCACATCAATAATTTTGGTGTCATTAAATAGGTATTTGTACTAATAATCAACTTCAACAACTTCAGACCAAAATAAAATGGTGTGTATGTTATTTAAAACACTAATTAATTCTTGTTAATTAACATTTTAATCACCCATTTAAACACAAAAACATTTTTTATATAAATGGATTGCTGATGGTCCAATGGATACAAAATATCTTCTTACGACCAAAATATCCAATTGTGAAAAAAATGTTGTCCGTTGTGCGAAAATTTCCCCCACCCCCCCTAGAGACTTGGTGCATTGAGCAATGCACCACGGGAAGACATGGTCGTGTAGCGCTGATGGCTCTAGTAGTAGCGGCAGTAGTAATTATTGGTATTATTATTTATATAAGTATTATTTTGTATAAGATCAGTGGTGAATCCGAACACTATTATTGGGACGGGTGGTAACAGACAGTGGCGGCTTAGTGCACTAACACCTCCGCGCCCACCTCCCCGCCCACCTGCCCATCGCTGGTAACAGGCAGCCAATAATCACCTAACGCATCGTTATAGGCAGCTGCGACACAGCGTGAGAGAGGTAGCGATACCAACAAGCCCGTTTAGTGCGAGCACCTGGACCGGTTGCACAAACAATTCACAAAACACGAACAAAAAATTACGATCACGAAACGAGTGACTATGGTCGTTACACGTGCGATGCACAAAGCCAAATGTCCGTAGTCGTCAAAGCAGTAGCATCGCTGGAACTTACGATCGCAAAAGGCAGTAGGTCTACATTACCGCAAGTGGAACCGACTTTATACGCAACTTGTTCCTCTCTTGTGGTCTCTTATTTCATTTCAATCTTAAAAGATCCCGTGTGCAGTAGCAGGTGTCAACATCAAGAGGTTCCACTGTAGCTGCATCTGTGTACCCGCGAAAGTGAATGTTGTGCGCGTTCGCAGTGAACAATTCAATTTAAAGCGAGAGAGAGGTGGATGAATATGGTCTCATGCTTCAAAGTCAATTAACAGGACATACTTGAGCTCAGCGAGACGATGGGTCGCCTCTTGATTTGGCGATTTGCTTTATGCAACAGTTTGGACAGAACGATACCGTAGGTCGTGTGGTACAGGACGATCGTCTTCGGTATCGGTGATCTTTTATATTTATGCAACAGCGCCCAGCATAAAACAACTGTCTCGTCGTTTACGTAGAAATGCACACAATAATAGTACTGCGACAGCGATTGTATTCACCGATGAACCGTGCACGATTTGGAGAGTAATTTTCCTGCCTCTAAATCGCCGCGATGGAAGTTTAACACTACTATAATATTCCATTTGTATATAAAACGAGGAGGGCGTGTGATGGAAAAGGTTGGATGTAAATACAAAATATCCATGCAGACAAGTCTATGTCTTCATATTAGGACATGTACGGGTATTATCAGTATTGTATGTATTGAGTATGAGGCAGTCGGTTGCATAATTCAATGCATATATTGTTTAAATGTCTTGTTTACCACTAAAGTTTATTCAAAATTCAAAATACAATATATATTTCTTCAAACCACGTTTTCATCTCTAACGAATCCTCAATTAGAATTTGACGATGGTGCATCGAAAATGAAATTACACAAACCTAATGTCATTGGTATTTTTTTCATATTTTTATCTAGGGGTGGGGTATTTAGTGATTTAACACCCCCAGCCCTACCCCCTGCCACCCCCTGCCACCCCCCCACACACACCAAAAAAGGAAATTAAGATAATTTCAAATGTTACAGCTTACTTTGATTTTTTCCCAAATATATCTTCAACGCTGCCACTCGACCAGCGCTTTTCAAGCTTTCTTATTATTGGATTAAGTAAATATTCATTGAGTTTCATTCCAACTGGATTGAACAAAACTAGTTTTTACTGCAGAAACCCACGCAGATTGAATGTGTTGCGTGGTCAGAATTATGTTGAAACAATAAAACTGCAATAAAAATGACCAAAATGAAATAACAATCACCATTAAAATATCAATTCTGTTGAATTAATGGATGTGTATGGGACGGTGAAATTGCATGTGTGAAGCACATCCCACCTAAATGTTAGTAAAAACACTATAAACTATCTAAGTTAGACATATAATGACTGCAAATGCGATCGAAATCCCATTTAAAAACACATTACCAGCTCATAGTAAACAATTATTGTTGAAATTCAATAAATGAAGTGATAACAAAAAAATCCTATGTATTTGGTAAACAGCACTTGTTCTCATTTTGTTTTAGAATGTTCTTTTATGCTGTGTGGATTCACAATAGTTATCTTTTTTATTTCAAATTTTTATTTAAACGTTTTGAAACCATGTAGGTTCCTTGTCAAAAACTAGAATAGAATTTTTTTATAAGATAAGATTTTCTATTTTAGTGTTTGACAAGGAACCTATATGGTTTGAAAACGTTTAAATGAAAACTCAAAATTAAAAAATTAAACAATTGTGAATCCACACAGCATAAAAGAACATTCTAAAACAAAAAAGGGCGTAACAAGCTTGGGGGACAGCAACAAGTAGGCTACTTCATTACGGTAATCGATAGAACAGAGAGTGTAACAACTGTTTCAGACAGTTTATTCACTATTTAACATACAAAGTAAATTAAGTTGTATACTTTGAAGTTTATGATTATGTCGTCCATTGAAGGAAGGCCTTTGTGTTAAATTGAATCTCGTATGTAAAAAATAATCACCTTTTCTCCAATGTTTGCATAAGATATTTGATTTTTATTGGCTTATAAGACGTAAGGACTTCGAAATCACGCGAACCCAGCAATTGATTTGCAATTGCAAAGCACTGTCAATTGAATAAAATGGGGTCCCCCACCCCCCACCCCCCACCCACCCACCCACCCGAACAAATACTTATAAAATGCGTGCACAGTTTAAGCTGTTCGTCTACAGATAAACGGGAGTCTATCTATATAAAATGAAAGGACGTAAATGAGCTCTCTGCAAACACTATGCAAGATTAAGGGGGGGGGTGTCGTCGATAAACGGTAAAGATGGACACATTTCCGTGTTTGTGCTGTTAAAAATAGATTTTTGAGCCTATGAGTAGGGTGATTTAATAGTTGAATACATAAAAAATAGAAAAAGAACCTACTAAGCACAAAAATGTGGCTCCAATATTATTTTCAATGTTTTTTTTTCCAAAGATCCTACTACATTATGGCCGAAGCGTACACAAAATGATGCTTGAGCCCTTTTCCCACTTTACATATTTATCTAAAGAACAACTTATTTTGATAGTGCTGAGTGGTGAATATTTGATATAGACTGTTAGCTTATATAGATAGTGTTTGTGAGGTACATGTACATGTAGTAGAGATGTCTGCATTCCTATACAATGTACGTCATCTTTGTCTGCCATTGACTGGTATCACGATGCTATGACATGCTGAGGTAGTGTCTTGATTATCTTTATTGTGAAAAGACTTTAAAACCATATCTATTATAAAGTCAATGGAGTCTGGACGATGCTGATGCAAGGTTAAACAGTTTTGCAGTCATGTGTTTACAA
Organism: Streblospio benedicti; assembly: GCA_019095985.1. Lineage (NCBI taxonomy): Eukaryota > Metazoa > Annelida > Polychaeta > Spionida > Spionidae > Streblospio > Streblospio benedicti. The sequence goes on along the minus strand of CM032664.1, from coordinate 58,301,623 downwards.
AGCAGCTACTGCTATGATTATTACAACACACAGGGTCTGGTGGTCAATGGTCAAGACGTGAGTAAGTCGAACACAGATGGAAACCCCAACGCATACTTCGCAATCTGGCCTGGGCAGAGTGTGAGTATCTCTTAGCTACTTTAAATTATTGGTTGGAATCACATTAATCATAGCAAATTCATATTTGAATACGGTCACATCAGATTAAATTGTCTAAATGAAGTAGTTGCTCAGTCCATTACAGTGGAAGATTTAGGATTTCCCAAAACAAGGGAGTAGTAAGTCTGGACCAATACAATAGAACCCAGCAAGGCACTGGGGTTCAAATGGCACAGTCCGCCCATAATCCTAACAACCCATCTGGTCCGAGAGATGAGCAAAATGCCCGGGGAGGGGGGCACTAACCTAGATAGTGTACAGGGTGGGTGCTCCACCGGACAGTTGATATCTTGGGTGAAATGTTCTAAGATTTTGCAAAACATAAGGCTTAAAGTGATGATTTTCCAATCTGAAGAAAACGTGTCTTATTTCAATGAGTCAGTATGTATTGTGTTCATATTTACCTAGCTATTCATACATCAAAAATTGTGTACATAACATTTAAAAGCAGATTCTTAGTTGATTGAAATAAACATAACCATTTCATCAAATACCCAAATTTATTGACGTTAGAACACTTCAAAACATGTTGAACCTCAGGAAATACATTCCAATTAGACCTATCAAATGCTGATTTTAGCTACTTGGGTCATGATGTGCTGATCTTTGAAATTGTGACTCATTCCGGCGGCGCCTTCCCCGTTGCATTATGTATTAAGTGCCCCCCGCCCCTCGCAAAAATAATGAACAACTCAGTCGTAAAGTGGGTCCACTACGCCCTCCTTATCTTCCAATGTCAC
>CM032664.1:58278868-58300624 GCA_019095985.1 Streblospio benedicti | reverse complement strand
AAAATTAATGCTTTTCTCTCTGAAATGTTCATGAGTAGTTGAAATAAATTCATCCCCAAACAGTAGTGTGTTCTGTGTCTGTTCTTTGTTTTTTTTTCTATTTTGAAATTATCGGCCGGATAATCTTGTCAAACACACTGACTGTCAAAATCGGCCTAAGCTTGGAGCTTGAGGCAAAAACACAACTTGGAAAATCTGGACAAAGCTCATTGAATACAATTCCACACTAGATCAAAAAGTGTTCAAAGAACACTGCGTCGCTAGAACAACACTGACATATGGGCTATTATGATATTGTATAAGCATTTTAAAAAGACTTGAAATTGCTCCCAGGAACCTATAGTTTTCTTGGCAAATAGCCAAAATTTAAAATTCATGATGGTCTCAATGAATGTAAACAGTGAACCAAGTTTGTAGATTATGTCTTCAAAGGCATTGATACTATTAATAAAATGTCGAATATGGAACTAAAACGACACACTTTAATTGGCAAAGTGTCGAAGATGAAGATATATGATTGTCACTACACATGTGAACATAGAATGAAATTTGGAGGTCATGGTTCAAACTGTGTTGAAAGTATTGAAGAAAGTAGCAAAAAAACACTAAAATATCTAAACTGCTACACAATGCTGTGCTCTCTGAGCACTTTTCATCTAGTTAGCAAAGGGCCAAAGTTCACTGTAGGTTGTGGTCACCAGTCCCGTAATAATGTATGAAATACGAAAGTCATGTGCCAAGCTAAAATGCCAAAATTGACAGCCAATGGTCTTCTGGAGAGAACACTTTGATTGGCAAAGTGCCAAAATTGGACACTGATGATGGTCACTAGGTATATGAGCAGTGTATCAAATTTGGAACTCATGGTAAAAGCTGTATTGAAACTATTGAAGAAAATGACAAAATGACCTTAAAATGGCTTTCAGGAAATCACAAGTAAATGGGCAAAGTGCCAAAATTGAATATATGTGATGGACTCTAGGCATTGTTCCAAGTTTGAATGTGTTCATCCAAGCAGTTTTAAAGATACTGTAGAAAACCTCCAAAATGGACCATGAATGGCCCCGTGGAAAGCATACTTTAATTGGCAAAGTACCCAAAATCGAATCACTCCAGTGTTGCAGTGTACCACATAGTTGTGTAAAGTTTGAAGAAGATCGGTTCATCGGTATATCCTCTAGCTTGTCCAGAGACATATATACATACACACTGACATACAAACGAAGTGATGACAAGGCTTTCGCTTCAGCTGCTGAAGTGACTCAATAAAATGTGAGTATCATATATGAAAACTAGAGAAGTATGTGAACATTTCTCTGTGTGTCACAAAACAGAATTACGAACATAGAGCACAATAATACCATCTTCAAAATGACTAAAATACACGAATGTTGAGGCGCTGTTTTGATCAGCTTACCTCTGACTACTGCAGTGCCGCCTGGTGGCAGAATGAAGAAACGTCGTTTTAACGAGTCTCAGAGACTGCCATTAACTTGAACAAATACAGTGTTAACTTCAGAAACATGTACATTATACATAATCAACATATATAATTGCAAATATACATGTATAATCATCTTATATATGCTGATGATACTTGTATTATAGCACCCTCTCCATCAGCAATGTGATCTTCTACAGATATGTAATGAGTTTGCATTAGATAATACAGTTGTTTTTAATAGTAAAAAATCTAAGTATATGTGTTTTAAACCACCAAGTCTGAAGTCCTTGAAGATACCCACTATGTATTTAGCTGGTGAAGCACTAAAGCTTGTGACAAGTATTAAATATTTAGGAGTTATACTGAAAGTAATTTTAAAGAAAATAATGATATTATGCGTCACATAAAAAGCATTGTATACTAGAGGTAATATGATAATAACAAATTTAGAAAATGCCAAGATGATGTCAAAATATGTCTTTTTCATTCATTCTTAAGCACTGCTTATTGTATTCAACTGTGGACCAACTACGATATATCTTTCTTCAAAAAGCATGTTTTCTTATAATAATGTTTGTAGAAAATTATTTAGTTTGCAACGTGGTACTAGCATATCTGCTTTTTATGTTGAAAATGGTATTAATCCTTTTAAAACTTTGTACAGAAAATCACTTGTTAATTTTCGTGATCGTATTTTTAAATGTGATAATCTCTTGGTACAGAACATTGTATCCAGTGTTCATTTTATATTTGACTCTAGTCATTCTGTCGCATGGCAGACTCACATCTTTACTTAGTAACAGATTTTACATACATTTATCCACTTCATATATTTATATATTTTATTTTTATATTTCACATCTTTTAATGTATGGAATTTTAATATTCTGAAATAAATTATGTTATGTTATGTTATGTTATAGTAGACTCGTAAATATATTACAGAAAAATCAGAGCTTTTATGTAAATGCATTGTTTTGTTGAATTGGGTGTACTGTTAATCATATGGTATGTTACATTACACCATATGGTGATACTGTCTGGGTCATTAATTCCCCATTTAATTGGACAATAGCATTTTCAATATTGGAACTACCGTGGACGTCATTAATACGAAATGCTGACATGATAATGAGTTGTAAATCACATGCTATGTCACATTACACCATGTGTCGATATGACCTCTGACCCTTTAATTGGCCATTCGGCATTAACATTTTGAATATTGAACTACAGTGGGCATCATAATAGGCATAATAGGCAAACTCTGACATGATAATGAGTTAATCCCACATTAATTGTGATCTTATCAACTCAAACTATTAGCATAACAATTAAAAAACTCATTTTATGTAGACTGTATATATCAAATGTTCATTGATTTCATTAATTGATACAATTAAATTTTCCATTTTTTTACGTAATATCACGAGCATGCGTAGGTTAATCCAACAAATCTGCCAATGGCACCTGTGGCTGTTGTTGCATCATCTGAACGTTGCTATATAACCCCTGTGATGCAGCACTCCGACATTCCGGCTTCTAGATCCAGCATCAACATGCATATCTTGGGCTTGATCGTTTGTGGCCTGTTGGTTATAGGAATAGTCACTGGGCAGGAGGAAAACCAAGGTGAGTGTTTTGCATATAGAAAGCAATATACATGATGAATTAGTGGACCGTAAATTGCTTTTTGTGCAATTAAACTCACAGTTAACTATGATCAACTGCAGTTGATTGTATGTGTGGTAGGACACTTACTTCTAGAAAATGCTTATGAGCGACAATTTGGGCATATAGATATTTCTGCATTTGTTTGTAATGATAATTAAGCTGTATGTTGCATTTTAGTGCAATCTACTGTAATGAGGCAAATTTTTCCTTTGAAGATTTCATTAATCATGGGGTCCCTAACACTGAAAAAGCATGAATGCTACGTGCAAGTTTGCTGTAGAGGAGGGAGGAACACATGTTTGCCAGGGGTAGCAGAAGCTGGTGGATGGATATTAGTGTGTTCAATCATTGCCATATACATGTAGTGTGTGTACAAGACTATGACTTATGCCGATGGGAGGAAGGTGATGGAGGCGTATTCTATCCATCACAGACCTGTATTCTGACGGGAGCTGGTGTGAGGGAAGGGGTACAGAGGGAAGTATGGGGAGGGAGGAGGATTTAATGCGTTCCAGATCTCTTCTGTTTCAACCCAAGCAGGGCCGGGTATACGGCTAGTATAATAATATAATGCTATATATTTGAAGAAATCATTTTAACAATAGCTAATTATTGGAGTTTAAAAGACCTCTAATATTTCGATGACTATCCGTCCATGTTGTTCACAGAAATGCGGTCATTTACTCAGAAGTAAACGACTTCGAAGGAGTCAAGCATCCGAGATCTCAACTCTATCATGTCTCTTTAGCTTTGCTTTTCTGGCTCTGATGTTGATAAACCCAGGACTTTCCTGTTTATCTATTGGTTCTTTATCAAGGATCTTGATCTTCTGCATTAATGGTGGAACAAATGGTACATGGTCTGTTTTTTCCTGATATTGGCTAAGGGCTGATTTCTGGTCTTTCTTTTCTACTGACTTCTCATGTTCTTCTACTCTCTCTCCTGTGGATCTTCCTGTTTCATCAATGTAAATGTCTCCGCACATCTGGCACTCTGTCTCATATACTATTCCACATTGTTTCCCAGACTTCATTTTATCTTTTGGATGGACTAGAGATTGTCTAAGGGTTGCATGAAATTGCAGCCTCCATCACCTGTGCGCCGACAGGCAAAAGTAGCCACTCAGAAATATTGATTAAGGCTGTTAAGGTGTCAGTGTTTAGTACTGTTTACAAACATTGATTCAGTTGGGATTGTTGGGTACATTTCATGAGAGGAAATTAGGGGAATTGATTGATTATGAAGAAATGGACTACTGCACATAGATAAAAAATGTATGTATTCAAATCCCTCAACAAGTACTATTCATGTGGCATAAAAGGTTGAAATGACATGAAATTCACCTGTGCATATCTCTTTGACTTTTCCATTGCTGTATGACCAACAGGGGAAGCCTTGCAGTGCGATCTCACAGCCCCACTTGGCTGTGCAAGCATTAAGGCCATAATCCAAACGCCGCTACTGGAAGATACTGCGTCTGGCCTTTTGAAAGCATCCAGTTCCGGTAGCTTCAAATTTTGGCACATATAATTTGTATACGCACATTTTATATGCACACGTTATAGCTATTATCCTTATTGTTAAGCTAATGATGATGATGTGTATTGAAAAGCATTAATGTTTTTGTTGCAGTGTCTGTGTGACTTTGATGCAGATGGTGGGCCCTACACTGTGTTTGAAAGGGATAGTTTGAAGAATTTTATCAATGAGCACCCTGGAGATCTTGTATTCCAAACAGACAGCATTCTTCTCCTTGCAGCAGACGAATTTGCAAATGAAGGGGGGAACCCGCGAAAAGCAGTTCTAACCCAACTTCCAGAGTACAGGTAGACACTGCGGAAAGTATTAATAACACGGTTCCTCAATCTACGTATCATAAGCTACAGACTGAATCACATCGCAAAAATATTTCATGATTGATGGTTGTGTGGTTGTGTGGTTGTGTGGTTGTGTGTTTGTGTGTGTGTGTGTGTGTGTGTGTGTGTGTGTGTGTGTGTGTGTGTGTGTGTGTGTGTGTGTGTGTGTGTGTGTGTGTGTGTGTGTGTGTGTGTGTGTGTTGTGTGGTGTATGTCACGAAGTTTAGGTTTGCATATTATGAAATTCAATATTTGCAATTGAGATTCTGTGATTTTGTCCGATCATGAGGTGCTTAAAAACATCAAATACTCATTGCTGATCTGATCTATCAAGTAAACTAGCAGTAACAATAATGGATGGCAGATCCAGCGGGTGCAGGGAATGCACATTCCCCCTTTTCACCCCTAACCTTCATTTTTATGGGGGTTTTGGTATCTCCCTTGCCAAGCGCGACCCCTCCCCGCCCCCAACCCTTTCCGAAACGCTATTTTTTCAATTTCAGTGATCTTCCCATACAAGTGAGTGTGAATGGAGATCCTAGTTACCAATACCCACTGAATGCTGCCGCAGAATATCTAGGACCTGGTTATTTGTATGTTGGCTTCCTTCAAGACTTACCTGTCAGTGAAGCAAAGGGTCTTAAATGGGTAAAAGTTTTATTCTAACGTTTAATGTATCATATATTATCTTAAATATATGTCGATTTATTAATGATGATAAAAATACCTCAATGACAGTGTGCCAGCTTCAGTGCATTGTATCAAAAGAGATCCACAGTTCACTTTAGACATCCATATATTTAGAAACCATGTCTAGCTATATTTCCATTGTAAAATTAAACTAAACTTGATTCATAATTATACAGGGTCTCACTGTAAATGGTCAAGAGGTGTATGTGCATAACTCAGATGGAAATGCCAACGCATACTTTGCTCTATGGCCTGAACGTCTCGATGTAAGTAATAAAAACTTGAATTCAGATAAAACGTATCTCTTTCCTGCATGTACATATAAATGCAATCTAACTATCTGACATAGCTAAACTATTTATAGAACTTATTTTTCATTAATTTGTCAACACTTTATCAAATTATTCTATTTTCAGTGTTTTCTGCATCAGCGATATTTTAAACTATCCAACATATTTTTGAAATGCCTTTTTTTATCTTCAATAGTTTTCCCATTACAACGCATTTTGTAAAGACCAAGCTGGAGTGAAAAACAATGACTCATTCTTTGCATTTTAAAGGTTATATGGGCTAAATTAAATGTTTACATTTGGCATTGTCTTGTATGCTATAAATGAAAAAGAACAACATCTTTTCAAAATGCACCTTTTATCAAAAATAGTTTTCTTATATGATACATTTTATAGACAGCAAATACTTCAATGTATATTGATAGGCCATGTTTAAAACCCATTTTCTCAAAAACTAAGTTTGCATAGTGGATTGTGATTTCTTTATAGCCTCCTTAACCATGAAACCCAATTTTCTCCATAGTCGATATTTTGAAGATATATGCATTCTGCAAGAAAAGTCCGTTTGAAACCCTTTATTTCGTTGATGAATTATGAACGTTTTTTGTATTGATTTGCAAGAAATTAGGAAAATAGGTGGTTTTAAAACTTAAAAAAAATGTAAAATCATAAATAGAAAAATATAAAAATTTTGAGGCAACATTTTCTAGAAAATATACAAATTTTGTAACTAATAGTAATTTTGGTGTTTAGATAGTTTATTATCAGTTATAATGCAGTTCAAACAAAGTTGTCATTTTTTTCATTATTGCTTTATAAAATCATAAATTTTCATCAATCTATACAGTTCGGAACATGTTTTAATTAGAACATGTTTATCTACAAAAAATAAGGTGTAATTTGTAGAATTGAAGCAATAATGATTTGAAGTTTAATAAAATCCTAAGAACAGAGTTCACAGTCCCCTTTGTCCAACACTGCATCCAATTGTTCACCAAATATTAAGCGATAATGAGGGTTTATCATGTTCTGCTGTATGTTGCCACATGTTAACTTTAACAGTTATAACATGCCTTCAGATTTTAACCCATACAGCCCCCCGTCAATATTCATTTGCATGAAAGAAATAATCTGTTATTAGCATGGGGAAGACATTACTGTGATAATTCCAAACCATGAGATTAGTGTCAGTCATGATCCCACTACCCCCCTCTCCCCGAAATTGATATATATTTGAATTGCTGAATCCACATTATTACTGTCTATTACGTGCAGAGTTTGCAGAGCGACACTATGTGGATAGGGGCAAGGGTTCTACAAGCAGTGGAACACTTTGTAATGATATTGTAAACAACTTAGAACCATTCAATGAGAACCCTCTTGTGAACTCTTGGGATGAAGATTGGGTTTGGGCTGCAGAGACCCACTGGGGAGGAGGCGGCTGCTATGGTGTGAGCTGGTAATGATGACATCGCGGGACTTAATATTGGAATGAAACTAAAGGAAGGTAAGTGGGATCTTGTTAAAGGCCATTATTGGGGAACCCTTTCAAAAAAAGCTAATGTTGGTGATTTTTTTCCTTGTCAGCTGTAATTTATGCAAACCTGAGTATATTCTAAAGGTCATAGTGCATACATAGGTTTATGACCTCCTTTCTAAATGGTCATGACATACATTTTGTTGTTTTTCATCAAACATAGACTGTGAATCCAGGCAGTATGCCCCAACATGCACCACCATCAAAGACTCAAACCCAAATGCAAAATGTGGAGAATACTGCATCAAGCCAATTGCTGAAATCCACCAATACAATTACAATCTCAAATAAGTGTTATTAACTTATTTTCCATACATAAAATTATACAGTAAAATTCCATTATATGGACCAGTTTGTAATGATCCTTTTGTACTAGTTTAACCATTCAGTGAGAACCTTTGGTGAACTCGGTCGGATGAAGATTGGGTTTGGGCTAAGAGTCCCACTGGGGGGGCGGTTGGCGGTGTTATGGTGACCGCTGGTGATGATGACATAGCGGGACTTAATATTGGAATGAAACTAAAGGAAGGTGGTATTCAATATGTTAAAATTCCAATTTTTACAACTTTTTTAAAATAAGATTTTGTTGGTGATTTTTCTATGAAGAGTCAGTTGTGAAGATCAATAAAAAAAGTACTACTTAATTTGGAACCCTCAATGTCAGGCATCAGGGTGGTTTTAAAATTCTCACTCATGTTTTCGTAGTTTACTATATTGAATTGTTGCGTCCTTCAGCTCAGCTGCTGAAGCAAGCATTGTGTTGTTTTTTCTTTGTAACTAACTAACTAACCAGGCAGTTTGCCCCAATGTATGTATGTATCAAAGTATGTATGTATGTATGTATGTATGTATGTATGTATGTAATTGCTGCAATGCAGCCATTTATGGTATGTATGTATGTATGTATGTATAATCTAAATATGTGTTAACTTATGTATGTATGTCTCATATTAAGCTAGAAAATTTAACCGCTTTAATCGAGTTTGTTCAAACTTTACACTATGAGGTATGAGGCGACACCGAAGTGATTTCATTTTGGGCAGTCTGCCAATTAAATCGTCACGAAGTGCTTTTAGCAGTTGGCAGAATGATATTCAAGGACCGAAGGTCAGCAAGAAAAAAATCAATATTCTGACCAACCTTCAAAATTGATTATTGGATTTGAAACTGTATATTGATTATCATCTTGTTATTCAGGTGAGTATTATTGTATGGCAAAAAATATCTTTTTAATATATTGATTCTGATTCGTTCGATTTTCTCCTCAAATTCATGAAGAGACAGCGTTGAAAAGATACATTAAAAAGTATATATCTTAATTGAACCCATAATGTCAGGCATTTAGGGTGGTTTTAAAATTCTTGAACATGTTTGTAGTTTAGTTTTGATAGTAATTATCACGCACGATTGCATTTGTCTTGTGAGCAGCCCACATCAATGCATTTTTTTTATTTGACTTTCTTTGTCTTTCAACATAGTGTATACAAAATATGTATATGAGAAGACAAATACAGTTAAAACTTCACACCAACGTCATTTTTAGATTGTTATTTTTGTTTCCTATTTTGCTATCATGCATTAATAACAATGTACATGTACCTTGTTTCAGAGTTTTTGTGACTTTGATACTGAAGGCGGGCCATATACAATAATAGCAGAAGATAAGTTGGATGAGGTTATGGCAACTATGGGTGAAACATATTTTAACTTGGACAGCATTCTACTTGTTACGCGTGATGTCGACAACAACCAAAGACAAGGATTTCTCAAACAATTGACAGAGTACAGGTGAGCGTAGAAATCATTGAAACTAACAATCATTCTAACATCAAGTATAAGATCAATCCATTTCTGCAAAATATTCTGGCTACACATTTACCAGTCATCTGTCAGTCATTCATTACGTTTCGTTCATGGCCAAATAATTTTCTTTTGCCATAAGGTACTTCCATACAAAAACACGAAACATTTGCATGATGCCTTGCAGATAAAAAGTTGATTAAAAGTGCTGATTTTTAAAATAATAATTGATCCTGCTTGTTGCAATGCTGTAATTCTTGATGTTTATATAACTGATTAATCTTACTACCACTAACTTTGAAAAAAAATAATCTTTATTATTTGAAATGATTTATGATTTAATGGACTTGGGTATATATTATTATATGTAATTAAGTCATTAGACTTATGACTCAAGTCAGTTAGGACTATATCACATAGTCTCTGGTCACTAGAGACTATGTGATATAGTCCTAACCTGACTTGGAGTCATAAGTCTAACCCATTAATTACATATAATCTTCATTATGCACTTTCATTTCAGTGACACACCAATACAAATGAGACGTGGAGACAATATGGGTTCTTACCAAGCGCCTCGAAATGCAGACCCGCATATCTCGGATCCGACTTCCTGTATTTTGGTTTTGTTAAACCATTGTCTAGAGAGTCCAAAGAGGCAAAGGGTCTCAATTGGGTAAACTGCTTTCACTCCTAATATAACAGCCATTGTTCTTTTAAAGTAATCATGCTATTGCAAATTAGTGTCTTGATTATATTTATTGTGAAAAAGACCTTAAAACCATATCCATTATAAGATCAATGGAGTCTGACGATGCTGTGCAAGGTTAAACAGTTTTGCAGTCATGTGTTTAAAAGCAGCTACTGCTATTATTATTACAACACACAGGGTCTGATGGTCAATGGTCAAGACGTGAGTAAGCCCTAACACAGATGGAAACCCCAACGCATACTTCGCAATCTGGCCGGGGCAGAGTGTGAGTATCTCTTAGCTACTTCAAATTATTGGTTGGAATCACATTAATAATCATAGCAAATTCATGTTTGAATACTATCACATCAGATTAAATTGTTTAAATGAAGTAATTACTCCTTCTTAATCTTCCAATGTCACACATGTTCAATATGATTTCCTTTCCAGAATGAAGGGATGTACGAGAGAGACAATGGATTCTATTGTAGTGGTACTTTATGCAATGAGATCGTAGACAATCTCAGGCCTTCTGACCTCAGCGATGGTTACTTGATCGAGGCTGCTGAGACCCACTGGGGCGGTGGAGGCTGTTTTGGTACTACGACTAGTGACCTCAACATCAATGCTCTAGCGATTAGGATCAAACTTGAATAATGTAAGTAAAAAATATCAAGAAAAAAATAGATATTACTAAAGATAGAACCAATGTCGTCAATATTTCATTCACATTTTAATTAAATATTTTCGACCTTGCGGTCATCCCCAGAATATACTAAGTAATACAAACTGAATAAACCTAAATTACAAAACAGTATCCTTGTCATATTGTAATAAACATGTCCCATGGGAATGCAATTCTGCTCATGAACCTCAGAAGTCAGACCTACTACTCAAAACCCCAAAACATTTCTTTTGTATACATTGCTGTCTAATTGTGTCATGTATTTTTTTCCAGATTGATTAATTGGTGATTTTGAAAGGACAATGATTAGCAGATCTCGGCATAGTAGACGCGGTTAGAAATTGCAGTCTCTGTCCTCATTGTTCCATTAACAAAATTAATTCTTTGCTCTCTAAAATGTTCACGAGTAGTTAAAATAAATTCATCCCAAACAGTAGTGTGTTCTGTGTCTGTTCTTTGTTTCTTTATTCTATTTTGAAATTATCGTCTTTCGCCAGTGAACTATCCTGCAAACAATCCAAACGTGGTCACCCCATGTTTTTGTCTGTTAAGGTGGGACTGGAAGTTTTTTCTTTTAATATTCAATGATTACCATTGTAAAGTTTAAAGTGTGTAGATGTCAATTTATTTTTTTACTCGTGTCGCCTGGCTCATTTGAGATTTATGAGTCGAAACGCGAGGCATGTGTGGCATGTGTGAACAGATGATGTACATAGAGTTAAATACAATATTTTACTATTACAATTAAAATACTGGTCCAAAAGCGTTTAAAAAGGTAAAATGTTAATCTAGGTTACCTTCCATTTAAAAAAAGATATTGAATATATTTGGTCCGAAAAATCTATCAAACCATAGTAAAATACAAAACATGATTTTAAGTATAATATTATATGTTTTCACAGCTGATTATAGCCGTAAGAGTGGGTGTAAACATAATGCATCCCTTTACTCTCCATAACCATCTTAACTGCAAGCTCATAATACCACTGCAAGCTCATAATACCACAATGGTCTTTATTACCATGAACAATTGTATGTATATTGATATAGTAAAATGGAAGCTGTGTCTTCAGATATATCAATACAGTGGTAGGAGCTTGCTTGCAAGAAGGCCAAGAGTAAAATTGAATTCACAAGCAAATTTGGGAAAAAATATATATACCGTTGTTCACAGAATCACAGACCTTAACACGGCTGAAACTTAGACCTCTACAAAATTTCCGTCCTAAAGGTGGGATTCGAACCCACGACCTCCGGGTTGAGATGATAACTGACCAAGTATGTAGGCTGGGATTACAGAGACAACGGTTCATCCGAGTAGCCGTTAACAGCCTGCTGCTTGGAGTGATGGTATCATTCTGGTCTCACAACCTTGGGGTCGTGAGTTTGAGTCCCGTTAGGGCCACTTGATATGGTCAAATAAAAGATGTGTTTTCAGCAATGTCAATACGGTGGTAGGAGCTTGCTTGCAAGAACACCAAGAGTAAAATTGAGTTCAAGGGTAGTGGCCAAAGTAAGTAAGTAAAGTTTGGTGGTTCACCCCACTGTGACCTCGAGTATCACACCGTGGAGTCTGGTTTCATTTGGTGTTGATCATGGGTATTAAAATGTGGCATTTGGCGATTTTTGCTTTTCATTGAAATAACTTTTCATTATTCACGGATTTGTCAGTAGTTTGTTTTTCATTAATCAATTTCTTCATTGTTTTTTTTCTGCTGATTTACTCATTGATTCAGAACATTCCACTAATAAATTATTTTTAACCATTGAAAATATATGGTAATATTGTGAATATAATGCATTTTTATAAACAAAGATGATAATAAAATGCAAGTTATATATTTACAAAACATCATAAGAAAAATATATTGTGATCATAACTAAACACAAACAGTGGTGATTTTTGCCATGTAGTGGAATAGTTATTCATTACTCAAGGATTTGTCATAATGTGTTTTCATCCATCATAAACCAGTTTCCCAATTGGATTTTTCTATTGATTCACTAATTGATTCAACCCATCCCATTAATGAAATATTTTTATAACCATTAAAAATAGACTAGTCCAGGGGCTAGGGCACGTTTATCAAGGGTAAAAAGTGCAAAAGGTTGATTATTATCCTGAGTAAGTGTTTCCAGGGCCTCCCATGAAACAGTTTCAACCAAAATTCATTCATTTTAATATTCTTGCTTCAACAACTACAAGTGAAGTTTTTTTTTCAATTCATTTACGATCGTTTATTAGGCACTTGCTCTAGTTCATGAAACAAGTGTAGAAATAATCATTATTGGTGAAAATTACGTTAACAATTAAACGACAAAGAGGGTGTTTTGAAAAAAGTGGAGTTTTTTATTCATGGTATCAGTATCTGTATGTTATCCTTGATTTTAAAAAAGTGCGACAAGGGAATTATGTATTAATCTCCTGCATATTTCGTAAGAAAATGTCCACACAATCAAATTGCATAATTGTCATGGTGTAATTCTTAAAAAAATCTAGTATCTGTATTGATTAGGACCCATTGTAACACCATTGGACCCCTGGAGACCTTTTCTTTAAAAGAAGTGACACAAGCGTGTATGTCTTAGTCTCCACCTTATTTTGAAAGAAAGTATTCACACTATCAACAATTACTTAGACTTATAAATATGAATGGAATCGCATATCACTGTGGATTATTTCTATCAACGTTATATTTGAATACGACAACTGATAACAGAGACATGATCCAATATATGTGTTATGTTTTAGTTTTGTTTTTTAACTGCTACTTCGAATATGCTGTCAAATATTCCTCATTGTTGCGTCCTGTAGACAAATCACACCTTCAATAGACTTTCCTTGTACAATTTATATTACATCCGCCAAACACTGGTGGACTTTTAAAAGTGCTTTCATTTCAACACAATCCATGAAATTATGACATTTCCCCAACAAATTTCTTCACGTACGTCCTTCCTACAAACACAGAGACGTTCCGGCCATGACGTCATTTTTGGTGACGTCCTCCATAAGCATCGATAACAGCTTGTCATACCAGACGATCTATCACGTACATAGTTCAGGTTGTTCTATTAACAAATGCCTTGCCTGCTACTAGTACTGTCTCACATATTCAGGATGTGTAGGAAAAATATGTAGACGAATGACCACGAATGCCAAATACTAGTTTCTTTATTCCACTATGAATTCGTGGACTTTGACCAGGGAATTATCATGTAAACAAGCCAAACACGTGGTCACCCCTTGTTTTGCTATGAGTAGTTCAAATTTGACCTGCCGAATCACCACATTAACATAATATATTTATGCCCAGAACATAGTTCCAAATAATTTCCGTTTGTGAATAAAACATCGGTAGAAACACACAACTTTCTTGTGCAATTATTAAAATGTGTGATACAGGGCACCTACATAACAAAAAACATCACATAATTCAGTACTTTATATGTGACATCATCGACAGGCTGTTATTATTTTAGCCTCATCACTGCATTACCAGATTCATACCTTTAGCGGCCCTTTAATGATTGTCCGGGTTTTGGTTTTTACAGATTCTGTGAAAGAAGTGGCTCGGCAACGGCGCATGTTGAATCAGTAGATACAGTGGTATCATGCACGTGCCACAACTGCCTATAAGATAATATTCGAGGATCAAGGCTGGTGATAGTGAATGTGTACAGAAATAGAATCATACGTGGCAAGGGAGGGTTTCGAAAGTGGCCAAGTATGCGCGCTTCTGAATGATCGAAGGGAGGCTAGCTCAGTGGTAGAGCGTAGAGCGCCTGACGTATAATGACTGGTCTGGTGTTAGCAGGAGACCGTGAGTTCGAGTCCACGGCATTCCGATCTTTATGGCGATCCTTGAATTTTTCACAATTCTAGTTTATGAATTTATTGAGGACTCATATTAACACAAATAGACCGACAGACAACCTAAAGATAAAAAGGTGCCACAAGGTTATTATGTATTAGTCTCCACCTTAATATGTAAGAAACTGTTCACACCATTACTTTAGATAAGAGTCTAGGCCTTGAGGGATGTAGTGTTCCTCGATTAAGAATCCCTTTATGAACCAATTGCCCACAGAAGACCCATGCTTTTAATAATAAATGCAAAAAGGTTTTTATATATTAGTCTCCACCTTAATTTGTAAGAAACTACTCACTCCACAACATTTCGTCATAAGATATTATATCTTATTCTGGTTTCTATGACTTCTATTGAAAGAACACAATACCTTGCGTCTTGTAGCTAGTCTGCTGGTTTAACCTCAGTCCGGGGTCGAACCCTATTGTCGTCAGCACTCACTTGCATTCTTGGATTTGCTGAATGAACATCAAATTTTCGTACCCCCCTCCCACACTTCTTTGAATCTTCAGTCAAAAAATGTACATAATCAGGGGTTAGATAATTGAGTTTCTTTCATCTGTTTTGCATATGCTCATAGTTAGTATTTTGGAGGCACACATTAAGAGATGTAAGGGGGAGTGTATATACACATCACCCCCCAAGCCCCCCCCCACCCCCCAGTAGTGTGTGGTCAAATAAACTGCAAATGAGTGTGTCTCCCAAACCGCCAACCTATAGTTTAAATTGTACGTAGGGGCATGTTAGCATAGGTGCATACGTGAATTAGAGTGTAATGGTGATAATGAGGAATGTATACTGATGTCATTACCAGCTATAAATAATTCGTGTTTTCTGTCTCCATACAAACCACAATTGTCACCGGGCAATTCTTAAGGATTCTAGTATCTGTACTGATTGATGGCCCATTATATTGCGCCAACTCCCCCCAGGGTGTTAATCAATTCGCCTAGAATGCCCTTTATGTAGGACACTGTTCTACATCTTTTTTATCAAATCAAATGACGCATTACTCTAAGTGCTCTGAAACGAGTCCTTTATATAGCAGTTTCCCATTCTGGAGCGATCTACTTGTTGGCATTTCACGCTCCATTACACAAAACTCTGTACATTTCCTCGTTCGCCCATCGCTGTGCACTCAAAAGTTGATCATGTACTGTGGCGATATTGTTGTTTCGCACTATTAAAAAGGCCCCGAGAGACACTTACATTTTGTGCTTGTGCCGACTTAACACCACTCGGGGGTATGGATTCAGCGTGGTGCCATCGCAGGATACACTAATGGCAGGCGCAAAGGGCACAGCTATTGACAGGCAGACGACAATAGAGGCTAAAATGATTGGTGGCAGCGATTAGAGATGTTAATGTGTTTGTGTTGGAAATCCTAGTTCGGAGACAAATCTGCACAAACAAAGTGATCTACTTGTTCAACTGAGAAGTATTTGCTTAGAGGTCTATTCTGAAAAAAAAATAGATGAGTAATTTTATGGCCATTCTATAAAAGGCTTACACATCTAAGGCTATTTATGCTGTCAAGAAGTTCCCGTGCTAGTTATTAGAGAGATGACCGCATGTGGTGTTAGGAAAAGAGTGACCACATGTCAGAGAAATCGATCCTGACGCAATTAACTCGTGTTTTGTATTTATCATTCTTTTCTAAACAAACGCAGCACTGTTTTAAAGAGTGTGAAAAAGTAGTCCGGCTGCGTACCAGCATCGCACCTCTTTCAAACAGGGGTGATAACCCTCTTCAGAGTTATCGGATACTTCTGGATAATCTTAACCAATGAAATTACATAAAAAATAATGATAGATATAATAACCCTCTTAAGCCAAGGTCAACTCAAGATTACAGTGCACGCCACCCTCAGCAAGTCTCCACTAGCTAGTGCACTAATCGTACAAAACCTCTGACCCAGACTCAAATGTAAACATCGCAGCCGACAGCGCAACATTGGATGCGCAGTGATATATTAAAACTGCGCATTAATACAATTGCCACAGATGCGGTAAAATGTCCACATCCAAAGACAGATAAATTGCTGGTAAACCATACAAAAGGTGAGTGTGAACTTTTTTTACAACATGTTGCTTATGCTGTGAGTGAGAAGCAAGCACAAGGGATAATTGCGGAAGAGAAAATAGGACATTTCAAATTTTGTTCATTTTTTTCATATGTATATGGACATGACGTGTATGTTACTTGCATCACTTTGAAAACGTTATGTCAGAACCGTCAACTTGTGTTTTTCTTTCTTTTTTTTTGTGTGTGTTTTTGTTGTTGTTTTTACTCGGAACTTTCTGAAAAAGGGTAATTAGCTTGGTGTGGTCGTCGGTACATACAATGTGTATTCAGTGTTGCAATATACAAAAAGAGACTGTCTTTTTATTCAAACGATCGCTGCTATAGCGTATTCACGCGTGTTCTGATTAGACCTACGGATATTCTCGGCATTGTACACGATTTGCTGTATCATGCAGCGCAAACAGCTAGTTAAAGGAAGAGTATACACAATTACCATCTATGCTGATGGCTTGGTGCGTGCAAGTAATGTCAAGTATGGACAGATTACTCATGTAAAAAGAGTTTTGCCCACCATACTATTTGTGTACGGACTTTAAATGCATGTGAAGAGTGGAGTAGCTCACTTGATTTATATCTGAATGTAGGTATTTTGATCTTTGGTGGTGTTTGTTTTATCAATATTACTACTAATGTCGTTTGTCACAAGCTAAATAATACTACAAATAAGTAAATAAAAGATTACAGATAGGTAAAAATATAAATATAAGTAAAATTGAATAGAGATATACAAATATAATGAAAAAAGTAAAGCATGTGACACACACGGGGCACTAAAACGATAGCCACTTAAAATGGAGAGTCTTATTTCCACAGTGAACCTCTGTGAAACATGGAGAAAAAAACCAAAAAACCCACAACTACTAGAAATGTGATAAGGCCATAGAACATAATAATTTCATTGATATTGATTAACTTTTTCACAACAATATAAAAATATTGAACAAATTACAGCTAACTAGATGCCGAAAATCAAATCTGTAGCATTCAAAAGTATAAAATAACACACAAAAGTAGAACAGGACACCACTGGGATGGGACAAAAAGATTCTGGGCATAGGCAATAGCAGATCCAGGTTTTTGGAAAGGGGGGCGCACTTAAGGAAAAGATGGGGTGCACTTAAGGGATTTCATGAAAAACCCTATGAAAATGAAGTATATTGGTGGGAAAAGTGGGGCCCCCTGCGCCCCACGAATCTGCCTATGATAGGCCATCACCCTACAAAGGTGTAGCGAAAACTTTATTCTGCTTTAGAAATCCCACACCTATGCATGACGTCATTATCGTGACAACTGTTATCTACGGTGCCTCATTTTTTTCCCATTTTCGCAACATATTTTTTTATGAATATAAAAGAAACCAGCGAGAACTTCAGTAGATTGGTGATGACCGATGTGATGAATCAGTTTATGGCGCAAAGTGACTCAGAGTTGATAATAAACAAGTTAAACAGACTTTTTCTCTGGATAACGTATTTGAGCTTTCATCCACAGCCATGGGATGTGACGTCATAATATGACATGGAAATAAATCTGTGTAGTGTTTTAGCGGATGCCTTCCCCTCTGTAAGTTCAGCACATTGTCCCAAACTCTCGGTAGGTGATACCGACCTGGGGGTGGGGGTGGGTGGATGGGGAGGGGGCTATTTCACATCTCATTCAAACCACTTTAGTTTAACAAGATCTTAACATTATCTTTGTCTACAGTTTCAGTCATTCAGTGTGTATATGTTGAGACACCTAAATAGATGTGCTTTTTTGCAAACTGCATCAAAACCTGCGCTTTTAGGGACCGTCCAGTCTCCAACGTATGAGTCATTTCAAATGTTTGCATTTATCTTGGTACACATGGCTAGTTTAGTCATTGTCTCTTAAAACGATCTCCCCGTCTAGCTAAAAAAACGACAGAGTGTGCTCATGGTTTTTAAGAACACGGGGGGAATTGTATTTTTTCCATAATTTGGTGCAGTTGTTTAGTCACACCCTTTGATTTTTGTACAGCTTTGGCCTTAGGCGTGTCCTGGTTACGGACATTGCCAGCATTGGACAGGATTTGCTGTATGATGCTATATGATTCAGTGCAAACATTTGGTTAAATGGATGTACCCGGCACACACAATTAGCATCTATCCATTAGTCTTTTTTCACATTCTATTTACATTACAGGCAGAGCAATCCATCGATCAGGAGACGTACATAAATTGTACATGTTTTGATAATGAACTTTATCATGAAAAGCAATCTATCAAAGAAGAGCTAGAAATTAATATGAACAAAATGAGAACTAAAAAATGAGAACTAAATGCCAACTCATTGCATCACCATTGGCGATTTGAGAAGGTATTAGTGAAGTTAGGTGGTAACGCATCTATAGACATTGATCTTATATCCAATGAGGTTATCAAGTCTTCAGGTATAAACATGTTTTTGTATTATCTCTTCGATGATTGTGTTTGAAGTGGCCTAACGCCAACATCATGGGTTAAAGTACTTGTAGAACCCTATACCGAAAGAGGCCCAGATCGTAAAGTACCATTGAACTATAGAGGTATAAGTTTGTTACCATGTCTATTAAAAGCCTGCTCTAGTGTGCTCGATAACAATATCGTTTGCTATTGCAATGAGGGGAGTTGGGTTTTTTTCTGAACAACAGAACGGGTTTTGTAAAGGAAGCTCCTGTGGCTGTCATATTTTCTGTTAGTAGGATTATCAGAAACCGATTTTAAGAAAACGAGATCTACGTTTATTTGAACAAACATGACTAAAGAAGAATAAGTTGTGGTAAGACATGAAGGACACAGAAAACTATGTGTAACCTGTATTGATATCTAATATCTAAATATCTAAGATAACATTTATATTGAATCAAAGCCATAAAAGATTACTTAAGTAAGCAGAAATAAAAGGTCACAGTTATATATGTACATGGAAGTTAATATGTATATGCGTACGAGTGCTGCGTACCTGATTTAAGACTTATAGGGAAATAGGGAAAGGTGAAAAGTCAATTTTCACGCCCAGTTCGCTGGTCCCCACGACCAAATTGGATACCATGACAGCCATTTAAACAACCGTTTCCCCAGGATAGCTTGGCTCCTGTATGCTATCATTGGTTGCCTTCATACTCCCACATCCATTGCTGCCGTAGCTGTTTTTCGCTTTTGATATAATAACTGGATATTTCTTGTCTTCCCAGTTGCACAGTTTGCTGCGCGTTCGTCCCTCTAATTTACTTTTAGAAAGAAAAGTCCATGGTCATTTTTGGTACGTTTTAAAAGTCCACATACATCAATATTTAATGCTATTTAATACAAAATGACTTCTGGTTATAACATTGATGGCTGTCATGGTGAAAAACGTTGGAAAAGTAAGTAAATGTACAGATTTGAGGCCTGCATGTATCAGAATAATAGGGGACCATTCAGTATTTATGACAGGATGGGGTAGGTGGATTTAAGGGCAGGCCATGAACTTTTGTCAGATTGTTTGGAGGGGGTGGGGCGGGGGGCTATTAATTGTTTTACAGACTTTGGGGGTGGGGGGCAATCAATTTTTTCTCAGATAATTTACTCTTTACTCCTATTTTCAGAGATTCTGTACTAATATTAAGTGTCTTTATATAATTAATATCCATCAAATAGGATAATGGTTGACTGTCAATGATTGCAATAACTGTGACTGGGGGGTCATCAATTTTTATCACGTGAAATTGAGGGTGGGGTTACCAACTTTTTAACAAAGATTTGAAGGGGGGCTGTTGATTTTTTACAGCATTTTTGGAAAAATCCTACTACCCCACCCTGTCGTGAATCCTGAATGGTCTCTTATGCTCGCATGATCCACGCTCCTTCTGTCGGCGAAAAAGTCTGCTCTCCACACCCCGTTTGCCTATAACTTCATCAATTTTCATTATGGATATCATCCGATAACAGATTCACAACCTGTGCACAAAATACTGTAGGATAGGTACTTTCCACGCATGGAATACAATAAATGATGCTTGAAATGAACTTTAAACATTTGGTGTCGTGTTAACTAATCTAGAATATTTGCAATATAGTCTAGATCATGGCGCCTTACCCGGAAATCAGCACGGACCTTTTAATGGCGGCGTCGCAGAGAAATATTTAGGTTGTCCGCTTAAATAGAAGAAAATGATTAGTGATCACCCATACGTTTTCCATGTGGAGTAGGCTTTCTGCAACAGTGAGTGCGGTGCAAGAAAGTTAGCGCCTCGTAGGAATATTATAATTATACGTTAAGCTAGGTAGTTGTTTATCATTGCCTTTGTACTTTTGATTTACAGGGTTTTGCACCCTCGTGCACTGTGCTATTTGCATAACAGAATGAAGTGAATTGACTGCCTAGTTGTGCTGTGTGTGATTTTTGTTTTTCTCCGAAGATGCAGTGTATTTTGACAGCGTGGATAGCGCTATTAATTTCCTAGGTAAGCCACTTACTGTACTTTCCAAAACGCAAACCCACCAAAAATGGGTGCTAGTTTCCAAATGCCATAATTACGTTAGTATGTTACCATTCATGGGCCCCAGCATCATGGGAGGGCCTGTGGTATGTATACTAGTTTGATTTACAACACTGTATTGTGCATGAAGGTATGGAATATTGGTGAAACTTTTTGAATTGTGATTGCATGGGACTGTGACAGTTTATTTCAATAATGGAAAGTGCTATTTCAGATTATACAAGCACAGTAGCAGCGGAAATGACGTTTGTCTTTGGAATAATAGAGAATGGCATCTTGGGGGCTATGATCCAATTGGAGTTATTTTCATTCAAAATCCCGGGCCAAATATTGCGACAGTAACGGTAATTCAACCTTGAATATTTTAAAACGTTCACAGTAGAAAACCCTCGGGGGGCTGGGTGTCTTACTATATGTCGGGTAGTATGGGTGTCCCATTTCTATGGGTCACCATTTTAGACATCTCATGTATAGTGATGGGTCTAAATTTTCTGATTTTAGTATAGCTATGGGTTTAAATTTTGTGAATTTGGGTATAGTTATGGGTCTAAATTCTGTGATTTTTGGTGTAGCAATGGGTTTGAAATTAAATGTATAGATATTGTTAGTGTGAGTTTCATTTTGTTTGATACTGATATACAAATGTGATTT
>CM032664.1:58245110-58274217 GCA_019095985.1 Streblospio benedicti | reverse complement strand
TACTATGATTCTAACTATGTATGCAATCTTTAGAGCCAGCCCCTGATTCTTCCAAAATTCAGTTTTCTTTTCAAAACTTTGACAACATTTACAGAAATTCTACAGTGTCATTTTTGATCATGCCATAACAGTGTTTTAATGTTTCCTCTCTTGTATGTTATATTTAATGATGGTGTAGTATAGTAAATGAAGGTGAAAAGGTGTTTAAGAGGTAAATGACTGCACTACATTGTTATGGCATGATAAAATATAACATTTAAAAACATTTGTAGGTTTTTTGTCACGGTTTTAGGAAAAACTGAATTTCGGAATAATCTGCTAGCGTGGGGCTGGCTCTTAATGGCTATATAAATTGTTAAGATCATAGCAGATCAATTATGTTAATTTTACATCATGGAGGACCATGCTGGCTAACTTACAAATGGTATATCATAAAATTATCTCTACGTATTATTGAGAGAGAGAGTAATTAAATGGCTCAAGAATTCAAAACGGAAATCATTGTAGGTGCATTATCTATAACTTTAAGGGCTAATTAAGTCACACATTTCAGAATACCATTCCCAGTTTTAGCTCATGCGACCCAACTAATTTTCAATTTTTAATTGAAGGTACATGTCTTTGAAGCTCTTCAATACAGTCAATTCTACTCTTAGTTTTATAAGAAATGGCGTTTTTAATTTCACATTAATTTCTACTATAGAAACATGCCGTCACATATTTGGACCTCAAAACAAAAATAAAGCCACGTGAGCGCTACCAACTACAAATAACACACAATTGAAAATACAAGGTGCTCTTGACATATTGGTGTGCATTCTGCAATGAAGATGATGATGCCGATAGATTTAAAAGTGCCGTAGTATACAGATTACATAGTAAGACCGAACAAGAATGCTTCCATTCCATAAAATAGCTTTGACAGATTTTTAGGTCAATCAATAGTCTAGTTTTCTAGTTTGACGGATTGTATCTTTCATTCAAGAGTATCACTTTGTTTAAACCATAATTCTACCGTCTTTAGTTTTGTTTCGTTTTCTTTTTCATTGAAATCAATCTTTTTGTAGACGTCTATTAAGTGACACCTAAATTATGTTACATAATCGCATACTCTATTAGTCGTGAATTCTTTGTAATCAGTGTGATCCGTCATAAAGAACTGTAGATCTAGTTATATGAGTTTGTTGTTTGATGTAAATCTTGTTCGATCCTGTATTTGATGTCAATAGGATAGAGACTTCAGTGAACATAAAAAGTTGAAGTTTACAGTATGAACTTCGTATTTGGTATGTGTGTTAAATCCGTGAAAAGGACTGGGCTGAAAAAGAATTGCATACAAATTTTAAACCATGTTTGGGTGGGAGGGGTGGGGGTGGGTACTCTGCTATATAACCTGGGCTTGCCAATATTTAAACATGAGATCCAAACAAATTAGGTTTAGGGAACGAAATCAGGCAGCTGGTGGTGTGCTAATTTTGTAGGCTCGGTCAACCTAAGTTAAAGAGAGATGGGTTGAAAGCGGCTATACCATTTCAAATTAATTCCTTTTTTGCTTCATAAGGCTATGTTACGTTGTAACAGACTTCGATGGACTGTCCAATTGCAACTTGTCTACTCGAATGGCAATGGCAATGAATTTTGCACAAAAAGTGGCGATCAATATAGTAAAACGTCGCTATTAGGGACACTGATGGGAGTAGAGAAAAGTATTCGCATTACATGATTTTTCTTTGTTGCTTGTCACAATGCATGCTTACGAGCATGCGCATTTAAGAATGGAGACTACATGTATATGTATACTTTATGTTCTTGAATTTGAATGATGTAGTGATATTAAAAACCAGAGAAAGAATGCCCAAGGTTGTGGAATACTCGTATATTTGTACTACAGTCAAACATGCATGATGTGACCGGTGATGATCATGTATTTTTCTTTTCGATTTCTTTCGACTTTGTTCTTCTTTCTTTTCTTTTTTGTTATTGTTGTCTTGCAATGTCTTGTGATATTTGCAATATATCCCAAGCTCTGGCAATATTTAATAAATTCGAGCATCCACTTTATCATTTTTCTTTATTTATCTATTTCAGAATTAAAAAGTACAATTCATGCGGTGATCTCTTGTGTAGCACTGAAAGTTACTAAAAGTAGTTTACGCCCTTCCAGGGCGGCATGGTGAACTCTTGTGTAGTAGTTTATGCGTGTTCCAGGGCGGCATGGTGATGGACAGTTGTGTCGTCTGCTGTTGCTTCCAGTGCGCCACCTGCCAGCTCAAACGCCAACTAAAGAGATTCAACGCCGTCAACGTCCAGTGATCACCCAAGTGCTCATTCAGTCTAATCAATTTTGCTATTGTGATCAAATGATCTGTGATATGAAGAACTTTAAGCTTGTATTTTTATATTTGCATTTGTTAATTTGAATATGGGTGTGTTTTATTGACTAATATCAATTATGGAATAGAATGTTGATTGCGTTATGTCTTTTCATTATAGTTCAACCGGATATGCTGAATACATTATGTAAACCGTCAGGGTGATTTGCTTAAAACAATTTCAATGTAAAATAAGCTCCATAGGGTGCTCCATTGCTAGAGGATATGCCCCCTTTGTGGTTGGCATACGTTTAACAAATGCCTTGCCTTCTACTAGTACTGTCTCACATATTCAGGATGTGTAGAAAAAATATATATACGAATGGCCACGAATGCCAAATACTAGTAGTTCTTTATTCCACTATGAATTCGTGGACTTTGGCCAGGGAATTATTATGTAAACAAGCCAAACACGTGGTCACCCCTTGTTTTGCTATGACTAGTCCAAATTTGACCTGCCGAATCACCCCATTAACATAATATATTTATGCCCAGAACATAGTTCCAAATGATTTCCGTTTGTGAATAAAACATCAGTAGAAATACAAAACTTTCTTGTGCAATTATTAGAATATGTGATACAGCTAGGCACCTACATAACAAAAAACATCACATAATTCAGTACTTTATATGTGACATCATTGATAGGCTGCTATTATTTTAGCCTCATCACTGCATTACCAGATTCATATCTTTAGCGGCCCTTTAATGATTGCCCGGGTTTTAGATTTTACAGATTCTGTAAAAGAAGTGGCTCGGCCACGGCGCATGTTGAGTCAGTAGATACGGTAGTATAATGCACGTGTCACAACTGCCTATAAGGAAAGATTCGAGGAGCAAAGTTGGTAATAGTGAATGTGTGCAGAAATAGAATCATACGTGGCAAGGGAGTATTTCGGATGTGGCCAAGTATCCACGCTTCTGAATGATCGGGAGGCTAGCTCAGTGGTAGAGCACCTGACACATAATGACTGGCCTGGTGTTAGTAGGAGACCGTGAGTTTGAGTCCACGGCATTCCCATCTTTACGGGGATCCTTGAAATTTTCACAATTCTAGTATATGTATTTATTGAGGACCCATATTAACACAAATAGACCCCCGGAGACCGTTGTTTTTAAGAAAGTGCTGCAAGGTCATTATGTATTAGTCTCCACCTTAATATGTAAGAAACTGTTCACACCATTACTTTAGAGAAGAGTCTAGGCCTTGAGGGATGTAGTGTTCCTAGATTAAGAATCCATTTATGAACCAATTGACCACAGAAGACCCATGCTTTTAATAAACAGTGCAACAATGTTTTTATATATTAGTCTCCATCTTAATTTGTAAGAAACTACTCACTCCACAACATTTCGTCATAAGACATTATATCTTATTCTGATTTCTATTGAAAGAACACAATATCTTGCGTCTAGTAGCTAAAACGGTGATTTAACCTCAGTCCGGGGTCGAACCCCATTGTCGTCAACACTCACTTGCATTCTTGGATTTGCTGAATGAACATCAAATTTTCGTACCCTCCTCCCACACTTCTTTGAATCTTCAGTCAAAAAATGTACATATTCAGGCTTTAGATAATTGAGTTTCTTTCATCTTTTGTGCATATGCTCATAGCTAGTATTTTGGAGGCACACAGTAGTATGAGGTCAAATAAAAAGTAGGGAAGTAGGGGGGTGTATATACACATCATCCCCCCAACCCTCCCCAGTAGTATGTGGTCAAATAAAAACTGCAAATGAGTGTCTCCCAAAACGCCAACCTTTAGTTTATATTGTAGGTAAGGGCATCTTCTCATAGTTGCATACATGAATTAGAGTGTAACGGTGATAATAAGAACGTATACTAAAGTCATTACCAGCTATAAATAAGTCGTGTTTTCTGTCTCTATACAAAACACAATTGTCACTGGGCAATTCTTAAGGATTCTAGTATCTGCACTGATTGATGGCCCATTACATTGCGTCAACTCCCCCCAGGGTGTTAATCAACTCGCCTAGAATGCTCTTTATGTAGGACACTGTTCTACATCTTTTTTATCACATCAAATGACGTATTACTCTAAGTGCTCTGAAACGAGTCCTTTATATAGAAGTTTCCCATTCTGGAGCGATCTACTTGTTCCCATTTCACGCTCCATTACACAAAACTCTGTACATTTCCTCGTTCGCCCATCGCTGTGCACTCAAAACTTGATCATGTACTGTGGCGATGTTGTTGTTTCGCACTATTAATGACACTTACATTTTGTGCTTGTGCCGACTCAACACCACTCGGGGGTATGGATTCAGCGTGGTGCCATCGCAGTATACACTAATGGCAGGCGCAAAGGGCACAGCTATTGACAGGCAGACGACAATAGGCACTGAAATGATTGGTGGCAGCGATTAGAGATGTTAATGTGTTTGTGTTGGAAATCCTAGTTCGGAGACAAATCTGCACAAACAAAGTGATCTACTTTTTTTTGAAAAAAATAGAAGTATTTTATGGCTTAAAATTACTAAGGCTTTTAAGCTGCCAAGAAGTTTCCGTGCTATTTTGAGAGATAACCGCAAAAATCCACACCTCTTGATGAAACAATTCTCACTCAAACAAATAACCCGGGTGTTTATAACCATCTTCAGAGTTATCGGATACTTCTGGATAAACTTAACCAATGAAATTACATAAAAAATGAAATTACATAAAAAATGATAGACATAATAACCCTCTTGCACCAAAAAATCAACTCAAGATTACAGTGCACGTCACCTCAGCACGTATACAGCAGCTGGTGCACTAACTGGGCCAACAAATCCTCCGACACCGACTCAAATGTAAACATCGCAGCCGACAGGCCAACACTGGATGCGCCGTGATATATCAAAACTGCGCATTAATACAATTGTCACAGATGCGGTAAAATGTCCACATCCAAAGATAGATAAATTGCTGATAAACCATATAAAAGGTGAGTGTGATCTTTTTTTTATAACATGCATGTTGCTTATGCTGTAAATGAGAAGCAAGTACAAGGGATAATTGCGTAAGAGAATTATTTTGTGTTTTTTACGCGGAACCTTCTGAAACAGGGTAATTAGCAATGGCAGATCCACGTTTTTGAAAGGGGGGCGCACTTAAGAAAAATGGGGGGGGCGCACTTAGCGATTTCATGAAAAAACCTATGAAAATGAAGTATTTTGTGGGGGAAAGTGGGGGCCCCCTGCGCCCCATGGATCTGCCTATGATTAGCTTGGTGTGGTGGTCGGTACATACAATATGTATTCAATGTTACAATATACAAAACAAGACTGTCTTTTTATTCAAACGATCGCTGTATAGTGTATTCACGCCTGTTCTGATTAAACCTACGGATATTGTCAGAATTGTACACGGTTTGCTGTATCATGCAGCGCAAACAGCTAGTTAAAGGAAGAGTATACACAATTACCATCTATGCTGATGGTCCATTCGTTTTGATAGCTTACTCTCGGTGTTGGAAATGATGAAAAAAAAAAACTAGAATGTGTTTTCTTAGCAACGTTTTATTGAAGATAATCAAGAAACACAAATTCAGTCTTCCAGATCTCGGACAAATAGATGTTCGCTCATCACAACAACTATGAGTAAAACGGTTTTAAATAATTGAGTTAGGCCTTCTTTTTACCGGCAACAAATCTGCGCATTGTTTAATTACACGAAAATCTTATTAGTCTATATTTCGTTTTCAAAGAAAAGCACTGTACAATGTGCTGAACTTATAGGAAGGCATCAGCTAAAACACTACACAGGAGATTTATTGCCATGCCATATTATGACGGCACATCCCATGACTGTGGATGATGAAAAGTGAATTAGAGTTTATAATAAACGCGTTAAACACTTTTTTTCTGGGTGATGTATTTGAGCCACGGGCTTCTACCGGATGTGACGTCATAATATGGCATGGCAATAAATCTCCTGTGTAGTGTTTTAGCTGATGCCTTCCACTCTATGAGTTCAGCTCATTGTCCCAAACTCTCGGTAGGTGATACCGACGTGGGAGTGGGGGTGGGGGCTATTTCACATCTCATTCAAACCACTTTAGTTTAACAAGATCGTAACATTATCTGTGTCTACAGATCCAGTCATTCAGTGTGTACATGTTGAGACACCTAAAAAGATGTGCTTTTTTTGCACGCTGCGTTAAGACCGGTGCTTTTAGCCACCGTCCAGTCTCCAACGTATGAGTCATTTCAAATGTTTGCATTTATCTTGGTACACATGGCTAGTATAGTCATTGTCTCTTAAAACGATCTCCCCGTCTAGCTAAAAACCGACTGAGTGTGCTCATGGTTTTTAAGAACACGGTGGAATTGTAATTTTTTCATAATTTGGTGCAGTTGTTTAGTCACACCCTTTGATTTTTGTACAGCTTTGGCCTTAGGCGTGTCCTGACTACGGACATTGCCAGAATTGGACAGGATTTGCTGCATGATGCTATATGATTCAGTGCAGACATTTGGTTAAATGGATGTACCCGGCACACACAATTAACATCTATCCATTAGTCTTTTTTCACATTCTATTTACACTACAGACACAGCCATCCATCGATCCGGAGACGTACATAAATTGTAGATGTTTTGATAATGACTTTTATCATGAAAAACAATCTATCAAAGAAGAGCTAGAAATTAATATGAAAAAAATGAGACCTCAAAAATGAGAACTAAATGCCAGCTGATACCCATTACCATTGGCGAATTGAGAAACTATTAGTGAAAGTAGGTGGTAACGCATGTGTATAGATATTGATCTCATACCAAATGAGGTTATCAAGTCTTCAGGTATAAATATGTTTTTATATTACCTCTTCGATGATTGTGTTTGAAGTGGCCTAACGCCAACATCATGGGTTAAAGTACTTGTAGAATCCTAAACGGAAAGAGGCCCAGATTGTAAAGTACCCTTGAACTATAGGGGTATAAGTTTGTTACCATGTCTGCTCTAGTGTGCTCATAACAATATCGTTTGCTATTGCAATGAGGTGAATTGTTTTTTTTTCTTCTGAACAGCAGAATGGGTTTAGTAAAGGAAGCTCCTGTGACTGTCATATTTTCATCAGTAAATAGGATTATCAGAAACCGATTTTAAGAAAAAGAGATCTACGTTTATTTGAACAAACATGTCTTTAGGAAGAATAAGTTGTGCTACGAAATGACAGACAAAGAAAACTACGTGTAACCTTTATTGGTATCTAATATCTAAATATCTAAGATGACATATAAATTGAATTAAAATCATAAAAATTACTTAAGTAAGCACAAATAAAATATCATATTTATATATGTACATGGAAGTTAATATGTATATAAGTACGAGGGCTATGTACCTGATTTAAGACTTATAGGGAAATAGGGAAAGATGAAAAGTCCATTTCATACCCATTTCGCTGGTCCCCACGACCAAATTGGATACCATGACAGCCATTTAAACAACCGTTTCCCCAGGATACCAAAAGACCTGTATGCTATCACTGGTCCATCCATTACTCCCAATCCATTGCTGCAGTAGATATTTTTTTCAATTTTGATCTTTCTGTGATACAAATGGCATTCATCCCTTTAATTTATTTTGTAGATAAAAAAAGTCCATGGTCAAGATTTATGTTTTTTAAGCCATATACATTCACATTTTTATTTAATACAAAATGATTCTGGATATAACATTGATGGCTGTCTGTATAAACGTTGGAAAAGTAATGTAAATGTACAAAAATTGAGGCCTGCATTTATCATTATGTATAACCCAAGAAAATTTTTCATTCTTTATAATGGGAAGATATGAGGTACAACTTCATTAAAGGCATTCAATCAAAAAATTTCCAGTGCACCCTGCATTTTTTGTTCTCAACGGGGGGGGGTCATCAGGACCCCACAAAAATTTTTATGTGGGTCCTAATATTTAAATAAATCAAATAATCTTTGATACTGATAGAGACAAGATATTGGGTCAACTTGCTGAAAAGGAAAAAGAAATAGTGTCTTTAAAGATATATTACAAAAAAGTTTATCCCTGGGGTCCAAACAGTGGTAATGTACTGTTAATGTTAAATAACCGGTTTCGGGGTGATACCTCGACTCCCCCTGCATGCTATCACTTTTCATTACTACGCATCCATTACTGCAGTAGCTATTTTTCGCTTTTGATATAATAACTAGATATTTCTTGTTTCCCCAGTTGCGCAGTTTGCTGCGCATTCGTCCCTAATTTATTTTTAGAATGAAAAAGTCCATGGTCATTTTTGGTCGGTTTCAAAAGCCATATGCATTCACATTTGATGCTATTTAATACAAAATGACTTCTGCATATAACAGTGATGGCTGTCATGGTGATAAACGTGGGAAAAGTAAGTAAATGTACAAATTTGAGGCCTGCATTTATCAGAATAATAAAGGACCATTTAGTATTTATGACAGGGTGGGGTAGGTGGATTTAAGGGCAGGCAATGAACTTTTTCAGAATGTTTGGAGGGGTGGGGCGGGGGCTATCAATTTTTCACACACTTTGGGGGGGGGTGGGGGGCAATCAATTTTTTCACAGATAATTTACCCTTTACCCCCTATTTTTTAAAGATTCTGTACTCAAATTTACTGTTTTTACATAATGGATACCCATCAAATAGGATAATGGTTGACTGACAATGGTTGCAATAACTGTTAGTGGGGGTCATCAATTTTATCACGTGAAAGTGAGGGTGGGGTCTAGACTTTTTAACAAAGATTTGAAGGGGGCTATTGATTTTTTACAGCATTTTTGGAAAAATCCTTTTTTACCCCACCCTGTGAATACTGAATGGTCTCTAATGCTCTAATGCTCGCATGTCTGTCGAACAAGTCCAACACCCCGTTTGCCTATAACTTCATCAATTTTCATTAACATCATCCGATAACAGATTCTGTGCAAAAATGAGGTACTTTCCACGCATGGAATACAATAAATTTTGCTTGAAAATGATTTAAACATTTAGAGTCAACTAGGGTCATTGCCTTACCCCGGAAATCAGCACGGACCTTTTGATGGTTCGCGCAGGTATTTAGGTTGTCCGCTTAAATAGAAGAAAATGATTAGTGATCACCCATACGTTTTTCATGTGGGGTAGGCTTTCTGCAACAGTGAGTGCGGTTGAAGTTAGCCTACCTAAGAATTTATAATTATGTTAAGATTTTTTATCATTGTTTTACTTTTGAACAGGGTTTTGCACGCAGTGTATTTTGACAGCGTGAATTGATAGTTGTGCTGTGTGTGATTTTGTTTTTCTCCGAAGGTAAGCCACTTATAGCGCTATTAGCGTCTAGGTAAGCCACTTTCCAAAAACGCAAACCCACCAAAAATTGGGTGCTAGTTTCCAAATGCCATAATTACGTTAGTATGTTACCATTCATGGGCCCCAGCATCATGGGAGGGCCTGTGGTATGTATACTAGTTTTGATTACAACACTGTATTGTGCATGAAAATGGTATGGAATATTGGTGAAAATTTTTAAATTGTGATTGCATAGGACTGTGACAGTTTATTTCAATAATGGAAAGTGCTATTTCAGATTATACAAGCAGAGTAGCAGCGGAAATGACGTTTGTCTTTGGAATAATAGAGAATGGCATCTTGGGGGCTATGATCCAATTGGAGTTATTTTCATTCAAAATCCCGGCCAAATATTGCGACAGTAACGGTAATTCAACCTTGAATATTTTAAAACGTTCACAGTAGAAAACACCAATGATATAGGGGGCTCTTACTATGACATATGTGGAATAGTGACAGTGTCTTTCTATGAGTCACCTTTTTAGACATCTCATGTATAGTGATGGGTCTAAATTTTCTGATTTTAGTATAGCTATGGGTTTAAATTTGATGAATTTGGGTATAGTTATGGGTCTAAATTCTGTGATTTTTGGTGTAGCAATGGGTTTGAAATTAAATGTATAGATATTGTTAGTGTGAGTTTCATTTTGTTTGATACTGATATACAAATGTGATTTGTTTTAATGTTTTGTTGATAAAATGTTAACAGTATGTAGTTTCATTATTTAATAAGTATTCACATGGATTACTTTTTCATTATCAAGGTATAGACATGGGTCACTTTTTTTCCGAAATGGCACACCCCAACCCATTTTTGAGGCACCCCCAGCCCCCCACCCCTCAAGAGAAAAACACCAATCATATAGTTAAGCTTATTGGTTCCTATAGCAGTGGAATAGTGTATTGCATGTATTAGTTATGTTGTGCTGTGTGATTGGCAAGTCGCATGGACAAACCAAAATATCCGTACATAGCAACCTTATTCGAAACATGATAATACAAACCACAAACAACGCACATTTGCGTACCGTGTTGTGAGCGCCGGCTGTATGATGCCTTGTGGTGTTTCTAGGTGAGCAGTCCCCTGGAGCCGTCGGTGTCAGACGTCACTGTGGTGGTGGATCCCATGGCGGTGAGATCTGTGAGCGCGGGCGCCGTCATATCTGCTGGGATCGCAAACGCGGGTTCGTATATAGGTGCTGACAAAATAGTGGCAGTTTGAAGCCCTGCGTTGGTGCACAGTTAATGGCCACGTTTGTCTACGTTGCACGGGAATTTAAATCGCAAGTGAATTTCGAACTCTTCTGTTGCATTCAATTTTAGCCCGTGGACTTCGAATCATGTTTTTTAAAACATTACATCGCACGGATGTTGTACAACGCTGTATCTAATCTATTGATTTTTAAAACATTACAACGTTTTACGGTCACTGATGTTGCAGCATCATGGGGACGCTGCTCAACCATCTTACGTCCTTGTACGTCTGCTGTACGACGCAAACTTCGTGCACCTGAATTTTGGGACAGTGCCGACGGGCTTGATAAATGCTCGTAAAAGCATGTTCCTTGCGATCATTTCTGCGACCACCTCTTGAACACACTAGATCGTACGACATTTTGGTCGCATTTATCTGCGATCAATTGTGAAAGTGGCTTAAAGTATACACAGTAGTTGCCTATTGCAGAATGACCTTTACTCTGGTTTCTATATACAGGCATTCTAATCCTTAGAGCAAATGAACAGAATCTGATATGATTTGAGTGTACCCCTGCTAAAGCAGGATGATATATAGGGTGCACCAGTGATTATAATCCTAATATTAGATAAATGTGATGACATTGATTGTCCAGACCAGCGTTACAACAACTTAAAAAAGAATATAAATACAAAGTTTAAATCAATATATTAAATGTTGGTTAATGGTGTTGTAGGAATTCGGGTGTCCTCCTCTGCGGACATTTGCCTCCAGTACACAAACTTTGGCCATTTGACCACGGACAGCGCGCATGTGCCCCCCGTGGACCGCCTGGGAACCGCCTTCTTGGCGGTCACCTACAGATATGCCGATACTTCCAGTTATCAGGTAAGTTAGGGAACGATCATAAATAATGATACCGGGGGTGGGGGGTCGTCCAAAAGGGGGGGGGGTCGTCCAACTTTTCTGATCCCCCCCCCCTTTTTTTGGGGGGGGGGGTCAGTCGCTGAGCTTTTTTTTTTATCACACTACAGTATATTTTTCAAATATTTTCTTTTAGCAATTGTCCAAAAATGCAATGATTATGTAGAGGACTTTTGCTTTAGCGAGTGTGTGTGTGTGTGGGGGGGGTCACTCAACGTTTTAAAATGTTGATGGGGGGGGTCAGTGAACTTTTTATTCGAGTCGCAAAAAATGGACGACCCCCACGTATCGTTATTAATGATCTTTCCCTTAGTACTAGGTTAAGGGAAAGATTATCGAAGATCTATTCATTGAACAGGATTCAAGTACATCTCTGGGCCATAAAAAGTTTGTTGCATGTTTGTTCTTCCTAAAGATAATTGAAATGAAAACTGTAGATCCGTCTCTGTGATAAGCAGGAACTACATTCCACAATGTACAGTGTACGTTAAATTCGTGTTGCTGAGTCGTTCAACGGTAACATTCATGTATGTTTCCTTGAACAAGGGAGTCAGGCTACCAGATGATATGTCTGGGTGTGGAATGGCGCTCAATTGAACACAAAACGAACGTCGTTTGTGGGCAATGGATCCAGGTGCATCAAGCATCAAAACAGCGTTAAAGTGTTTTCTGTGTGTGTGTGTACGTGTGTGTGTGTGTTTATGTGTGTGCGTATGTGTGTATGTGCGTGCCTATGTGTGCATTTGCGTGTGTATGGGTGTGTGTCCGTGTGTGTGTCCACCGGTGCGTGAGTGCACGTGTGTGCGTGCGTGCGCGCGTGTGTGGTGTATGCTAACACACCACTTCTCTGTGTTGCAGGGTCCCTATTTGCTGGGCATCGCTGCCGCTGAGGATCACACGGACGTCACGGTCACGGTGAGGGGTGCGGCTGTGGAGTTTGATGGGCAGACAAACGCGCCGGGCTCCGTCATCTCATTCACCCTCATGAGGCACCAGACTGCGGAGGTACGGCAATGGCAGATCTATGTTTTTGAAAAAAGGGGGCCGCATATAAGGGATTTAATGGGTTTCATACGTGCGATCGATGGCGGACATGTAAAAAAAACATAAAAATGAAGCATTTTGATGGGAAAATGGGGGGGGGGCGCACGCCCCCTGCACCCCCTGGATCTGCCTATGTACGGCATGTCTTCTATTAGTACTAACATTATAGTAACAAACCCTTCAAGTCGGGGTGGGAGTAATCAATCCCGGCCATGGTGGTGCAATTTAACTGGCGAAATCTATTTCTTCAAATTTGAATCTAATCTTACTTCAGTAGGATGTACTGTAAAACTAGAATATTTCGTGGCTATTAAATTTTGCGATTTTCATCTATAAATTACTTTGTGACTATTTGATTTTGCGATTTTTTGGTCCATCATGGACCTACTTTACATAGGCTATTAATGTTGACTGACTTTTTTAAAGAAATCGCAAATTAAATCATGCGCAAACATTTTTAGTTTTACAGTATTGCAACGGTACAATGCTATTGCACTATTAAAGAAAGCCCAAGAAAATAACTTGACCTGTGCCTATTCAATATCATTGGAACAGTTAGACTATTGACTCCATGAAGAGAGCACCTGTTACAAAACAAGAATCATTATTCTGTGCAAACAACCACACTGAGGCACTGCCACCAGATGTTTATATAAAACAAAATATACATAGAGATCCTTTATGCATGAGCAGTAATTGAAATAGATCAACATCCAATTAGTAAAGCAAATAATTGTTTGCGTATTCAGAGAATACATTCTTATTCTTCACACGTGTTCTGTAATACAACTCCAATAACAGGCAACTCATTCCCAGAAACTGCACTGCCGGTGCGTAAATGTCAAGGTCATTCATCAGTAGGGACAGTGTATGTGGAAATTTTCAACAGGGACTGTAAATGTGAATGTACTGGTTTAAGGCCTTTGTCTCCGCAACGCAGGTTCAGACGACTTTGCATTCACACCAGGTCATTGACATCATTTTTACACTAGCTATCTCTATTTCAACTTCTGGGGAGCAAACAGCATTTGCTTGCACACAGCATTTGCTGTTGTGTCGCATAGATGCTATTCACTCGCCTGACCTGTACCTAATTAACGTGTAGGTGCCACGGAGCAGTTTGCAACGGTTTGGGATGAGTTTGCTCAACGCCCACTACCAGACCGGGATTTGAACCCACTACCTTCTGGTTATGAGACCAACTCCCTAACCACTCGGCCACAGAAGCACACGCTGTGTGCAGTCTGCATGAATTAGGCCTACATAATGAAATCAATCTTATAAAAAGTTTGCACAGAAAAAGGGGAAAATGAGAAAAACAAAATATCACACTCATTCAACCTCAAGCCACGCCACAAAACTGAAAATACTGACAATAAAATTTCAGTGACACGTCAAAACTAGCTATCCGTACATTTCTTACCACAAACAATTAATAACCTTATCGTTTTAATCTTACAACCTGCCCCCCCCCCATCTACTTGTATATGCCGTATGTCATTGTAATACACAATTTTTGACTTGGCATGATGCTAACTCTGCTTGACTTGTGCACCATGTCAGCTGAAGTCCACGTGGTCTGATGGAGACTTCACGGGCACGCTGG
The DNA here is from genome assembly GCA_019095985.1 of Streblospio benedicti. Lineage (NCBI taxonomy): Eukaryota > Metazoa > Annelida > Polychaeta > Spionida > Spionidae > Streblospio > Streblospio benedicti. Next base: position 58,259,751 of record CM032664.1, on the reverse strand, counting down.
TGGAGACTTCTCAGCCCGCGTACGTCAGCAGTGGCGCAATGTGGTCATCCGTGGAAACATTGATGTTTCCAGGTAGGTTTATTCCATTTCCACATGAATATAATGCAAACACCCAATACGAAAGTCAGAATGTTTTGCATCTTTTAAATCAAAATGTAAAAAATATTATATGGGCCATTTTAAAAAAAGGAGTAATAAGAATATTGTTGTTAAAATGTTAATCAGTATTAATGTAATTATTATGTTCTATGGAATCATCATTCCTAGTCAGTTTTTTTCCGTGTTTCACCGAGGTCCACTATGGAAATAAGACTCTCCATCCATGTTAAATGGATATCTTTTTAGTGCTCCTTGTTTGTGACATGTTTTATTTATTATATTTGTATATCGCTATTCAATGTTACTTCTATTTATGGTTTTTACATATCTGTAATATTTTATTTACTTTGTCTTTGATAAACGAAATAAATCAAATAAAACAGTATGTGTTTGACATCCATTACTCTGCTCTTTCAGACCACCTGGTGGAATCTCTCCCGCCCCTGTCTGAGCTGGGGACGGCGTATGTCGTGGTACCATTTGCGGGCAGACAAGCCGGTGACATCCTGAGAATAACAGGTCTCATTGAGTACATTATGATTACATCATCAGCACGAATAGCAAGGGATCGTTCACAAATGACGTCACCCAAAGGTGGTGGTGGGGTGGTGGGTAGATAAAGTTGACAGGGGGTGGGGGCTAACACTTGGGTGATGTCACCTTTTGAAAAAATGTTTTAGTTATTTAACAGTGTTTGAACTTACTTTCTGACACTGTTTAAGTGAGTTGTTTGATATATACTAGTTGAAATCACATTGCCATGTTTGCTTTAGGTCTTAAATACATTTGTAAAAGCAAAGATGACGTCACTTACCTGGAGGGGTGGGGGGGATTGCTGCAAAGATGACGAAAACATCATTTTGGGGGGAAAAAGGTCCAACAATGGTTGACGTCATTTGTATTACGATGGTTTACAATTCTTATTATATGGTTTAGAGAAATGCATCAATGTGTAGATTGATTTTCAGGATAATGGTTATGTTTGTGAAACATTTTCGCATGTTAAATGTACCAACACCATCAACGAATGTTTCTAAAGAACTATTCAAATGCAAACGTTCTTGATGGACAACGTATGCTTATACAAATGAAAATAGGACACACTCAGACTCAATGCACAATAGACAACCGCTCTTTTTCAGCGACTGACAGCACGACTGTCCTGATGTTGGATCACAACGGAAACGTTGTGCTCAGTCAAGAGTGTGCTCAGTACGACACGATCACTGTGGACATCGACTCCTTCCTGTTCTACCACGTCACTGCGACCGCTCCCATCATGGTGTCGCAGCTCATGAAATGTAACTTTCAAACTTATCAATGCTTATATTGAACAGATTCATTCGATTTGTTATTGCATACTGCTATATATTCATTTTGAGAAAAAGTCCGTTTATACTTGCTTTTTATAAGCCAAATATTTTCTCCTTCTAGCTTGATCAAGAAGGAGAAAATATTTGGCTTATAGTGTATAGCAAGTATAAAGGATTTTTCTCAAAATGAATATTTAGTAGTTATCGATGCATATTTTCATATTTGTTTTTGCTGTGAAATAGTTGTGCTATTTTTCATTGATTGTGTCTCTTCAGCATTTGGCGTAGAAGATGGAAACGACCACACCGACCCATCACTGGTCATTCTGATGCCTTTGAACAAATACAAACCCAGCTATATGTTCAGCAGATTCACCAATCCAGTCACAGCCGGTTCATACACAGACTACGTCAACATTGCCATACCAACCGGGCAAGAGACAGGCCTGAGATTCAACGACCAGCCTTTGAGTGCTTCATGGACCGTAGTCCATGAATCTGGACAGTCAGTAGCGAGGATTGAAGTCACAGAGGAGCTGACTGTCCTGAAGCACATACACAACGTACCCTTTGCTGCTGTCGTTTATGGTCATGGCAACCAGGAGTCGTACGCAACCGTAGCGTGCGCCACACCAAACCACGCGGACGACGCCACAACTTACAGCCCCACCACGGATGAGGCTACGAGCCAGGCAATCAGCACTACACTCGACGCTACCACAGCATCACCAACTGCTGCAGTCACGACAGGCGCTGAAACCACCAGTATCTCGGCTGGAGCCGAGACCAGCACCGAGTTGCCAAGTTCAGAAACCATTACCCTCACACAAATGCATACATCTACATTAAACAATGACAACACAGCTTCTTCACCAATGACGTTCTTTGCCTTTTGATGAGAGCAACACAACACTTGAGAATACTACGCCAGTTCCGTCTTCGCAGCCACCGCACTCATCGACACACTACAGGCTAGCTCAGACTAATGCTGTATCTGCCAACTTATCAGCAAGCCTCATGACCACTTCACGCAGTGTTGCAGTCTCCACAGAATCGTGGGCCCAGCAGCAGACAACAGGTGCAAGTGAAGCGTTCACACTGGCGTGGGGCGAGTGGGGGCGGTAAGTGTGTGGGATAAACCATGGCATGAATGCATGATGATACGTCTTATTTACCTCCTGCCATTTTGGGTCAAAGTCCTAAAAGTTTTAAAATCTATTCTTATTTGAAAACCTGGTTTCAAGGCAACAGTCTGATTTTCTTCTCGTAGACCATGGTCTGATGTTCAATTATAGGCTTATTCTGTTAGAATTGGTATAATGGTCAAATGGAACTTTCAACATAATTATAACAGTTACTAAGTTGCCTCAGTAGAGAGTGGTCTCTTTATGAATTGATGATTGATTATTTTTCTTTCTGAAGGTTGAACTGTGCGATAGTGGATTAGTAGGATAGGTGGTATGAAAATTTAGGTTGTAAGATAATTATAACAGTTAGTGCTTGAAAACCATTGAAGGATAGACCACACATCTACTTTAATTTTAACCAAACCTTTTAAAAAAATGATTCCAACCTACAATCCAAACCTGTTCTGTTTTTAATGAGACCACATCTGTCCAACAAGTGTCTAAATACAGAGGTTCTACCTATATTGATACAAGACAGGTTTTCTTAAAACTAAAATGTTTGCACACATTCAATTTGCAATTTCATGGGTAGATGCAAAACTTTTGAATAGTCAGCAGGTGAAGAGATGGACCAAAATCGCAAAATTAAATGGTCACAAATAATTTATAGATGCAAAATCTAAAGATGAAATATTCTAGTTTTACAGATTTGTCTGTTCCTGTTACCAACATGATGATCTCTTTCTAGTCCAAATTATCAAAAAATTTGGATAGATGACTCATGGTGTGGGAAGATGCAATTTTATAGAAAAGATCCCAACTCTTCCTTGACTGTGTAAATGGGAAAAATCGGATAGAAATGGTTTGCACACAATAAACTTATAGAGTATCCATTGAGACCGCCGCGGCGGGGCGCCGGTGGTCACAAAAGTGAATACAGTAAGGTGCTAGAGATGCATAAGCAGATCACGAAGAGAAATGTTTTATTCTCATTAAAAATTCTGACTTATCACAGGGGGAGATGCAACACCCTCCCCTTTTCCAACCAAAACATTTTCATGGAGTTTTCATGGAGTCATGGAGTTTTTGGCATCTCCATTGGCACTTCCTGTTGGTCCGTCCCCTCCTTACCGACCGACCCCTTCCTCCGAAAACCTGGATCTGCCAGTAAGTTGAAAGTCAATGACGCAATGGTACCCGATACAAGTCTCCTGTGGCACCTACAAAACCTAAACTGAATTCTGAGTAATTTCAAAATTAGATCCTTTACTTGGTAGCATGGCCGAAGTCAAAATATGAGGCTACCCGTATAAGTGGTTTCATGACTTGAAGTTAGATGATTGACCAATTCATTTGGATTCGCGATGTTACAAGATGATGTACCTATTACAATTTGATATATTTTTATCTCAGCCCATTTTTGAAGAAAAAAAAATCATTTCGTTTTCAGTCTATTGGTCAGCGAACTCGCGAATGTCGTGGTCCTTTCTATGGTGGGAGCGAATGCCAGGGGACGGCAGTTCTTCACGTCGCCTGCAGTGCTTGCAATAGATCCACACTTTCAGGTTAGGATTTCAGATAAGTACTTCCAATGCCTATCAGGGGCTTTCCTTTCAAATGATATAGACAACGCAAAGAATATGCGAGATAGAATACAAAAAATACACGTTGTCTTCACTTTATCTGGAATAATGATTTTTATAACTTGCTAGAAGTAAACTATCAATTTATTAAATTATAACATGTGGAATATGTTTCAATTAGATATTATGTTTAATTCCAATTTAGGAAGTTCCTCAACATTTACTCAAAGTGATTTTCGCCCGTCAGCAATAGGCATTGGTGCTGTTGGCATCATTGTATGCGCCGTATGGCTGTTGATAATAATTCTTATGGATTTAGGTATACACACCAGTTTTGTTTTAACATTTACTACTATGAAAATGTCTCTAATGCAGTTTATAGATAAACTTACAACCATAAAAATACATGAGTGTTATATTAGCATAATTACAAATAATTTATTGCCAACTATTTGCTTGTATTGTTTAGTATTGTGTTTATCATTTCAGATACATACAGGGAACATCTTCAGTATTTCTGTTTGAGCCGGTGCCACCATTCATAGCTAAGAATCTGACAGTAGACACTTCAATCTTCAATCTTCAATCTTTATTTCCAAACGACCAACGGCCGTGCAGGAAATTTGATGCATTTGTGACATACCATGTGCATTATTGAATGATAAAAACAAGTGCAATAATAACAAACAAACAACAATCAACAAACAAGTGCAATAATAAAAACAAGTGCAGTGAATGAAATACATTACTAATGAATACGTCCAGGTATTACATACTTTTCCCAATGTGAAGGGGTCATCCATATTAATGACTTAGCTCTAAAGGCCTCAATAGAGTCTGCGTTTGATATTTCCATAGGAAGCATATTCTATATGCGGATGATACTACAAAAGAAACTATATTTGTATGCTTCAAAGTGGAGAATTGTAACCCTATTGTATCTTACATCAGATCTGTATGACAATTGTACAGTGGATGGGAAGAAAATATTGACAAGGTTATTTTTTATTAATTTAAGGTTATTTTTTATCTTATAAAACATAGTGAGATATGCAGTGATCTTCTATGCTGCAACATCAGCCTCTTGAGTTTTGTTGTAATGCTATCACTCAAATTTGTATAGTCATTAGGGATAGTTCACAAATGATTGGGGGGGGGGGTAGCGAAAGATGACGTAGTTTGACAGGGGGTCTAGCACTTGGGTGATGTCACCTTTTGAAGAAAAAAACGTTGCAGTCATTAAACAGTATTTGAACTTACTTTCTGACATGTTATGTGAGTTGTTTAATATCTACTAGCTGAAATCACATTGCCATGTTCGCAAATATGTCCTAAATACATTTGTAAAATTATGTCCAAATTATAGACATATATATTCAAATGTAATTCATATAACGGCACAGTTAAATCAATTTTATATATCATCCCGAAACCATATTGCGGGGGAGTGATATTATAGTTGTGATATATCTACCAAAGCTGAAATCACATTGCCATGTTTACAAAATATGTCCTTAAATGTAAAAATTATGTTCAAATTATAGATTTATATATTCAAATGTATTTATATATCGGCACAGTTAAATCAATGTTATATGTCATCCTGAAAACCATGTCGCAGCGGGGGGATGGAGGGTAGGATTGCGGCAAAGATGATGTCACTTACCAGGAGGGGGGTTGTGCAAAGATGATGAAAGGTGACAGAATATACAGGACACATTTTATATTTAAGCACATACAATATGCGTACATCATTTCATAAGTCAGATTTTAACTTTTTTTTCAACTTTTTTACAATTTAATGGTCATAATAAGTCAGATTTTTAACTATGTTTTATGTACATATGTTGTATGTTTTATGTATATGCAAAATGTTTTATATAGATGTATGTTAAATTTTTTTTTAAAAAAAAAAGGGGAAAAAAATTTTTAAAAAAAATTTTTTTAAAAAAAAAAAAACCCTTTTTTATTTTATTATGTTTTAAATTTTTTTTTTTTAAAAGGGGGGTTTTTTTTTTTTTTTTTTCCCCCCAAATTTTTTCAAAATGCACTTTTTTTTTTAAAAACCCACCCCCCGGGTTTTTTAAAAAAAAAGGGCCCCCTTTTTTAAATTTAAAAAAAAAAAACCCCCAAAAAGGGGGCCCTTAAAAAAAAGTTTTTAAAAAGGGAAAAAAAAAAAAAAAAATTTTTGGGTTTAAAAATGATTTTTTTTGGTTTAAAAAAATTTTTTTTTTTTAAAAAAATTTAAACCCAAAAAAAATTTAAAATTAAAAAAGGTTGATAAAAATTTTAAAAAAAAAAAATTTTTTTTTTTCCCCCCCCCAAAAAACCGGAAACCCCTTTTAACCATTTTGGGAAAACCCCAATTTTTTTTTTTTAAAAAAAATTTTTAAAAATTTTTTTTAAAAAATTTTTTTTTTTTTTAAAAAAAAAATTTTTTTGGGAAAGTGGAAAATTTTTTTTCCCTTTTTTTTTTTTGGTTATTTTTGGGGGAAAAAACCCAAATTTGAAAAAACCCAAATTTTTTTTTTAAAATTTCCAAAGGGGGGTTTTTAAGGGGGGGGGGAAAAAAAACCCCCCCCCCAAAGAAAAAAAAAAAAATTTTCCCAAAAAAAGGGAAAAAAAAAGGTTTTTTTTTAAAAAAAATTTTTAAAAAAAAAATTTTTTTTAAAAAAAACCCCCCCCCAAAAAAATTAAAGGTTTTTTTTTAAAGGGGGTTTTTTAAAAAACTTTAAAAAAAAAAAATTTTTTTCCGGGGCCCCTTTGGGGGGAAAAAACCCCCCTTTTTAAAAACCCATTTTTTTAAAAAAATTTTTTTGGAAAAAAATTGGGGGAGGGGGCCCCCCCTTTTTCCCCCCCCCGGGAAATTTGGGGGGGGGGTTTCCCCAAAATTTTTGGGGGAAAAAATTTTTTTTTAAAAATTTTAAAAAAATAAAAAATTTAAATTTTTAAAAATTTTTCCATTTTTAAATTTTTAAAAAAAAAAAGGGAAAAAAAACCCATTTTTTGGGCCCCCCCAAAAAGGGGGTTTTTTTAAAAAAATTTCTTTTTTTAAAAGGGCCCCCCCCCCGGGGGGGGTTCCCTTTTTTAAAGGGCCCCCCCTTTTTTAAAAAAATTTTTTTTTTAAAAAATTTTTTTTTTAAAAAAAATTTTTTTTGGGGGTTTTTTTTTTTTTTCCCAAAAAAAAAAAGGAAAAAAACCCCTTTTAATGGGTTTTAAATTTCCCAAAAAAAAATTAAATTTTTTAAAAAATTTTTATTTTTTTTATTTAAAAAATTTTGGTTTTAAACCCAAAAAAAAATTTTTTGGGGAAAATTTAAAAGCCCCCCCTTTTGGGTTTTTTTTAAAAAGGGGGTTTTTAAATTTTTTTTTTTTTTTAAAAAAATTTTTTTTAAAAAAGGGAAAACCCCCTTTGGGAAAAAATTTGGTTTTTTAAAATTTAAAACCCCAAAAAAAAAAACCCCAAAAAATTTTTTTCCCCCCCAAAATTTTCAAAAAAAAAAAATTAAAAATTTTTGGGTTTTAAAGGGGGGAAAAAAACCTTTTGTTGTTTTTAAAATTTTTTAAAAAATTAAAAAAAAAAAAAAAAAATTTAAACCCCCGGGGGGGGAAAAAACCCCTTTTTTTTGGGTCGAAAAAAACCCCCCCCCCCCGGGGGGGGCCCCAATTTTTAAAAAAAATTTTAAAAACCCCCTTTTTAAAATTTAAAAACAAAAAAAGGGGGTTTGGAAAATTTTTTTTAAAACCCCTTTTTTAAAAGGGGTTTTTTTTCCCTGGGGGGAAAAACCAATTTTTTTTGGCATTTAAAGGTTTTTTTTTTTTGGGCCCCCCCGGGGAAAACCCCCCCGGGGGGTTTTAAAAGGGGCCCAAAAAATTTTTTTTTTTTTTTAAAAAAAAAAGGGGGGAAAAAAATTTTTTGAAAAAACCCGGGGGGGGGGTTTTTTTTTTGGGGGGGGTTTTTTTTGGGGGGTTTTGGGGAAAATTTTTTTAAAAATTTTTTTTTTTTTTTTTCCCCCGGGGGGTTTTTCCCCGGGCCCCCGGGGGGGGAAAAAAACCCCCCGGGGGGGGGGGGGGCCCCGGTTGGGGCCCCCGGGGAACCGGCCCCCGGGGGTTTGGTGGGGGCCCTTAAAAACCCTCCCGGGGTTTTGGGGGGGCCCGGGGGGGCCCCCCGGGGAAAAAAGGCCGGGGAAAGGGGGTCTCTTGCCGGTTGGGGGAAGGGGGGGGGGGGGTTTTTTTTGGGGGGTGAACTGCTGGGGAAAATTTGGGTGGGTTTGTAATTTTTTCAAAGGCATCAGAATGACCAGGTGGGGCGGGGTTTTGGGCGTTTCTATCTTTAAGTGAAAACACAATCAATAAAAAAAAGCACAATTTTTCACAGGAAAACAAATATGAAAATATGCACAAAAAACTACTAAATATTCATTTTGAAAAATCCTTTTTACTTGCTATACACTTTAAAGAAATTTTTCTCCTTCTTGACCCAAACTGAAGGAGAAAATATTTAGCTTATCAAAAATTTAAAAGGTTTTTTTTAAAATTTTATACTAAAAAATCCCAAAGAATCTGTTCAATATAAGCATGGGTAAGTTTGAAAGTTTCATTTCATGAGCTGCGGGGGCCATGATGGGGGCGGTTGCAGTGGCCCTGGTAAAAACAGGAAGGGGTCGTGTCACAGTGAGGGTGCCCTCCCGGACCCCTCTTGACTGGCACAAGTTTTTGTTGTGATCCCAAAATCAAGGGACGTCGTGCTCTCGGGGCTGAAAAGGAGTATTTTATATTCATTTTGGGCGAGGGTCCTTTTTTTTTATTTTATAAACCAATGCGTTTCCTTTTAAAAGTTTCCCCAAAAATCCTTTAAACATTCGGTTAATTTTAAAAATTTAAATAATAAAATTTTAAAAGGTGGATCACCCTTAAACCCCCTTTAAAAATTTTAACCCCCTTTGAAAATTTTTGGAATTGGGAAATAATTTTTTGGCACCCCGCTCCCCAGCCACTTTTTTCAAAAACTTTTCAAGAAACCCCAAAAACCCTTGTTTTGGGGAAATTTTTTTTTAAAAAAATTTTAAAATTAAACAAAACCCGGCAATGTGATTTTCAAACCCAATATTAAAAATTTCCCAAAAAAAAAACCGAACCCTTAAAACCCTTTCCCCGGAAGTAAGTTTTTTTTAAAATGTTTAAAAAAACTTTCAAATTTTTCAAAGGTTAAAAAATCCAAAAGTGGGAAACCCCCCCCCTGTTTTAACTTTTTTAAAATTACCCCCTGTGAGTGAACGTCATTTTGGTAACCCCCCCCCTTGCCTATTAGTGCCTTTGCTTTTTGATGATTAATCATAATGTCTCAATGAGACCTGGGAAATTTTCCGGGGTGTCACCGGGTTAACCCGCCCACACAAACCATTATATGTATTTATGGGGTGGGAATATGATTACCAGTCATCAGAAAATAATAAGAATGCGAGTATATCAGATATGCAATAAAAAAAGAACCTGTACGTATTCCTGTACAATATTATTTGACTTTAATGTCATAAATGGATATTTTTAATTAAGAAACATTGTGAATAAACTGTGATGTAAAACTGACAAAACTTACTAGCAAAATTTAGACGTGATATCACACAATGGCTTTAAAACGTAACTAAAATTTAAGAAACATTGTGAATAAACTGTGATGTAAAACTGATAAAACTTACTAGCAAAATTTAGACGTGATTGTCCTAATCCAAGCTCTCTGTGTTTAAAAAACAATGGAGATACTCCTCCCCCGGTAATAGATTTTTCTTCCATTATCACCAAAGGAAAAATGAAAAAGTCACAAACTTCAATAAAGCTGTATCTTCCAAAATCAAGCACTATCCACTAGTTTCTATCCAGATTACTGAATTGCTGTCTATTATAATGATGATTAGGCGTCCATGTGTTACAGAAAATTACCAGGTGTCAGAACCATAAAAACAGACGCCAGAGGCAATGTTTTAATGTCGGTAAACGACCTTTTTAGACCGCGACCTGAGAAGAGATAATTATATTCGGTCAGCAGCAGCAGGTGTCAGAGCCATAAAAAAGAGACGCCAGATTTATGTAGTTGCGGCGTGCCAAAAACTCCATGACACGGAAAATGTTTTGGTTGAAAAAGGAGGGTGTTGTCCCCCCCTGGGAAACACCGTGATCTGCTTATGCATCTCAGTACAAGTACCTAATGAATCACAAGCCCGTGATTGGTCAGAATTTTTAATGAGAATAGTTATGTGTCACAGGTCTCTTCTCAGGACATCCGATACTCAGAGTGCATAGATCTAGCACTATTGTAGATAACGATTACGAAATGACACTACGTACTATCCGGTGTCCTCCCCTGGTGCAGTCACACGGCGCTGTGAGCACCCAGCTGGTCCACTCGCCGTCCACCGGGCACGGCGCAGTGTGACACCCGCGCCCCGCCGCGGTGTAGTCTGAAAACCGAGAACAGACAAATACAGTAAAACTAGAATATTTTGTTATTAAATTTTGCGATTTTCATCCATAAATTATTTTGTGACTATTTAATTTTGCGATTTTGCACCTACCCAAGAAATTCGCAAATTAAATTGTGCGCAAACATTTCTAGTTTTACAGTAGTTGAAAGCGAAGTCTTACAATATAGTGTAGAACCTTTCTATTTAGACCACTTGTTGGACCGACTTAAAGCGGTCTCAATGGAGAGGTTGTCTTAATGTGGAGGTTCCCATTGGAATCGTTTTGAAGGATTGGGATCTATTACAGATGCATCTTACCACAACAAGGTATCATCTATCAAATTTTATACATAGATGTGTGGTCTCTCCTTGAATGAGTTCATCATGTTGGTAATTAAATAAATCTATTATTTTCATCTTTCACAACGCTAAAGATTTATTACCGTTTGACAACTTGTATGCTTCTGCATACATTTTCCATCTACTACTGCGCATGTCTGGAATCATGATTTGACATGCGCAGTAGTGCTTTTTTGCCAAATGTCTGCAGACGTAGCTCTACGTGCACTGGCGAACTAGTGGCACATCACTTAAATCTTTAGCCCCAGTCTCAAAACCCTAACAGCCGTCATTAACATAATATATGCAATGATGTGATCCCACATGACATGGGGGAAACCCGATGATGTCATACAATATGTGGCTAGTTTTGATCTATGGATACCTCATACCTCACTATCATACATAGTATAATAACTGTAGTATTACTACAAGACTTTTATGTTTAAGGATATAAAACAACACCTGCGTAGTTTTATTTATAAATGGAAAACAGGTTGATCTAAAAAGTTTCATATCCTGGCACATAATTATTCAAAACCAAACTGACCTAGTACTAGTACACTATAATTTATAGTCATGGATAGATCACATTAATATTAACACACATGAAGAGTCTCTGATTTGATGAAAATACAAAAAAACTACATGTAGCTGCTATTTGCAATCTGCCATCTTTGAACAATGTGCTACTTGTAAACAAAGGAATCCCAGAGGCCCTGATTGGTCGGGAAATGGTGGCCACACTTACATCAACTAGTGGTGCCCTCTTTTGGTCACTTGACAACAAGCAATGATTTTTTAAGGCATGTATGCAAAATCAGCTTTGCTCTGATTGGCTGTGTAGACACCAGTTACTTTTTGTATTTTTTGCTGTGGCATTGATAAATCAATGTCACAGTGCTGGGAATGACGAAACTGTCAAACTGGAAGAAATCTGTAGTGTTGTGAAAGATGAAAATAATAGAATTTAGATGCGTGGTCTTCTCAAGGAGAAGATGTTACAGATGTGGTCTTATTACAGGGGTAGTTTCGATTGTAGGTTCTACTGTTAGGAAACACTAGCTGTTTACCCGGCACATTTATGCTGATGACACAGATGATATTTGATTCACATGAGAATAATCCTCCCTCGCATTGAACCAACTAGAAAAAATGCCTTGAACCAGGTCTCGAATGTGGATGGCTGCAAATTGGCAGAAACTAAAATGATAAGACTCCATCACCGTCACTGGTTCAAAAAGTCATATTTAATTGCCATTTACAGTATCTAAATTGTACTAAATGGTGACAAAAGGGTGTCCCTTTAATATCATTGGTGCCCAGCTAAAACTACCCATGGTAAACACACGTAGCTGCTTACATGTCCAGTCATCCCTACTCTTCCTTCACCAGCCAAATAAAATCAAGAATTATCCCCTTGTGACCAGTTAAAAAGTGTGATATTGGCATATAATTAATGCGCATCGATCTGCTGCAACAGCTTTTGATCGGTCTTCCAAAAGCGACATATTAAACTTCAAATGATTCCCAATCTTGTGCCAAGATCATATTCAGAGCTCAAAAAGTTTGATCATGTGACAGCCATAAAAAGAACTACTGGTATGTGGAACAGCTTAGATCACTTTAAAATCCCTCCTCCTCCCTGTTTAAATGTTCGTATGATGGCGTTATCTACTACCAGCCAAAAAGAGAGCTTATATGGAGGAATATGTTTTCTTGCGTCCCTGCTGCCGTGCATCAAAGGGCCTGCGTTTTGTATCCCAGAGAGACATTATACGGGCACAAAAACTACAGAGACTTGCTCACTGTGGGCCCAGAGTCAAATAAGCTCCCTAAATAATCACTAGACAGTGATAACGCACGGCAATAACGTTTTTGTATGTAGACTCAAAACTTACCTCTTCCGTATTTACAGATAGTTTTACGTAATTAGTAGCTGGTATGACGTATATGCAGAACAATTAGAATTAACGTTTTATTTAAGCAAACATTATTATTAATATTGGCATCTATTTATTGAAATTATTATTATTATTGTTATTACAGTCCGTGTCACAGTCTAATCTCATGACTGTTACAATGGGTTACACCAGATCATTTGCCAAAGTTTCGTTATTGATCATCATTTGATCAGTTCTCATATCCTTGCATCGGCAGCACATTTAGTGCACAATGGTTATCACCTCACACACTCACACCTATTCAACCCAATGACCTGTCCTATTTAATAATGGGTGCCATCGAGCAGTGTGCAACCTTTTAGGGTGCTTTTTGCCTATAACACACACCACCTGCGACCTCGACCAGGAATGGCAAACTGGAAATTCGCAAGATCTTTTGAACACGAGTCCAACATTCCCTAACCATTCGGCCACGGAAGTGTAGTAGGGCGTCTAAGGAGGAAATCATTCATACATATAAAGTAACAAATCGTTTGATATCAGCAATTTTGCTATGCTATTTCATTTGAATGCCGCCACAATATTATTTTAGCCACCATTTAGAATTTTGAAATAGCTGCCATAATTTCTATACATGTAAAGCGGGTTTTAAAAGAAAAAAATGAAACATTCTATCATACAGCAACCAATCTCTACTGATTCAGTGTATATCAACACATGGGTCCCTGTTGTGGGAGGGTTGGAGAGGTTTGACAAAATACAACTGATAATTATCTAACTGTCACCATCTGTCATGAAAAGGAGAGTACTGTTTGATAAAGGACTAAAACCCACATATGCCTTACAACTTTTAGTCAGCGGACTTTTTCACAGCCGCCCTTTAAGTGCCGCACACAGCCGCCGTCGTGAGTGTTCACCTGCCGACCCCCGCCGCACGCCACACTGCACACCGACCACCTGAAAAATGACAGGTGTGTGCAAAGTGATGGTTTTACAGTAACTGTCCACCTGATTGCTCAGTATTAAAAGATCTTTTAGACTGGCTTATTTATATTTGCATAAAATCAAAGTAATTAGCATTTTAGAGAATGGTTGAAAAGGTTTCATATTTTCACTATCTTCTCTGATCTATCTTATATGGGATGGTAAACCTGCTGTTAAATTTGAAAAATCTTTCACCACTTTTCTTTAATATAAAAGTTGCCAAAATATCAGCGATTGTCAATTTTGACATGCTCTTTTTGTATTTAATCTTTTACACTGGGTTCATTTTCATTAAGTTTGCATTACAAAAACACACGTCATATAGACATTTTTAAGTATTTTAGAGACCATTTTGAAAAGGCCTGTATATTATCTGCTATTATGTTACTTACATTTTATATTATACCATGTCACGAATGTAAAATAAATGAAATTAAATGAGAAAAATCCATCATAATGCATACATAACTAGATCTAGCAAATCATCAACAACTCCTTGATCAGAATACTGACTTATGAAGGTATGGAAATTTGGTGAAAACATCAAGTCAGTGCTATGGCCTACGATAAAGAAATCATGACGCTTTGTGGACAAATTGCAGTTAATAAGAATAGATTCATTCATTTCATACGAGAAGAAAGCACAGGTAAATAAGACTTATCATCGTGCATTCATGCCATGGTTTGTCCCACACACTTACCGCCCCCACTCGCCCCACGCCAGTGTGAACGTGTCACTTGCACCTGTCGTCTGCTGCTGGGCCCACGATTCTGTGGAGACTGTAACACTGCGTGAAGTGGTCATGAGGCTTGCTGATAAGTTGGCAGATA
>CM032664.1:58228018-58245010 GCA_019095985.1 Streblospio benedicti | reverse complement strand
CCAATGTGAAGGGGGTCATCCATATTAATGACTTAGCTTTACAGGCCTCAATAGAGTCTGCATTTGATATTTCCATAGAAAGCATATTCTATATGCGGATGGTACTACAAAAGAAACTATATTTGTATGCTTCAGAGTGGAGAATTGTAACCCTATTGTATCTTACATCAGATCTGTATGACAATTGTACAATGGATGGTAAGGGAATATTGACAAGGTTATTTTTTATTAATTTAAGGTTATTTTTATCTTATAAAACATAGTGAGATATGCAGTGATCTTCTATGCTGCAATATCAGCCTCTTGAGTTTTGTTGTAATGCTATCACTCAAATTTGTATAGTCATTAGGGATAGTTCACAAATGATTGGGGTTTACGGGGGTGGGGACGTAGTTTGGGGGGGGGTCTAGCACCTGGGTGATGTCACCTTTGAAGAAAAAAACGTTGCAGTTATTAAACAGTATTTGAACTTACTTTCTGACATGTTATGTGAGTTGTGATATATCTACCAGCTGAAATCACATTGCCATGTTTACAAATATGTCCTATAAATCAGTAAAATTATGTTTCAAATTATAGATTTTATATATTCAAATGTATTTATATAACAACACAGTTAAATCAATTTTATATATCTTCCCGAAACCCATGTCGCAGCGGGGTGGGGGGGGGGTGGGGGTGGGGTGGATGAGGCAAAGATGATGTCACTTACCAGGAGGGGGGTTGTGCAAAGATGATGAAAGGTGACACTGTTTAGATTTAACCACGTACAAGAAATACTCAGTCCATTTTCCCGATAACCAGTTCATACAACCCTTATGGGATTGGAGTATGTAATTTACCACACACTATATATATATATATATCTTTGTGTTCAAAAGATTACCACAGAGATTCAAAATGATTTGAGCGGAGCACACAAATGCAGTGGGGTGTCTTTAACCCTCATCAGTACATTCACCAAAACACCTTAATCAGAACAATAGGGGTCCATGTGGACCCCAATCATTTGATGTGATTTTCTTCAATGCATGATCTTTCTGTGATACAAATACTTTCATATGTTAATTATGACTGTGTCAGATAGAAATAACAAATAAAGAGTTATGCTTTGTTATTATATACATATTTTAATAGGTCAAATTATCGAACAACTCTGTGTTCAATGTACCCATCGTGTCTTGGGTCCATGCGGACCCCAATAAAATTGCTTTTGTATTGGTCCTTATGTATAACCAAAGAAAATAATTTTCATTCTTGATAATGGGAAGATATGAGCTGACAACTTCATTAAAGGCCTTTTTTTTTAAAAAAAAAATCGCAGTGCACCCTGCATTTTCTGTTCTCAACGGGTGGGGGGTCCATGCGGATCCCAAGCAAATATCTTTTATGTACGTCCTAATATCTAAATAAATCAAATAATCTTCGGTACTGATAGAGACAAGATATTGGGTGACAACTACTGAAAAAGAAAAGAAAAAATACCAAGCGGATAAAGATATATCACAAAAAGTATACCCTTGGCGTCCAAACGCACCCCTAATGTACTGATTAGGGTTAAGTGAGAACACGTTCTCTTACCCTCGATTTGGACAGTCACGTCAGTAGCCTCAACCACGTGGCCTCGCGTGTTTACCTATTCTTACTCACCTTAGAATGTAAGCTTAGACTGTGCGGCGGCGGCGGCGAGTTAGTGACCAAGGACCTATTATGTCGACCTGTGCGTGTGCACATTTGGGAAGACTCACAAACAGTGTATTACTGCTACTCGTGTTACCAGTGATCAGGTTTCACACTTGTATGACAGTTGGTAGCCTCATGAATGTGAGGCAGTACATGAGGATACTGTATTTCTGCAAAGCACTATTTGTTAGTTACGTTAGTCGTATACAGTGTAACTCACTAGTTCGATTACGGTAATTTCATTGCACAGTGCAACCCTATTTTGTTTCGGTCAACCATCTGTATGTTCTAGTGTGATATACTAAACGTGGTGAGGTTTTTGCATGAACAAACACAAAAATCAACACATAAAAAACAGTGTATAAGTATTATGCAATAAAAATATACAAATACATGCCAGCTACTGTCATGGAGTTGTAGTGCGAATTTGATAATCCACAATGACAATCGTCTCTTGGGAATGGATGCTAATTTGGAATATGAACAGACTCGTGTTTTATCCGAAGACGAGCTATTCCTACTACAGTTACAGGTAGGTGTGCGTGTGCGTGTGCGTGTGTACTGTACGTGCGCGCGTGTGTGTGGACACCATGTACATTGAGTTGAGCAATACGCACCTTGCTGTCCACGCACCCAACCCCCAGGTTCTACCGACTGAATGTACCACCTGTCAGTTATTTCAAACATGTATCCTGATTAAAATTGTGTTGTTTTAGATATGTAAACGTCTATGATTATTATACTAATCATTACTAATCTAATGGATTTCTAGATTTTAATGCTAGCTCCCTCTGAAATAGAGAAAACGTACTTATGCCACAAAATGATAGAAAATAACAAGCTGTAAGATTGTTGTCATTTGTCCTATTTTGGGTAACGCAATAAAAGCATACTCTTCAAAAGATCTGCAAATCGCAGTGATAACAAATGTGTTCTTTTTCTTTCATTTTTTGGGTGGAATTGTTGTGCATGTCAATGTGCGGAAAAGAGCATCATATGCACCTGAACGTGCTAAGTAATTTAGTTTCGTGAAAAACACTTACATGATAAACAACTCTATTCACTATTCCACGAATGTAGATTCATCGCAACAAATAGAGCCTTTTTAGCTAGGATACACGTTGTACATAGTGTCCTTTTGTTTTTTAAGTGTACTCAAAAGAATCCACATCAATTCATGTACTCTCTTTACCAAGAAAAATACCTTATTGTTATCAGAGTCGAGAAGGGTCACCTATTAATAAGCAAAATGCAATGTCTGGTCTCTTGATTGAATTACCCCTTATGATAACAATTTTGCGATTTTGTCCAGCTATACATAAGTTTCAATGTAATAATGTGATAGGTTTATATAATAATTATTTTCTATCTTCCTGAAATAGTTTTCGCGCAAGAAAGATATCGGACATTGGCACTAGATCTTACACAGCATGTGTGCATAATCAAATATTAATCATTACAAATGATTGCCTCTGGTTGAAGCTGTATTAATGCGTTCAACAAAACAAAAATATCTCAGAACTGAGTCTCCTTTTGCAATTTTATGCATTTTTGTCACTCAATTTAACGTGAAATGATCTTGATTCCAAATCATTTGCAGTGTAACACAACCCCTAAACTGTCAGATAATATGTTCCTATAATTTGGTTTCATGGGCCATAGAAAGCAACCCCAGTATGTACACTGTGAGGCGCGGATCTCTGATTAATATGCATGATAAGGAAGAGGGTGATTAATGTGTTGGCTCCAGTGACATCAACTAGAAGCATGCACAGTGAGGATTTGTCAACAGAACATCTAATTAATCAGTTTCTATTAAGGTTTAATTGGAAATTAAAAAAAAACTAACATAACCGAAAGGGTGCTTTCATTTAATCTGGTGACCAAGTACTATCAATATTCAATTGAAAAAAACTTCCTGGATTAAGAGAACGTTGTGTTTTTGCATTGTTTGCCATCTCTATCAATTAGGCGCCATCACGATGTGGATACAATAAGAGCGATGACGTTGTCAGTGCATTAGTGTGACATTCATGGTGCCAAGGAATATGATTTTAATGTAGAAAAGAGTGCTCGACAATAACAATAACAGAGCTTGTTTTTAACATTGGATAACACTGTCGGTGCACGATTTTACACGCAGACACGTGATATTTAATCGAGGTAATATTCGCGGCGTGAAAAAACCTATCGTATTTTTATCTTTCTGTTCTTATACAGCATGAATTCTTGCACATTTGCTGCAACAGGATATAATTGAGTAAAATGGTAACCTGAGATGGTTTTGGTCGAGGATTGTCCGGCACGTTGGCACATTTCATTTTATTTATCTAATGTTGTTTCATTTAATTTTCTATTTCAATTTCATTTTTGTGTCGCTTCAGATGAAGACAAAGCGTTGTGTTTGCTTCGTTTGTATCCGTGTATGTCTCTGGACAAGCTAGAAGATAGCGCTTAGCGATGAGCCGATTTCGTTCAAACTTTACACAACTATGTGGAATGAAGCGACACCAACGTGATTTTGGGCACTTTGTCAATTAAAGCGTGCTTTCCACAGCGCCATTTTGGTACATTCTCAACATTTTCTGCGATAGCTTTGGCAGTGCTTTTTAAGAAAACATTCAAACTTGGTACAATGCTTAGATGGCTACTGAACATCAACTATGTCGATTTTTTGCACCCTACCAATTAAAGTTTACCTTCCAAGGAGCCATTTTATCTATGTTTCATATCATTTTCCCACTTTAGTTTCGATCCTGTTTAAAACATGACCATCAGATGGTAATATTGGATTAAAAGTGCTCCAAGAGCACAGCGTCGCCATATTATTGTTGACTCATGGGCAATGCATATTCACTTTAGCCATGTTTAGAAAGGACCTGCAATCCCATGCCAAGAACATAGATGCAGTGTGAATCACACATCGTGACATCAAATAAGACTTTTTCTGCCCATTAGTACAGCGCTGTTCTAGCGATGCTGTGCTCCCTGGGGCACTTTTTTGATCTAGTTCTATTTCAATTCATTTGATTTTTACTCTACATAGAAATCGGCTTACACAACATTCGATAGATGTTAGAACATATGCACACGCTAATCGTTTATATAGATAATATAGAACGTTGCTATTTTCAAAACGGTGTCAACTGCACACATTTGCAGGGTAAGCAAATTTAGAAATCCCTGTATATGTTGCTATTTGTCTCAAACGTCATTCTCAGTCCCCCAACCATAGAAATCTAGTGCTCCATTCGCACGGGAAAAGCAACAGCTTGCTGTCGCATCCAATTAATCTGTCAGCAAAGAAAACATACGCATCCTGCCGGGAAATGCGAAGCCACAATTAACCCATTCCGTGTGGCCAGAAGATTGCGGTGTTTGCCACCTCAGAGACATACTTCCTTAGGGAGCGAGCATGATAAATTGTAGGGGCGGGGGGGGGCGGTTATTTGGTATTGACGGGATAAAAAAATGAAAGCCCTCCCTTACTCTCTATGTTGAAATTGAATGCCTCCTCATATGAACATTAAAAAACTGAGCCCCCCCCCCCCCACCAACCGGATAAATATGAACAATGATATACTTTCCTATTATAAAGTTTGATATTGGACAGATTCCCTGAAAACTGTTAAATTGTATTGCAATGAATCATTAACTGAAAATGGTCAATGAATAGATATTTAGCAATCTATTTGATTTGTTGACATTTCAATACAGTTAAATCCAAAACCATGCATTTTGCAGGAATGTATCAAAAAGTGCGTAAAATATTACCTTTTCAGTTTAAGAATTGAGTGCCCTCCCTCTCACTTTGAATCGAAATTGAGCACCCTACCTTCTGTGACCTAAGAAAATTGAGGCCCCCCCCATATGCTTCTTCTATATGTAATTGGCACACCTCTAAATGCGTATCACGCCAATGCACTCTGAGTATCAGATGTCAAGCAAATTGACCTCTGAAATGTTTCACCTGAGAGTGAATTAACATAATTTATCACCTTATGTGACCTGTTTAAATACTGCAACCTGATTGGTTGAACCCGCCACACCCATCTGATACTCGTCTGGGATTGAACACTTGACCTCATTCATATTCATTCACATCTTGAGATGAACATAGATTAGCAGCCTGTGATTGGTCAGAATTTTGAATGAGAATATTTATGTGCCATAGGTCTACTCAGGACATCTGATATTCAGAGTGACCAAATGACCGCCCCCCCCCCCTGTGCAATTAATTCTGCTCGCTCCCGTATTTGTGCTGCTGGTCACTGCACTATATTTGCATCCTAGCAGCCGAGTGGCCCTTGTCACCATCAGTCTCATAAAGCGGGCCTGTGTTTGGACGTGGCGAGAGAGGGCAAGTGACTGATGAAAGCGTGAGACCCGATGGCAGAATCATAATTACACTCTATGCACGAAGGATGTTATTTTCATTTGAACCCAAATGTACATGGGTATAACGATAGTGAAGTTAGAAATAAGCCAATGAGATTTTCCAATGCATGAAGTGCAAAACATTTGAAATAACAAGGTCTGAGTTTTCATTTTGCAGTTTGGTGCTTGTACTGTTATAATTGGTGTTGTGTGATAGCCTTGAGTCATATGGAGAAGGAAATGATATGTAAGATGACTAAAGGTGGTGCCCTCTTAGTTTTTTCTTATATTACTCAGAACATTATTAAACGGGTTCTTTTCCCCAGCAAATAGTGGGCCATTATTGCTACAAATATACACCTTGAAATTTAATCAACAATACAGTAAATCTGACATAATCGTCAGTTTACGGGAATCTCTTTTACACTGTATGTTATAATTTCTACATACTGCGTATTATACCGATGATCTGACATAGTCGAGAGTAACTTTTCGGCACATTTAGCCTGTTTCTATGGTCCAGAAACCTGAGACCTCAACTGTATTTTTTCTGCACTTGTTCATTACACACATCATGATATATCTACAAAAAAGCTCTATTTTGTGCTATTTCCGCACAGAATGACCTTTTTCACACATTGGGCCATTTTGCCGTTGCTTGCCTATAGATCCTAGTAAAGATTCTGCATATGAAATCAAGTAGGCCTAGCTGAAGTCTACCATCATGTCATACCAACAGACTGTGCCACTAATATTCCAAATCCACTTCCACGTGCATTTCCTCCGTACATAGAGGTGAGTAAAAAAGGATTTAAAGCTGTCTGTTATGATATTAGAACCATAGGCAGATCCAGGTTTTTGGGAAAGGGGGACGCATTTAGGGAAAGCGGGGGGCGCACGTATGGAATTTCATGAAAAATCCTATGAAAATGAAGTATTTTGGTGGGAAATGCCCCCCCCCCCCTGGATCTGCCTATGAGAACAGCACATTTGTTGGAATCTTTTCTTTCATCCACCATACCATGCTGTATGGCAGATAGTCGTCTGTAACTCCTGACCAGGTTCACGTGACAAGCTATAGTGGTAATCACGTTAGCAGCAAGGGTGTTCAGGCCGTGAATGGGTCGCTGAGAGATCACACAAGGGTAAGATATAATGGGAACAATGCAAATCATGCGATTCGGTTTTGAACCCACGCAAATAGGCAACAACACTGCGCAAGACATGAACACATATACATAATTATAATTACTGTAGAACCCTTAATTAAGATCATCGCTCTATTGAGACCACCTCTAAAAAAAGCCCACTTTTCAAGGTCCCAAACCTTCATAAAGCTAGATGCGGTCGCCAGAGTCTCGACATTCTTTAGCAGATCGCCATGTCACTAAAATGTACGTGTGACGACCTGCTACCGTATTGTCGAGGCTCTGGCAACTGCATCTACCAAAATGAATCTCTGTATAGAGACCACCTGACATCGTTGCCAAAGGTGGTCCTAATAGAGAGGTTCTATTGTATACCTCAAAGGAAAGATATCGCCTGCGCCTAGGTATGTGTACGTGACGGTGCTACCTGTACAATGAACCTGATATTGCATCAGACTATTGATGATATAGAATTGTACATGTATATTTGCTCGAAGCACAGTAAAGACTGTTACTCGATGATATTGATAGCATTCTATCAGTACAAAAGTAACCTAATCAGGAGGATAGAGTTATCAGTACAGAATCTTTGATATCTTGGTAAATTTACGATTTATAAGAACCAGCGTGCTTTTTTTTTATTGACAATAATTTCGACTACGCCCTTCATGTTTAAACATTTTCAAGTCTATCAGCGGATGTATGTTAGGTACATGGAAACTCATCTTGAGAAGAGCGCTGTTTTTCAATATAGATTCTATTGCACTATAAGAATTAATTGGTCGGGAAGTTAATCAGGAAGTTGTTTGTGATTGGCTGGATTAAGGCTAGCTTTGATTAGCCTGTAAAGTTTGCATTACCATAAAAACTATGTCAGACTTTGTTTGGTATTTGTAAAGGTGACTGATAGGCCTGTAAATCATCTACTGATATGCTGCTCATATAGTTTGCTATGCCATATCACAATAATAACAAATCAAATAAAAAACAAATAAAAATGGTCCACAATGCAAACCAATTTTAACCCAGCCAATCAAAACCAACTTCCTGATTAACTTACTGCAGAATTTAAGTATGAAATATTGTTGGAAATATTTAAATTTTTAAGTGATATAGGATTGTGTCAACACATTTCAATAATGTGAAGTTATAAAGTTTAAAACTCAAGCCTTAAACGGAAGCCCTTATTCATTTCTAATGAGCAATAATTATGCTTCAGAGGTCATATGACATCTGATACTCAGAGTGGGCGCACCTGATGTCGGCCGATTAGACACGAGAGTCCTGATTGTGGCGTCGACTTAAAACCATCGTGGACGATTGCCTCTCAATCTGCCGATTTCACATCATGAGCTACGATCGAATCTGCCGATTTAGGGACGAATCTCCCACTAGCGGGTTAAGGTCATGTTCGCCAGGGAGCTCTGTCGGTTTTTTGAGCACTTGTTCCTAATCGCATGCCCTCTCGTCTCCAGTTGTGTCGCTCCCGCCTCGGGCAAGTTTTAGATGAGTTTGAGGTGAGTGCCACCCCACCCCAATGGAAGAGGGGGGTATATAACCTCGATGAAAATCCATCAACCCACATTTCTTTTCTAAATTACCAGTCACCAATACATTCCATTGTCTTTCACCAATCCCAGGAATTGTAATTGAATAGGTTGCATCGCATTTCACACACATAAATACAGGCAATTCACAATTCACGCCCAAGATTTAGGGCAAATCACCAAACATCGGTGTTTGTAATGAGCAGATCACCAGTCACCAATAATAGATTCCATAACATTTCACGCACTTAAATACAGGCAATTCACAATTCACACTCAAGATTTAGAGCAAATAGCCAATCATATTTTTGCTATATGACCCCCTCATGGAATGTAGGTCACTTCTCGGATGATTTGCGTGCTATCGACGCACCAATCCGTCCGTAATTTGCGCAAATCTGCCTTGCTCGCTCAGCAGTGCAATGGGGGTATCACCAAACCTTGAGATCAATAGAATCTGTTATCTTTTGAAGACATACTGCTTCCCATACATCATTATTCATGGCCATATCTACGTGCGTGATGGTTTTATTGAACTTAAGCCACATACCTTCACCCCTAACCCTCCCGCAACCACCGTACGTTACCGCTGTTCCCTGCAATGATCTTGAGTCAAACAAAAACTGCCTTAAAAGTTTTTTACAAACGACATACGTCAATGCTAAACACAGTGATCCCGTGACAATCACCTGCATATGTATGGTAATGGCTGACAATGGCGCACATAAACCTTGTATTATCGCCACTTGTTAGTGACACGCGTCAATGCCGTCTGCAAGAATCGTAATTGTGCTAACTGCATAGAATATTTGCGCACGCACTACAAGTCTTTCACTTGGTGCACTAGACTCACCACCTGACCATGGAGTGATTATGCCCGGCTTCATGATTTGCATGAGGGTTGTGCAGACGAAAGCGTCTTGAGAGAGATGCGTCCGAACAGAGTAGAGATATGCTTAGTCGTGATAATGATGTTTATAATACACAGTGTGGTTTAAACGAATGTTTATAATGTTGTAAACTTTTGTGCTTCACTAACAATTGCAGAGTGTGGTTGTTCTCTTCAGTGATGGGTTATATATATAGTAACTTGTTTTGGAGTTGGACTGATATGACATTTAGAATAGTTACTACCGTAAGTTCAAAGTGATATTTGATGTGAAACATGCCAGCTGTTAGTTTTGTGATGCTCTCATGGATAGCAGATGGATAATAAACCGGAATACGGCCGACTTGGTATATCATCTGACGAGGAACAATTGCTATTTCGGTTACAGGTGAAATGAATTTTTTCTTCAACATTAATTTACCACTCATAGTTTTGATATATGCGTATATTACACATTATTATTCTGAGCGCATCATTATAACCGTGATTATATACCAGACAGCTGGTAATCGTATGATTCGAATGCATATTCAACCCCTCGCATAATTCATTGGTGTCTGAGACAGTTTTCATCCATACTGTTGGTATTATAACCTCGAGAATACTAAAATATAGTGCAGATTATATGGTTCACTCTCCTTTTACTACTCCAGAACGAGGCGTACACGCATAACGCATTTACCAACTGGTGTATTTCTTGTATTTGCCCAAATAAAAGAGAGAAGTCCAATAGATATAATGAATGGGATTCATTTGGCTTTCTGAAGAGGACATCGGTTCCCAAAACGTTAACCTGTTCTGTTTATAGCATGCAGTACGTATATTTGGACTACATTGAAGCATTACTTATATGGAAGTGTTTCTTTTATCATATTAATTACGTGAGCAATTGACGAGGAGAGAAAGGACAGGTTATAAACTAAGGGAACGATCATAAATAATGATACCGGGGTGGGGGGGGGGGGAGGGTCGTCCAAAAAGGTGGGATTAATACCTACTTTGAAGAGCATCTGCTTGCTTTAAGTGTCCGGAGTGGAGGGCGTGGCCCAAAATGAAGGTCAAATTAGCTCTTGAAATGGTTACTGATTATATACACGTAGTATGGCACAGCTGTCGATGATGGATAATTATCACAGTAATGTCCACAATTTTCTATGTGCAGCAGTATTGTGTATATATTAACCCGGATGACAGAGTTGCAGGACACACTCTAAATTAGCTCGATATAAAGTGCACTGTCGTTTCTTAATTAAACGATTGCTCGTTTGATATATGGAGCCAGAAATCAAATGAAATGGTCACGGAATTTCGTCTGTCCGGTTGCTTCTTTTGCAATTCTGTGCAGCATCGTGGAGTGTGTACGTACTATAATGTATGGTACAAGTACCAGTTAAAATGTTATACTATGCATTGGCCAATTACAGACGTATGCTCTCCAGGGAGTTGAGAAAGGGATTATAGTGTGACAATGATGCCAATGAACTGGTGTGAATGTAAACTCGGTAAAAAATAAATTGCTTCTTTACATAAGATCAAAAATGTTCAGAGAGCACAGCGTCCCTAAAAACATCATTGGCTTGTGGGCAATAAAGATGGTTGCGTTGCAATCAAAGCATTAAAGCAGAACGAACCATATTTGATGTGTGATTCATCCTAAATATATGTTCATGGCATTGGATTGCAGGTGTTTTCTAAACATGGCTGTAGTAAATATCTATTGCCCACGAGGCTTCATTAATATGGTGATGCTGTGCTCTCTGAGCACTTGTGATGTAATATACCCATGTATTTCTATTTTGTACGAACCTGTTGGTATTTCAATTCCAATATTTAGTTGTTTTTTTAAGTTTTACTGTTAATCAAGTTGAACTGTTAAAAGGTAACTAAAATGTTATGGAATTCTTGAATAAAAGCATAGGCAGATCCAGGGGGCACAGGCGGCGCAAATGGAAAAAAAATGCCTTTTCATAGGGCTTTCATGGGCGCCACCTTTATGGCGTGCGACCCCCTCCCTTCCTTAGCGCCCCCCACCCCTTTTCCCAAAACCTGGACCTGCCTATGAAAAGTACACAATTACGTACTCAGCTACCCTGCTCCATGTAATATTGATTTGCAAACTCTGGCTAAAATGCATTCAATTATAGTAAAAATGTCGAAAATAAACCATTAATGACCTTGTGGAAAGAACACTTTAATTGGCTAAGTTCCCAAAATCACATCACTTTGGTGTGGCTATGGGCCCCAGCAAATTCATAGTTGTAGTAAGTTTGAACAAAATCGGTTCATCAATAAATGGTTCTGTTGAAGCGACGCAAGCCTATTTCTTACATGCAATGATATATACAAAATACAAAAAATAAAAAATGCTTTAACGTTCTTTGTTGAAGCCACGCAATAAATATATTTCTTAACACTTTTTACAAATTCTGCCTTGGGGCTCAACTCCTGTTTGGGTCACCCCCTATATTGTGCTAAACGAAATAACTAGCCTCTTCTATGTAAACAAATTACATTAGAAACATTTTTGCTTAAGACTGCCTTTGAGATGTAATAAAGTTCTGTGTATCGCACTTCACATAGGTGCAACTACTTTTATCAACCTTACACCTTCACGAAGACCTTGAGGATCTTATTATAAGAAAAAAGTGTCTCGTCCTTGCACCGTAAAAACAATTCTTAATATTAATTTCAAAAACACAAGGTGAAAATATATGACACCTCTGACAGGCATTGTATTGGGGTTGAATCACAAGCACTTTAACACATCATAACGTTAGCAGTAAGCGTTTGAGGCATGAGACGTTTTAAGGGGTTTTATCATTATTGGAAATTACACACACACGCACACACACACACACACACACACACACACACACACACACACAACTGTGCATGTCACACCAGACAAAGTATACACTACAACTCACCACTCACAAGCAGACAGCGCACAAGTTTCCTCCTCTTGATTTAGCTAAGGGCGCTGGCCATCAATGTCTGTCTTGCGAGGTCATCACACTAATCATTCACCTCACTAGATCTGTCCACTCGAAAATGTCATCGCTGTGTATAATTGGCTTGTCACCTCTGGGCCTAATGAATTCGATGATACAACCATGCCGCAGTGACACTGCTGTTGAATACCACATTATCTGAGCAGGTTCATAAAGCAAAAATGTGATTGGTGATTTGGACGTCTCACTTCCCTGTTCGTGGTAAATCAGACGTCATTGCACTGCTCAATTTTTGCGATTGACACTCCAATGGCGGAATGGTCAATTGATTCCTACAGTCATAAGACATCCATTTGCCAACAAATGGAATTCTTTTTACAGGAAATACATTACTCGCCTTAAACACTAATTATTATTTAGTCTTTTACATTTTGGTGTAATACAGATATAT
The DNA here is from genome assembly GCA_019095985.1 of Streblospio benedicti. Taxonomy (NCBI): domain Eukaryota; kingdom Metazoa; phylum Annelida; class Polychaeta; order Spionida; family Spionidae; genus Streblospio; species Streblospio benedicti. The sequence goes on along the minus strand of CM032664.1, from coordinate 58,231,964 downwards.
CTGCAAGAATTTTGATGAAATTACATTTTTGAGTAAACATCGCCTGCGTTTGTTACTGATTATTGTCATTTCAGACATTTGCAACTTTCATAGACCTGTATCAATCACACTTGGTTTTATTTTTCGCTATTTTATAATCAACATGTGCAGAAGAGAAAACCAGATGCAACATATTGCTGACACATGATGGAAGTCCAAGTATAATGTATTGTTTCATGTATACATATGCACAGTCAAGTGACATTAGAGTTACGATTGTGATGGCTCACTCTTCTGTATAGGTAACCTTGAGTTAATATAGAAAAGTAATTAAATATAACATGACTGCAAGCTCTGCCCTTTTACGAGCACGCGAGAGGAATTCCCAGCGACATTATTGCATGCAATTTATTTTGAGCTGAGCAAAATGATAATCGCTAATATGTGTGTGCATTCCATAACATAACCTGTTGCAAAATGAGTTTGTTTTCTGTTTTTACGTGTGTAATAATGAAGAAAACTAATTTGAATTAGTGTTTTACATCTTGAAGTGTTTTATTATAACAGTCCGCAACCATCAAAAGTGTGCTTGAAATATACCCGGGTCTATCTGATTGTATATAAAAGCTGTGTTTGTTTAATGTTCTGTTAATTAGGTATGCAGTATATGGAATCATTATTTTCTTTCTATATTTCTATCACTGCTTAATATTCCAAAAACTAAAATGTACATAAATGCTATTGCTTTGAAATTCAAATACATATATTTATGTACATTTTAGTTTTTGGAATATTAAGCAGTGATAGAAATGTACAAAGCAAATAATGTGTTAGTTTAGAATCACGGTAACTAGAAAAACAGAATGAAGCAAGCAGCATAATACTGCCGTGTGGACCACTCCATTAGCCTCTTCAGCCCATACAGAGCACATTGTCTCCAGGAGAAGGTCATAATAAGCAGGGCCTCCCCATAACCACCTAATTCCTTCCAGATGAGTTTGTATGTTTGTCTCTAATATGCGTGCAATTGGCACGTATAGTCTGCACGCTGAGGGGGTTGGCTATGGACATAGTTTGTATATAACGCTGCAGTGTGTGTTGCTAGTGGAATGACCATGAAACGTCTTTTGCTTGAGGTGCAGTATATTCCGGATACATGGTCTTCAATTTTCAATCTTCAATCTTTATTTAAACCTACAGGAAATTTGGTGCATATGTGACATACCATGTGCATGATTGAGTAATAACAATAAGTGCAATAATAAATAAGTGCAATGATAACAAACACGCGACAAACAACAAAAAGGGCAATAATAAAAGCTAGTGTGGTGAATTGAAAAAAACACACAACACAACAACATTACTATCACTGATAATTAGTTTGTGCGTAATGTGGCGTGATTCTTAACTGATTATTGTAGGTAATGGTATTTGGACCAAGAAGTTACAATCAAATCTTAAATGAAAACTGGACTTTTATTGTTTTTCTTTTCATTCACAATATTAATCTACGTTTTTTCTCGATCTCCAGGCTTTTAAACCCATCTGCCTAAATATGACGGTATGATAATTCAAAGTATTTTTCAAAATCCTCAAGTAAGCAATTAGGTGACGTGTATTTAATCTCAAACGTAAAAAGAACCTCCTTCATAGCTTGAAATATTCGACAGCCACGCTTTTCACCATGGGTCACAGCATCGTGAGAAGGAGCCGTTAACTACCTTAATACATAAGTACATGTGGTCATATCTCAGCTCAAGACTGAGAAGTTTTGTTTTGGGCTACGTCTGATAGCTATATGTCCAAGGGGTCATATTCCAAATAGAATGTTATGTTTTTTTCTAAAACAAAAATTTGTTTTAAGTTGTGTGATTTGATTTTATCTCAAACAAAGAAGTATAAATGGCACTGTCAATTGTTTATATGTCGTTCAAAGAGTTGAGTGACCCCCTCCCCAGCTACAGCAAAAGTCCTCTACATAGCCATTGCATATTTGGACAATTACTCAAACAAAATATTTGAAAAAATATACCATAGCATGATAAAGAAAGTTCAGCGATACCCCCCCCCCAAGGTGGGGGTGGTGCGAATAGTCAGAAAAGTTTGACACCCCCCTCGGTATCATCATTTGTGATCATTCCCTAGCAGGAGCTTCGCATCCACGTTTTGTTTTTCTCATTAACTTTTCACACAGTGTTACTTCACAGCCACCGTAGACGAGAAAGTGAGCAGGTGCTTGATGTTCCACTTTGCTGTTTTTTGATCGTGTTTTAGTGCAGCTCATTTATTGAAGTGAAACACTTGAAAGGGGGACTGAGATTGAGTCGCAGGATCGAATAACACTATGCAAAAATTGAAAGGGCGTTGAAAAGTGCATGACCACTTAAAAAAAAGTGCTGGTTTCAGATTAGCCCACTCGTATATCACTTTTGAGGTACAATTTGACACTAGTCTATTTTTAGAGTGTCTTGTCACGATACGACAATTCTTTAATTCCAGGTAACGCAGAAAAGCTGCGCCTTCGTCTTTTTTATTTGGGTTTGAGATACATATTTTTATAGGTACTTCAGGTGTATTCTTACCCGCTCCATCGATTGCCATCAGAATGCTCCAATGTTTAACACGTGGATTTGCAGTGCTCTATTCAAAGTAAACCTTATGTTCATGGTGCTACTAGAATAGCGCAACATGTAAAACCTCAAAAGCACCATCTTATTAATGACTCTGGTGGAACGATGGAGCAGGTGTGCAGTTTTTCTACAGAGAGCAGTGCTACCATTGCCGGTTCACAGGAATCTCTTCCATTCTCACCATGTGCACAGATCCAATAACTTGTGCATTCAGCGTAATGAGAATACAGTGCCACTGGCCATTCAGATCCTCTCGGATCAACTACGTCAACTTATCAGGGTTTCAACTCTAAGATTTCAGCTTTTTAACATTAACAGACAAAAGCCCTGTAACCTACGATGTACAGGAAGGTTGCCTGTATTTGTATATTATTCTTTTTCATGTAATTTCATTGGTTATCATGATCCAGAAATATCCGATAACCTGGAGAGGGTTATCAGCCCTCTTCGAACAGGGGTGATACTATGGTTATCATGCTTGTACTCAGCCGTAATACTTTTTCACATTTTTAAAAACAATGTTGAGATTGTTCGGAAAAGAATGATAAATACAAAACCAGGTTTGTTGTGTACCATGAATTATTTTATCAGGATTCGTTCTTGTGACGCATCAAGCTCGCCCTTAAGGCTCGCCGTGATACGCCCCAAGAACTCACCTGATAACATAATTCATGGTACAAACTCACCTGGTTTTGTCTATATACGGAATGATACTGTTATAAATGGAAATGTACCCACCGACCCTCTTACCGCCCCGAAGCCGGGATTATGTGTGACACAGATGCCATAATCAGTGTATTAATCTAGAAAATACAAACACTATTTTTCACCTAACATTTAACGTACACAAGGTTTCTGAGAAAGGCTTTATGGCTGATTGTTTATAATGTTCTAAATTTCACATATAATAGTAAACATCTACTTGATTCGTGCTAATTAGACGCACCCCAGCATTTTGCTGTGATTGGGATTGAACACAGCGGCGCCAGCATCATTGTAAACACATCATTTGACGAGTAGATAGGAAAAGATAGTTTTTCTTTTTACATTTGTAATTGTACGTGTAGTTATGTCCACATTTCACTAATTCCGGTGCCTTTGATTCGACATCCTGCGCTGATTCAGTGAGATGGAAACAATACGGTATCGCATCAATTCATTTCACTGTTAAGGTTTTATGAATGCGATCATCGCAGAGGAGTTTTGTTAGTATCTCTAATAGTCGCCGAACATTGATGTCGTACTTGCCAGTACCGTATCATAAATGACCTGTACGCATATAAAAAAGCCACACCAAAAAAGCGCACATTCTTTCACTGTGGTTCAAAAGTTTTCTT
>CM032664.1:58205017-58227918 GCA_019095985.1 Streblospio benedicti | reverse complement strand
GGCGTTACGTTGCTCCCAACATTTGTTCTATATCAATAACTAATAATGTAACTTCGTATTTTTTGTAATAATTCATGAGGTGTTCTGGGTAGTAACATATCCTAATGATTTTTAGAGCCCCGTTGACCAGTCTTCACCATGTTGTCTAAACATTTTCTCTATAAATTACTTAATTTTTGTTTGTATTTATGAAATATTCATTTGTACATAAACTTGAGTTTACTTCACATTTCACGATGAAAGCGATACTGACTTGAGATAAACAAATTTCCCCTCCTCGCTGTATGAACTCTCGCTACGGGCCTGTAATACACACTTACTCTTGCCGTGGATTAGTCATTTATCCTTTAACATGGATCCATATGCCGCATGGCCTCTCTGATCCACTGCAGGAAAGGGATCAACCCACAGTATTTGTTTCTCACTTCATTCTGCCTGCATGATCATTACGGTAGCGTCTATAGTTGGCATAAACCCACATTCACCTTAAGTTTACTGTTTTTTTTCATCCACTAGGAAGTGGGAGTTTTTATCAGTGGCTTTGAGATTCTCTCCTGTTGGATATGCACAAATTTTAACAATCACGTTGAACTGTTTCTGGTACTTAAAAGTAGATTAGCTAAACAATAGTGACTCGAACAAAAGATGTAAACATGAATTAGCACTTGTGGTAACATGGAGAATATCGGAATGAAATTAAGTTCAGCTTTAAAAAAGTTAAAATGGAAGAAGATCAAAATGGAATTATATGTGGCTATTGACAATCAACAATGGATAGAAGTGCACGATCTATTGGATGTTCATGGGGAATCGTATCAGCAAGAGTGGACTAAGAGTTTTTATCTTTTACGTCATACCATTCACAAAGCTCCTGCAGACATCGTCACCCAGCTGATTTCTATTCATCACAACATCAACAACCAGGATGAAGGTGGAAACACAGCTCTCCATTGGGCAGTGACTGGGGAAAGATGGGATCTGGTGCCAATCCTACTGCAGCTTGGGGCTGATTTCAACCTATTTGATCATGAGAATCGAACCCCATTACATTTGGCTGCACGTCATGGTGCCCCAGCGGACATCATCACCCAGCTGATTTCTCCTCACAACATCAACATGCAAGATAAAGATGCTAAAACAGCTCTCCATTGGGCATACAGTGGGGAAAGATGGGATCTGGTGCCATGTATACTGCAGCACGGGGCTGATGTCAACCTGCGCGATCTTTGGATTCCAACCCCAATAGAACTCCAAGTAGCACTGCGAAAGGAAGTATGGAAGCTGTTTCCAGTTCTACTGCACCACAGGGCTAATGTCAAACTGCGTGATATGCGGTATCAAAGGACATTGCATTATGCTGCACATCATTGTGTACCAACAAACATCTTCATGCAGCTGATTTCTCACTACATCAACATGAAGGATAGAGCTGGTAACACAGCGCTCCTTGAGGCAGCGAGGCAAGAATCATGGAATCTTGTGCCAATCCTACTGCAGCATGGGGCTGATGTCAACCTATGTGATCATGATAATCGAACCCCATTACATTTGGCTGCACGTCATGATGCCCCAACAGACATCATCACCCAGCTGATTTCTCCTCGCAACATCAACATGCAAGATAAAGATGCTAAAACAGCTCTCCATTGGACAGTGAGAAGGAAAAGATGGGAGATGGTTCCAGTTCTACTGCAGCACGGGGCAGACCCCTATGTGTTAGACTCTCCCCAACTAGATCAGCCTTTGGCGAGATCTCTCAAAGCTCTGTGCATCATGACCATCAGACGCCACATGCCTGTCAAGTCTGATGAGGCCTATAAGAGACTCGGACTTCCTGGGAAACTTGTGTCAGCGGTGAAGCTGTTACCTCAGGCAGAGGACATTGTAAAAAGAGGTAGCGAATTGTGTGACTTGCAAAGTTGATGAGTTTATTTTAACCCTCATCAGTACATTAACCAAAACACCTTAATCAGTACAATAGGCGTCCATGTGGACCCCAATCATTTGATGTGATTTTCTTTTCAATTCATGATCTTTCTTTGATACAAATACATTCATATGTTAATTGTGACTGTGTCATATAAAAATAACAAACAAAGAGTTATGTTTTTTTATTATGTACATATATTAATAGGTGAAATTATCGAACAAATCTGTGTTCAATGTACCCATCGTGTCTGGGGTCCATGCGGACCCCAATAAAATTGCTTTTGTATTGGTCCTTATGTATAACCAAAGAAAATAATTTTCATTCTCGATAATGGGAAGATATGAGCTGACAACTTCATTAAAGGCCTTCAATAAAAAAAATTCCAGTGTATCCTGCATTTTCTGTTCTCCACGGGTGTGGGGTCCATGCGGACCCCAAGTAAATATTTTTATGTACGTCCTAATATTTAAATAAATCAAATAATCTTCGGTACTGATAGAGACTAGATATAGGGTGATAACTGCTTAAAAGAAATACCAAGCGGATAAAGATATATCACAAAAAGTATACCCCTGGGGTCAAAACGGACCCCTTATGTACTGATTAGGGTTAAACATTAGCTGAATATGTCGCTTCTAAAACAGTTTGCAATTTAACAACCGCATGATTAAACGAGAAATTACCCAAGTACACCAGCTATACAGCTGCTCCGACAATATTCTCCTAAAAATAAGAGGCACATGGTTTTAGGTGATTACGTCAATTTTGCAAAACATTAAGCAACATTTGCATCATAGTGAAGCTTTTAGAATAGACCTTCACGTCAGATCATTTAAAGGCCTTGTGATAGGCTCGATAGGAGCAATCATTTACAGCAACAGGGATGCACGAACCACCACAAAACCTGGCCAATGTATGAACTAGAGGTCCTTGCCAGAAACAATTTGAACACAAAAAATTAAAACCAGTAAAAACAACCGTTAATTGGCAGAGCGCCCAAAATCGAATCACTTCGGTGTCGCCTCATACCTCATAGTCGTGTAAAGTTTGAACGAAATCGGTGCAATGGTTAAAGCTCTAGCTTGTCCGGAGACATACAAACATAGTTAGTTAGTTACAAACGAACCAAACACAATGCTTGCTTCAGCAGCTGAGCTGAAGCGACGCAACAACCGTCTGCGGTTTTAAGATTTGCAGACGTAACTCGACCCTCCTGTATTATAGAGCGCACGGTGGTCTGTGTGTTATAACGGGGATGATAACGGCTGAGAACCGGACACCCGCCAATAACGAACAAGGACAGACGACACTGACGCGCAGTGTTATTGTAAAGTGGATCGTGTTTCATACACAAATCCCATGAAATGAGATGCTTCAGTTCTATTAAGGGACCATTCAGTATTTATGACAGGGTGGGGTAGGAGGATTTTAGGACGGGCCATGTTTGGAGGGGGGCTATCAATTTTTTCACATAAAATTTACCCCTATTTTTTTTAGAGATTCTGTACTAAAAGTTATTGTTTTTTATATCATGGTTATCCATCAAATAGGATTTTAGTTAACTGACAATGAATGCATTAACTGATGGGGGTCGGGGGGCGGGGTGGGGGGGGGGTCATCAATTTTTTCACATGAAATTGAGGGGGGGGGGTGACCAATTTTTCACAGAGTTTTGAGGGGGGGGGGGCTATTAATTTTTTCACAGAAATTTTGGAAAATCCTCCTACCCCACCCTGTCACAAATACTGAATGGTCCCTAATATGGAGACAGTATTTCACAATTTCACCAAATGAATAATTGAATGACAATGATAATTCATAACATTGATGAGAAATAATATGCCTTAGATTGTTTTGCAAAACTAATCTGGAGTAGTGCGATCAGTTTTAACAAACACTTGTGCTGATTAAAATTTTATGTACTTATCTTGTTTTCACAGAAGCATGTGTAGTTGTTTGAAAAATATTCGCTATGAAATCTGATACTAGTATGATCCTTTTTCACGTTACATAACATCGTGATACCGACACATACGGTCACTATCCGCACATTTTAAGTGGTCTAGAGTCCATAACCGAATCGTGAAGACGATTCAGTGTATATGAAAAAGTGTGGAATTTAGACGACGACATGCGAGCAGCGAGTGGAATTTTGCAGCTTGCAGCGAGCAGCAAGTACATTAAGTAAGTATTTAGCTAACTGTTACGACCCGCGTGCAGCTTGCATCGAGCATCTTAAAGGTTTAGACTGGGGCTTAGGGAAATTAATTGTAAACTCTAACCGTGCATTTAACCTTACATTTAACGAGTGTGGAGTTTGACGGAACGACGAATATATTTACCCTTTTCTCCCTTGTTTATTCATCAACTTTTAGGTTTTAAACTTTGTAGTGTCAGGTATCAATATTTCCGCTCTGTTTCTCTGCCAATCAGAATCCAGTATACTCATCAAACATGAAAGAATTTTCAAACTCATTAACAATATAATTAAAACGAAACCCGTGTGCGTATCGAACTCCTCCCATTTGGATGTGATCTGTCATCTTGCAACGCACATATTAAATGTCAACCTTTGAAAACGAAATTATTTACAATGGGTCTTGCTCTCAGATAAAAGCACAGGGACAATTTAAACATAAAACATATGTATGTTGATGCTGCCAGTATCACATGAAGACCTCTGCAAGCAACTTGACTCAATTTTGTCGCAACTTTACGATGGGAAAATGATAAAACTATCACATGGCATTTTCTAAATGTTTTCCATCGTCGTTCGTCTGTGACAATCCATGTAGACAACAATGCACAATCCATATACTATTATTCAATGAAACAGCAGCAACTATTCAAACCCTGTGACACGCATACCCCAATATCAAGAAGAAGGGGAAGAAAAAAAAGACACATTAGCTATGCTTATGCACAGAAAAACTCACACGACCATATTAGGTAACAGAGAGCGTGCGCTCCTCATGCACGCAAAAAGAGAGAATATGAAGACCGGAGAAAAGGTGCACCACTAGACTAAGGCTTTGTTACCCCGGGCGCTGTGACGACCGTTCTCAGAGCCACACGGAGGATACGTCTGTCTTGGAGACTGTGGGGTGGACGGGGCAGCGGCTTAGGAGGGGATTGCTGCATTAGTGTCAAGTTTGCCATCGTAAATTGAGAAACAAGAAACAATGGCCGGTGTTTTTACATTATCAATATCACGGATGATGTGACTAGGCGGAAATGATTTTTTTTAGGCGAAGAAGTCGTGAGATATGTGCAAAATGTTGAAGACAAAATGCGTGTACTTGGTTATTGTTTTGTGTGGACAGCTGAACTTTTGTACCATGGCCGAGTATGACGTGTGTTTGAAATGAGGTTTAGAGATAACAGATGCTATGTTAATTTTCACGGGAGAAACCCATGCCAATGATCAAAGGTGCAATAGGAAGAAAACACAGTTCTAATTGCAGTGTACTGCTATTGTAGATACCAGATACACATCGAAGACATACAGAGATTGTGAATCGTTTGATTTAGATGAACATTGTGGTAGTTATAGGGGGCTATAAATGTCTATTACTAGTAAACTATGTATTGTAATTGGAATAGGCCTACTTTGTGAACAGACACGGCTTGTTTAGAACGAACCTGCGTACTTGACAATCGTCAAACGTTGTCATTACTTGACACCTGTTGGAAAAGTCTACTATATTTTTGCTGAGATCTCATAGACTTTCAACTATAGTCATGAAGTGCAGGTAACAGTGTTAGCTTTCAGGTTTTCTTTTGCACTCTTATAGAGAGACACGCCACAAAGAAACAGTTTACACTCATTTTAAAACAGCACCTACCTCGTGCCTCAGAAGAAGTTTGCGCACAAAAGTGACGTCAATTTAAAAACAAAAACAAACAAAAAACAAAAACCGTGATAAAAAACATTGTGTCCTCTGGTCAGTGAAATGATATACACACACAAAAATAAATGGGCCATTTTTTCCCCAACAGAGTAGTGTACGAAGAAGAGCTGTCTGTAACGTAAGACGTAAAGACGTCGCCAGACGTTACGTCATCAACGTCACGTCGAGACGTTGACGCGCTGTTCCGTTTTCAGTCACATGATCATTGTCTTCGGGTGCCTGGGATGTTGCGGAGGAGACGCAAGGTGGAAAGTGAATAAGTCAGGTGACAGAAAATGACAAAGGCTGTCAAATGATAGGTCTAATAGGGATTCTGTGAAATACTGTGGATATGGATACCCCGTTGCTGTGGCATTTAATACACTTGCAGGTGGCGTGTTATTAGTGGCAACTGCATGAAGAGGAAGTGCTCTGATATGTAGTGTCTGCCAGGCAAGAATAGGAGACATTGGTGTGATTCGACCTACTGTATGGAATTTAACACTGTTCTCAATCTATTACTTCTGTGGTGTGATTTCAATGCATTTTGAGTAATTTATCTATGATATTGTATTGGGATACTGCATCTTGCACGGGAAATGATCAATTCTCGTCTCTCTTAAATTGAGGTGTGCACAGACTTTGGGTTGACAATGCAAGGGCAGGTGAACATGACCAAACTGGGCGTAACTTAACTTGTCATAGAGATATTCACTATTCCCTTGGTCATTTTACGATGACCATAGACCATGCCATTATGTATCGGAACTCTGCACTCAGATATCGACGATACAGTTTGAACGAACAGTTGACGAGTGACGATTACTTCATCAGGAATGTAAGTGCACCTTTGATACGTAGAACCACAAGTCACCACTTGCACGTACTTATGGGTGGGTTGCGGGTGAGTCTGTCTCTTGGTGAGCAATCTAGCAGGCTTTGGACCCCCCCCCACACACACACAAACCATGCATGAATGATAGCTTACACTACATTTCAAGATATTTCATACATATATCGAATGTCAAGATTTCAAATCTATTATATGTGTGAGTACGACCTATGAACCATATTGCCAACTCAGATTTTTCACCGTACATTCAAAATATGCTGTCTTCGAGATTGCAGCCATATATCAAAGTAGAGACAGGATCTGTGCAAAGGTATGCGTGCAAGCGTATACGCGTATGGGCACAGAGAATATGAAGAGAACCCAACCGTAAATGACACAGGCATTTTACCACTTATATGTCACTTGCATTAGGATACCATCATTAAACTATATTACTAATATCATGTATCCCATACATAGCATATTATTTTGTACCTTATGTTGTTCTTCCTTTGCTATATTGTACCCAATCACAAAAGAATCATGATCAAAAATGTTTTTATTGATGATTTTGGGTCTACAGAGCCCTACTCATAACACTGATTTTTGACCATTTTTGTGATGGGTGCATTGGAAGAACAACATAATATGCAAAATCATCATTAAACTACAAACGGAATAAGAGCGAGTCAGAAAGGTAATTGCCATGTCTTGTTACGGCGAATCACACAGCCACCCACAGGACGAAAAATGGACAGGGGAAGGATGAGAGAAGAAACATGGAGACATGTAAGCCTGTAATTATGCCATTTCTCAAATTACTCCGCTCTGAGTAGGTGGCGTTCTTGATGTTTGCTTTTTTTCTGCAAAAATAACAAGCGCAACGAACAAGGTTATTATTGCAACATCACTGATTGGAGTGTTATGTGTAGGAGGAAAGTCTACCGTTGTCATCGTGCATACTGTAAATCTACATACTGTGGTCGCTCTATTAGGACCACCTGTGAGACAACTGTTAGATGGTCTCAATAGAGAGGTGGTCTATATACATAGGTTCATTTTAGTTGCAATTGTGTAGCTGGCACAGAGCAGTGTGCAACTATTATGGATGAGTCTGCTCAACACCCACTACCAGACCCGGCCGGTAATCGAATCCATGACCTTCTTGCCCCGAGTTAAACTCTTTATCCACATGGCCACAGTATTATGTTTAATAAACTAACAACGAACAACAGGTGTTAAAATTCCATCATCAAAGGCATACCATAGCACGCATCCAGTCCTTGCGAGACGCAGTTGTCAATTTTACATTGCATTTTGCCTGACTGCAGATATCGGGTGATTGAATCAAGTCTTTGCAGATGGTGTGTAAGCTATTCTGAGCAACACCGTGAGCAAAAGTAGCATGTACACTACAGTAGAATCTTCAATTCAAACCACCTCTCTATTGAGACCACCTCTACAATACGACCACTTTTCACGGTCCCAAACCCTCACAAAGCTACCAAAATAAACCTCTGTATTGAGACCCTCTCTATTGAGACCACCTCTATAATAAGACCACTTTTCATTTTCCAAAACTTTCATAAAGACACCAAACAAAACCTCTGTATAGAGACCACCTCTCTTTTGAGAACTCCTAACACTGGGCCCAAGAGTAGTCCTTATAGCCCTATCCCAGTTTTACCATAAATAGTAATTTGCAGAAACAAACAGAGATTAAAACAGTATGAAGCAGTATGTCTAACGCATGTTAGGCTATAGCAAAATACTGTGCACATGGTGATGTTTGTAACTGCAACTTACTTGTCATAGTAAAGCTGGGATAGGTCTATAGAGAGTTTCCACTGTACGAGCCAGTCCAATTTAAGATGACTTTTTCTGCCTCCCATGGTTAATGTGCACCATAACGGGCTCGTGCCAAGGATAATGGCACACAAACCCGGCTGTACATTATTAAAGCACGCGCCGCACGCGACCACAGACCCGGCTAATGTTCGCTATTCCAGGTAAAAACAAAGTAGGCTAATGCATGGAAATATCTCTCAACGTAGTGTGAGGTGCAGGTGTGGTTTAGGCAATCGAATTTTGGCATTAATGTTGAGAGCTCAACTTGTTGTCACTATTTCATAATGCCTACGGCACATCAGTGATCAAATTGGCGTAAGCTCTCCGCACTGCCTACTTACGGCCTGACCATTGCTGAGTTGGACGTAGCGAAAGTTTGGCTTGTCAAACGTCTTTTGCTGTCACCGTGCGGCCTAATAATGCTACGTTTTCCGCACTGAACACTCGTCAAGATCTCCGTGAGATTTTGGCAGCAGAGTAGCCGTAGACTAGTCGTGAGACCTGATGTGTCCTAGGCGTCTCTCATAACAGTATGAGTGAGTGTAGCTGGTATATTCACGTGCATTTTCAGTGCTGATTCACTGTCCTGTGATCTGGCACTAAACAAAACAGGCAGATACAGGGGCGACCACATGAAAAAGCACTTTTTAATTTTGTTGTTTTTGCTACTTTTTTCTACCTCCTCTACCATGAAATCCTTTGAATCCTCTTTTCTGAAAACCTTGGTCTGCCAGTCAACACAGTAGCCTTCCAATCATGAATATTGATCGTGAAATTCTAACTGTCCTGTGGAGATGAGAAACGGAGGAGGTAAGATGACCCTACTGTTTAATCCAATGTGCCAATTAATAATCGCCACAATACCACGACCGATTATACAACATTCTATCATTCAGTGCAAAAATCACCGCCAATAACCCATTCTGATTGGTTGAGAGGTGTTCTAAATTTGCCGATTTACACGCTGCTAAGGGCTGATTTACCCGTTGCTAAGCACTTACTGTGATTTACTGCACGCGCGGAAACTCACCAAGATAAGAAAGTTTGCGTGTATATTTAGATGTTTAGTGATTAATGGAAACTGTAATTGTATTTTCTTCATGATATAATGGTATTTGACCACGAGATTGGAGTGACAATCGTGAAAATGAGCTTGCTGACATCTGATTTACACGCATGCTCAATTTCACGATTGACACTCCAATCTGGTGGTCAAATCCTACAATATTTGGCACGGTTTGACACTAAAATAAACGCCTCTGTATGTCTGCACAAGTAAAACATTCTGCTATTAATCATGTGTAATGCACGCAAAGTTACCCATGAAACCACCACTACTCACTACCCAAGAAATATGCGAGAGATATTGGCAACTTCCTTGAATTGCAACAAGAATGAGTACATTACACAAACGTGACATAGTTCCACTGCCCACCAAATCACACCGAGTAACGTTTTTACTCGACGTCATGCTGCCACCTTCTGGACCAAGCCACTGACGATGACACTGGGGCTGTACTTCCATAGTCGCCCTATACGGCATGTGCCACTGATATGGGTCACCTTTTTCAACCCCGCAGTTTCACTAGGGGTCACCTTTTCCACCACTCAGTTTCACTAGGGGTCATGATTTCAATATTCCAGCCAGTTTCACTAAGGTAGGTTTCATATCTAACTCTCTTTTCATATGATTTGCACAATGGAGGCATAAAAAAGCATAAAAAGTAAATATAAGTTGTAGTTAATCTTGTTTTCATTACAGTATGACATAGAATAATACCCATTAGGATAATACATCATTGTTTCCATCAGTTGGTTTCACTAGGGGCATCATTTTCATAGTTTCACTGGTTTCACAAATGAGTATGATTTTGGACCTTCAGTGGCACCCCCACCCCCTACACATTCACCCCTGCCGTACACACCCCGAGCCACAACTGTACCGGCTGCGAGCGGATATTAGCACGTACACTTTAAAACCGACACCAGAACATAGCGGCGTATCATTCCGCCACCCACAAATCCGTGACAACACCCCAACAAACGCCTCACCATTATCCCGTTACTCCGAGAACAAAGCCATTTAAAAAGCATCCCCCATAAGACGGAGTTTTTATCACCCACCACACGAGCTACAGGTCGTGACGCACGGCATCATGGTAGTAATTATCACGAAGATTATTTTCATATTATCGCTCAGTTTGTACCACACAAGTTGATATAATATCGCTGCTGCTTTACTCAAGTCTGGTCATTTTATATGACAGCAGCAGTTGTACAGGTGATGCCAGTAGTTGAAATAGGAGTTGTAATATTAGACCTGTAGCTGTTGTATTGACTATTATGCTGTAGAATAGGCCATTTTAGATGTATTCTTTTAGTAAACGGATAACATAGTTGTGCAGTAGTTGGATATGTGTGTAATTCATATGATTTTCTTGCTTGTATGGTCTTTCTTAAGAATGCTGCAGTATTTACTTTCTTGGTAGTGAATAAGAAATATGCAATTGTTCATGCTTCGTAAATGGTTGCCGTAAAATATGGTGCCGGAAACTTGGTTTAATATGAACTACTTCTAAAGCTTTATGAAGACGAGCGAAAGAGCAGCTCAATTCAATTTATAACATTGGAAACAACATGGGGTGTGTGACTACAATACCTCAAGAAATATGATGACATAATGGGAGTTATTTGCTCCGGTGCTGATGTGGAATCTTTTTGATAAGGTACATATAGCTACAGTATGTTATACTGCAATATGTTTGTCTGTTGTGTCTGATGTCTTCCTTTTTTAGTCCATGATCTTACCCGTAATAGTAGAGCAGACAGTCCTTCGCTACATTCATAACACTACGCCTTTGAAGTCTGATATTCTCATGGCTGTAATAAACTATTTATTTCACTAATTAAGGCAAAGATTATGATGCTTTCATTGCTCCGTAAATGGTTTATACTGATTTCATTTGGGAGCAACGTCCTCTGGATTTTTTTGTGGGGGTGCATCATTTCCTACGGTGCTTGTCTTTTCAATCCATTGTAAAAATGGTATTAAAGGGTGTGAACAATCTAGAGTGTGAGGTTTCCTACCTGCCACGCCATACCCTATGTTGTGTCTGAAGCCTTTGTGCAGCAGGGCAACTCTACGTGTATAATGATTATTTAGATTAATTAAGCGGAAAATACATGTAGGTTGTAATGAAGTGCTTCTTCAACATGTGACTATATTCCTAGTAACTGTTTATGTCAGTGAACCAGTACCCTGCAGTATGACATTGCCATCATTTTATAACCACGTGTATGAAAATTGAAAAGACATACATCCGCCCATCGCTGGATCCTGCAAAGCTCTATCCAATACTTTCAATTCTTGACGATGTCATTTTACGATATAAACTCACTGGACCCAACATATAATGCATCTAAGGATATGATTATCTCTTTGTCTATATATTTTACAACCATGAAGACACAAGTGATTAGTCTGAATTACAAATACTGTGTGCGATGTTGGCATTTTCCCCCAACATTTCATTATTCTAAAGAGGGCAAACGTGGCGTATACAGTGTACTAGTAATGTCATGTATCCATTTTCTCATATGTACATGTACATATATGATACAGATCCTTTTCTAATATATAATGTGTCACAATTGATACAGATCCTGTGTCACCCACTTCTCTTTTCCTACACAACTTACTGGTAGTAGGAATATTAGTTTACACATCGTGCGCATTCATTAATAAAGGGTGTATACCGTACTGATGTGGGTTCTCAGAAACGAACAAGACTTTCATTTGATGTAGGCCTGGCATATCATATTTATGTTGTTGATTTGGCTATTTGTTTATTCTAAATGATGTCCTCTTGCTTGTGAAAGTGACTATGACGTCCTATCGTTCAATTACAACTTTTAACGTAGAGCAAAGCATAGAATCTGATGAGCTGTATGAAAGAGATTCTACTCTATGTTCTATTTTTGCTGCCATATCTTCTAATGGGGTCTAAATCATTTTTATAATGAAAAAATACCTGTTGGTCATTTTTTTTATTTGCTTTTATTCTTTTTTAAATGTTTCGATACTACAGTATCCTTTTCAAAATAGTAGTTCCAAATCATATAGTATCATATAACACCAACTATCACTGTTAATTCAAATGTTAACCCATCTCTGTATCAAAATATATTATAAACTTCCACCACACCTTGCTTTGAGAGACATATCTTATAGGCAGATCTAGGGGGGAGGGGCGCGTAGGGTTTTTGATGAAATCCTTAAGTGCGCACCCCCCCCGCCCTTTCGTCAAGTGCGCCTCCCCCCTGTTTCCAAAAACCTGGATCTGCCTATGTATCTTATGTGTATGAGAGAGATTTGCGTAACCTGACTGTGTGATGGTGATACATAACAACATGGTGTGAGATTCTAACGACCTGATCATCCCATGTCACAGCATCATCATTACTGCCTCATAAGGAAAGTTACCATAATCAGCATAATCCACCCTCATACTAAGATTCGTTAATGATATCATAATCACTATTTAATTACGTCTGCTGTGAATCAAATGCTGCAATGGTACTCACTTTCCAGTTTGCAATACCCATTGTTGAGAAAGAAGTGGAGTTTTGTCTGTGATTAATTACTATAAAAAGTCAACTAGTAGACAACATTGTGATATAAATTAGTCTTTTCCAGCTAGATTTCCTCGGGGCATTGGCGAGAGAATTGGGTTTCTTTGAATTATGGTCGTTGACTATGTAATGCGAGACCTATATAATGGTCTAATTTGCCATATTCCTGAACCAACACTGGATCATCAGACATTGAAAGTGTATTGTATCAGCTTCCAATTCCGCTTTCCTTTATAGTGCATGTGCTTATTCCTATTTTCCCAGTCTTGGTTTCATACGAGGAATCCAGTTATCTATATCGACCACCCCATTTCGCTAACTAATGTTACATGTAAAAATGCGACTTGCACCAATCTCTTCCAGGGAAGAATGTTAGTGTAAATTTTTGCTACTTAAATATTCATGCCATCAATGGCGTCAGCAAATCAAATCGGAAGTCACCTATCGCCATGTAAGTCTATAGGTTCCGAGGTCACATTGGTCCACAAATGAAATTTCATTATGGATGTTATTGAATTCTTATTCTTAAATTCGGGGGGGGGGGGGGGGCGCACTTCCATATATCAGTCAACGGGTATGATCACACCACCCCGAACTACCCACCTTTTTCACCCTACTAGCAGCTATGAATGGCCCTACCTTTCACTGTCCAGCAGTTATGAGGCATTTTCTTGACAAGGTGGCTGTATTCTGATGATTTACAATAAATCTATTGATACGTCTTCCTAGCATTTGTTCATGTTTATCATAATAGTAATACCATGTATTTGAAAACCAAGTAACAAGGCGTGTCCAAGGCATGGGGAGTGTAGTTCTAAAGGCAGCTCGGAATGCACCTACTTTTCACTGTCCAGCAGCTATGAAAGGCCTATTTTATGAAAGTTAGCTACGAAATTGGGCACCGAAAGTTTAGGGGTGAGCATACCCGTATGTTACTTAGAGAAATACCCCACCCCACCCCCACCCCGGGTACCAATTCCGTGATACACCAGTGACAGTTTGACAAGTGCTCATAGTAAATTTTCGAGGCTGCTTGTTGGATTTGTCTACAAAGGCTCGGTCTCCCAGGAAGACACAACTAACAAGGAGTCCCTAATTACGGTCTCAAGACTTCAGCAAAGAAACCTAATTGCAATGTGTAAATAATCTAATATAAATAATCTAATCTTATAAAATTTTGTTATTTTTTACGGTGCAACAAAATGCACCATATCTTTACGGGCATATTGATATGATATTACCCACGTGTTACATACGCATCACTGTAAATTCTACCCTTGGATTAATTAAGATGTTCATATAATTTACTAGAATTTCTCAGACATAATTGTATATTAGTGACTGAATGCAGTTCAAGCCGGTCGCTGATTGGTTGAAACTCTTCAAATTCTTGTGTGTTATGATTAGCAAAGAGGTGTAATCCATGATATGGTAGTCAATAACATGGAACCGGTCTTAATGATACTAAGCTCATATATATGATTGTAGAAGTTTAACACTCTTTTTCGCTGGATAATCTATTTTTTAACCCATGGTGCTCCCGCCCTCAGCTAAGGGCATCTTCACGATGTGATCAGATGCCATAATAACCTGATGAAGCCCATAGCTCTGTATGATAGATAGATTGCAGCAGAGCAGAGAAGAAGACCGTTAAACTTGTTTATTCTCATTCCAATCGGGACATAGATGAATTTTCAAACTGACAAATACGTAAATGTGGTGGTTTACAATCGTGATCCATTATGTTGTTCTCACGAGTTTACATTTTACACCAGGTCATTGCAATTGGCACACGTATCGAACATCGATTGATCAATTCTCACAGACTTGCATGGCAGCACATTCACATTCAGAGCACAGTTCTAATCACTGCCTCACTCAAACCAACGACCTGTACCTAATTAACAGTTAGGTGCCACGGAGCAGTGTGCAACTATTTTGGTAAAAAAAGTTCTTGGAGCAACTATTTAGGTACGAGTTTGCTCAACACCCACACGAGACCCGACCGGGAATCGATCCTCTGACTTTCTGGTCATGGGTCCAACTCCCTATCTACTCGGCCACAGACAAAGCCCACCTACAGTAGAACCTCCAATTAAGACCGCCTCTCTATTGAGACCACCTTAATGATAAGACCACTTTTGACGGTCCCAAACCTCCCTAAAGCTACCAAAATGAATCTCTGAATAGAGACCACCTCTCTATTGAGACCACCTAACACTGGTCATCCCAAAGGTGGTCCTAATAGAGAGAGACCATTCTACTGTACCTAGTCACTCTGAGTATCGGATGTCCTTAAGAGATTCCAAGCGATCAATTCAAGCATTGTTAAAGATTAGCAGACCGTCACTCTTCCACGCTTATAAAGCACAAATAGAAGTATATGTTGCTATCTTGCTGGTTTGGATAGTCTACGTATAAAAACACGATATAATGGTTAAATTAAGAATTAGGTCACATAGATTAATAAATTATGATAATGCAATCTCTTGTGAAATATTTCAGACGTTAATTTGACATCTGATACTCAGAGTGTACCTAGTGGACTTCACAACAAAGCCTCACTCCCTTCTCTTGACATAGAATAAAAACTGTGCTATATTAAATTACATTACTTTACAAATATTTCAAATACAAATATGATTTTTACTATGTTCTGTATATAGCTGCACACACAACCCCTTTGTTCTATGGATATGATCTTATGTTTTTTTAAATATGTAGGAGATATCCGAAATGAAATACTGTTATTGTAAGGAAATTCCACAGACAGGCTTGAAAGGTATTTGAAAGGCCGTGGAACCGAACTCACGGTCTCCTGCTAACACCAGATCAGTCATTATGTGTAGGACAGGCACTCTAGTCCACTGAGATAATTACTTTCGCACGCCTGTTAGAAGTGTTCATACTTGGCCAGTATCGATTGCGCAATGCCTCATCAGGCCTGTTGACGCCAATGATACTATTTATAGCCGTACTATTTTTGCAGCCTTACTCTAATTAGCCTCTATGCCACTGAATCTCTCTATGTCGAGTATGTTGTAACCTGACAGGACATTGCCGTGCCCTTGCCCACTTCTTTACAACGTCTGTTATCCTTCACTCTCTCTCCTCCTCCTGCCCGCAGCTGAGCCGTGGTCGCTAAATACATAGAAAATGCCTGGAATATGAGAAAAGACAAACGGTATCACTAACACTTATAAATATTTTCACTGCACACTTATTATAAGATATGTTTTAAACTGACTTAAAAGCCATACTTCGTTGGGTGATATCACTAATCTATTGAAATATAATCAGAATATGTATATCACATGTCAGTTTAATAAATGATTATTTGACTTGACTTGACTTGACCCTATCCACTCGGCCATAGACAAAGCCTACCTACCTAGTGGACTCATAAACAAACCTCACTCTTTCCCCAGGTGAGCCGTGGTTACTAATAAATACAATAGGATTTTTTACTATGTTCTGTATATAGCTGTACATACAGCCATCCTGTTCTATGGCTATGATCTTATATTTTTTTTAAATAAGTAGAAGATATCCGAAATACAATATTGTAATCTGTTATTATTCACTCCATCCTTCTCCTGCCATGTTTTTAAAAAGCCTTCGTTTGCCGCACGGAACACTCACTGATCGTTGCGGTCTGTATAAGATTTTGGTCGTAGACAGGCAGTAGACTGAACTTGCGGCCTGTTGTGCCCTACACATTAGAGCGTTTATGCTGCATTCTGTTCTACTTTCAATCATTGTAATTGGACTCAATTACAATCAAGGTACTTGTACTTGGACTCAAGTACACATGCAAAGTACTTGGACTAGACTTGAGTCCGTAAATTGTAATTAGGCACAACTCTGGTACGTGTTGCATTTTATGTCATTATCAATCCTCCTCCTCCTGCCCGCAGGTGAGCCGTGGCCGCGGCGGTGGTGGTGTGCGGGGCCGGCGGTCCTCGGAGCCCGCGGGGGGCCAGCAGCCGACGCCGCCATGCCCGCCGTCGCCCACCCTCGCCCACCTCACGCAGGACGAGATCCAGGTGCTCAACGAGGTGTTCTACCGCCAGGAGCAGTTCGAGCAGGCAGAGGCCAACAGGATCATGTGAGTGCACGTAACAAATACAATGTTACAATACAATACAATACAATAATAATTTTTATGGCGCAAATTCCAATAAATGTTCATGTGCGGGACTTGTTGGCCTCCTTAAACAAATGCTGCTTCAATTAAAATTTAAAAATGGTAAGAGTCTTTGATTGTTTTATGGATAGGGGAAGTTTATTCCATAATTTAGGTGCTGCTACTTAAATCACCATCACCATTAGATTTGGTTCTTGATTTAGATTCCTTGAGTAATAGGTTATTAATCTGCCGGGCAGTAATCTAGGTTATTTGATGACCGTAGTAATAGGTTGAGTTCAGACAGGTAATATGGCCAAAAGCCAGTGAGGCATTTGAAGGTCAGTGTTAAGATCTTGTATACTATGCGTTGCTTGACTACCTTGTGATCCAGGAGATCCAGGGGGGGCAACATACTGGTGGCATGTAGCGCCCACCCTTTACCATTCCACAATACGGGTTCATTTTGCACTGGGGTTTTGGTGTGTCCGTTATTGTTTTGTAGTACAGAACCCATGAAATCCATAATGCAAATAAGTGCCCCCCCTTTTTTAGGCATTTTTCAGTCCATGTCATACCTACTGATAGAAACAATGCCAATTGTTCGTTACAAACTCATGAAATCATTCTGGTCTTGACGGCACAATGGTTACGTAAACTTCAACTAAGTCATTCTGAGTTCGCGGCCGGGCATAACTGAGTGGCGCCAATGTTACGTTGTAATCAATGTTACTTCTTGGTACACACCACTTTTCAGTCCATCATAACCTATTGATAGTGCCCACATGTAAACAAACGTTCGTTTGAAAACTTAGATTCGTTCGGTCTTGTGCCTTTTGCATGAAGAATTTAATTGAACTTCTAGTGAGCACTGGCAGATCCAAGTATTTTGTTTTAGAAAAAAAGGGTAATGAGCGCAGTTAAAGGGATTTCATGTTTTGTACGCCAAAAACTATGAAAATAAAAGTATTTTTGTGCAAAACCACCCACCTGGATCGGACTATGAGCAAGTGGATAGATAATTTTTTTTTTAAATACAGTGTTCTGTATCATGCCAGTTTCATGTCAAGTCATATTGTATACATACTATTAGTTCCCGTACAAGTTTATTGAGGCTTCCGTTAATTAACCTCTGATTTGAGATACCCACCATAAACAGGAATACATTCCTCCATAAGTATCCATGAAATGAGAGTCTGATAATAGTTATTGGCGAACAGAGACTATCGGGTTATGATGAAAGTAAATTAATCATTATCATGGGTCTTACCATGCATATTATTAATGTCAAATAATAGTGTGTCCCAATGCTAATTAGTATGAAATCTGTGATGCACTGTTCATTGTACAATTACGTGTTAATTCCATAGGATACGCTGGTACCATGTGCATATTGTACGTTGATTGCAACATAAAACATACCTCCAAATTAAACCACAAAACAATTTCTAGCAAAGAAAAAAATCAAATTCAAATTAATATGTGAGGTCAACACTAAGGCGTACATACACCAATACACACCCACTTTGCATAACCATGGATCATAAGATTCATACCCACATATCAGTTGGCAAAAATGATAATGCGTTCAAAGCGAATGTGCGTACACAAACAAGCAAGCAAGCAAAGAAACAAACAAACAAACAAACAAACAAACAAACAAACATACAAACAGTGAGATGACTGAAGTCCACAATGTCGCAGCTAATCAACAATCCTAATCAGTACATTAGGGGTCCGTTTGAACCCCATGGGTATACGTTTTGTGATATCTTTTTATCCGCTCGGTAGTTATTCTTTTCCTTTAAGTACTTGTCACCCTATATTTTGCCTTCATAAGAACTGAAGATTGTTTGATTTGGTTTTAGATATTAGCACGTAGATAAAGAATAATCGGTTGGAAGAGAAAATTACATGAATGATTGGGGTCCTAATGGACCCCTGCTGTACTGATAAGGTGTATTTGTTAATATGCTAATGAGGGTTAAGACCATAAATTGTGGTAAAACATGAAACACAAGGGAAAGCCTTTGTAACCTTTATTGGTAGGTCTATCTGATATCTAAATATCTGCATAAGTATGTACCAATGAAAGGTTACATTATATCTATATATACGAGTGCTGTATACTTAATTTAATACTTAAATATAGGGCAAAATTAAAGGATAAAAAAGATAGAAAACTATAAAATCTGTCTCTATTATTTATACCTTTAAGATCAAAATGTGAACTCGTACTCTGTGAACCTAGACATACATGGTAGACTTTCATTCCATTTAACATATAAATGAATAAACTTCTCTTGTGCACAATGTATATCACAATGCCATGACTCATCCAAGCATCATCTGTGCCCGTATCTAATTTGCATTGTCGACTGCTATGAAAGCCGTGGGTTTGGGGGTTCAGTTTCAAAGTAGGAGGACCCTTTGTCTGCTCCCGTACCATTAGGACCAAGAGCTCGCATAGGGACGCCCACTATTTGATGTTCACGAGCACATTTTTGCTCTCTGCCTCCCACATTTTTGATGATGCACTCCTCTTTTGCGACCACATCATACATAGCGCAAAACGCATGTGGAGCATCATAGACTGTGTTATATTGTATCTGATGGAGAAATAGGTTAATTGATGCGTTTGTTTTCAATTTAGCAACACTTATCATTGACCCTTTCCACTTTGAGTATACAATGAAGTTCTTGGTCTATTATTTGGTCTGTCTTTTCATTATGATTTAAATGTGTTTTCCCAAGTTTGCACGTCGATTAAATTTTATTTCTCCACCCTCTCCCTCTCTATCTCTCTCTTCCATCTCTTTCTTCTTCTTCTTCTTCTTCTTCTTCTTCTTCTTCTTCTTCTTCTTCTTCTTCTTCTTCTTCTTCTTCTTCTTCTTCTTCTTCTTCTTCTTCTTCTTCTTCTTCTTCTTCCTTCTTCTTCTTCTTCTTCTTCTTCTTCTTCTTCTTCTTCTTCTTCTTCTTCCGTGATAGGAGCTTGCTTGTCATAGAAACGATAGAGAGAACACAGCAAAATTTCCATTGTGACTTAACAACATGTTTACACTAAATATGGACCTGTAGAAGTAGACAATAGCCACACAGACAACAAACAGTGATGTGGTCAATATGTAACTGCACGGCTCATACATCTCTGCGTGTCAAAGGTAAAAAGCACTCTTTACATTATCCAGTCCAGTGATGGCACCAAGATGGAGTGAGGCAGAGAATAGACAATAACTAAAAGCTTGAGCATCGGGTGTCATCGCTAGTGCAGTTGGCTCACAGCAATTTATAAATCTTTCAATGTGTCATTTTTCTTTCTGTTTTTTTTTTTTTCTTTTTTTTTTTTTTTTTTTGGGGGGGGGGTAATGGTGATAGAGCATTTAAAACAGCAGCACCTAAATTATGGAATAAACTTCCGCTGACCATTTGACAATCCAAAACTCTTGTATCCTTTAAATCCCAACTAAAGCACCATTTGTTTAAGGAGGCCTGCAAGCGTACATCAATATTTAGTGCAATTTACGCTATATAAATTTTATTGTATTGCATTGTATTGTATTGTATTGTTTTATGCACATCAACCATCACGGGAAGATGATTCCCATGATATATCCGTATACCTTAAGAATTTAGTAACTATAGCTCTTGATTATTTTAGCACTTGTAAACTACGCTATTAAAGAAATACGGTAGTTCTTACACATGTGCGTGCGTACTATTTCATGTAGCCAAATGGACCACTCATTTCTAAAAGGCACTTACTGAATACGAAAAATACTCTCAAGAAAAGCAGACTGACAAATGGTGTGTATTACTCCAAGCCTTACAAAACACCGTGGTATCGTTATTAGACCGTGCTAATTCTTTACTGACACACATTTGTGAAAGCATTTCCTTGAACGGTGACTGCATCCTGAAACATAAACTCATGAAACTGTAGACAAACATTTAATAGACGAAATTGCTGTCTTGCTGGAGTGTTGACGTGG
Source organism: Streblospio benedicti (assembly GCA_019095985.1). Classification (NCBI taxonomy): domain Eukaryota; kingdom Metazoa; phylum Annelida; class Polychaeta; order Spionida; family Spionidae; genus Streblospio; species Streblospio benedicti. The sequence goes on along the minus strand of CM032664.1, from coordinate 58,206,671 downwards.
TCACTACATCAGTGGTTTGTAATGAAAATAAGATTGAAGATGAAATTCATTTTTTGTTTAATTGTCCTCTTTATGCTGGTACTCGAAGTGTTTTTATGCAGCAGACTTAGACTTTGTTGAGGCATTTTGATTTATTGTCACTTTAACAACAAAGTTGGCTACTTCCTGTTCAGGCACTGGGTAGTGTCCACGGAGGAAGTCGTCTCGTACATGAAAAAGAAAAGATAGCACGCTCTTAAGCCGCTTTTATAAACGATCTTTTAACATGTACTTGCATTATTGTTACTGTTAGTTATGTCCCAGGACCTCACAATTAAACCTTGTAAGGTCTGTAAGGGCAAGATGTCCGTGATGTATGGTGTAGCATAAAGTGGCCACGTAACGAGAAAATAGCCTACTGTAGTCTGTCTCTTGTTATTTACACCATTAAAATGGCCGTTTTCAAGAACATGTGAACTTGTACGCTGTTGGCATAGACATACATGGTAGGAGACTATATGCACATTGACCTATTTAGGATATACTATGTAAGTGAGTTACATGAACACTATACGTATGGTGTATCAGTCATAGGCAGATCCAGGTTTTCGGAAAAGGGGGGGGGGCACTTAAGGAAAGAGGGGGCGCACTTACGGGATTTCATGAAAAACCCTATGAAAATGAAGTATTTTGGTGGGAAAAGTGGGGCGCGCGCCCCCTGCGCCTATGTCAGTATAGCACGTATGTACTGCAGTATGTAAACAGTACTAGTATAATCTGCACATACTTGTTCATTTTACTTTGTACGCAATTAACCGATATATTAGAGCATAATTCCTAACCACCTTTGCCAATTCTGCACCAAACGATGTCAATTTTGTAGAAATCCATTTTGATTGAAGCAAGTTACGGGACAAAACGTGTGTGTGGTGGATTAAATACGAAATATAGTCGTGCAGGTAGCGCTGATTACAGGTAGTGGAGCCCAGTAGTAGGTTGCCCACTCGCAATTTCGTTTGCACATAAAAAATTTCTATTATTTATTATATTTTCCTTGGGAGGGACAAAGACTGTTCTAATTTCTGCATCAATTTGGACCTTTTTTCAATCAAAAATAAAATTAATTATTTTTTCATTTTGATTTATAAAACAGCAGAAATAGAACAGAAAACAAGGAAAATGCGACCAGATGCTGCATACCATATGTCACAAATCTTGTGTATTTATGATATTGTAAAGATATTTTTCTTCGGGTGTACTTCTTGGTTTATCAACCCCACACCCCAAACAAACAAACAAACAGACTGTACCACAATCACTATACAATTTTCAAAATAATGGCTATTCCCTGAACGTGGTGATTGTGATTGTGTTGGTAGAAAGTATTTATGTACATAGTTCTTGGAAATACATCACTTTCTTTAAACTGGTGTATTAAAAAGGCGTTGTCTTTCAAAGAACTATTACGTACATAAATTGTTATTCCTTCTTTGTGCTCTTTCAGAACTGGGCTATTAGTCCCCCAAAATAATAAGCAAGTCCAAAAATATTTATATTTTACTTTTTATTATCGCTTCATGACTAGTAAGATAATTCTGATAAACATAGATATATATTGCTTATATTTTAGAAGTCGAATAGCATAGAATCAATAATAATAGAACAACATAAGATA
>CM032664.1:58181660-58204917 GCA_019095985.1 Streblospio benedicti | reverse complement strand
GGCTGTTAATATCTTGTCTCAACTCACACGGTGGCCGCAAATAACACTTGGCTACATAACACAATCAAGTGAAATAGAACTCCTTTCCTTCAGTCCAAACTCAGCAGTCCTTTTTAATTTCTATGCTGCCGTTGTACTGAGGTTGACTGTGGTTGTCTACATCTCATACGTGACCTTTTGAAAGGTGACTACACCCCGCCACCGTACTTATCTAATAAGTTGACATTTGTGAGGCACGTTTCATCATTTTAGAGTGTAGCTCACACAATGGCTGCAGACAGACGACTTTGCCTCCCTACGTCTACAATGCATCTCGGCGCATCCAATAATTGTAAACACGCTTTTCTGTAGCCATAAACTAATTCTTCTATGCGAACATCGGCTGAATATGATGTTGACTGCGCGCCCCACCTCATTTGGCATCGTTTGATGGTACATTTCCTTATTGATATTAGGCCATGGGGGATTATGGTGTTTTAGGTGGTAAGGGAACGGTCATAAATGATGGTACCGGGGGGGGTCGTCCATGTTTGGGGCTCAAAGAAAAGGTTAACCCCCCCGCCCCCATCAACATTTTAAAAAGTTGAGTGACCACCCCACCCCACCCCGCGTAAGCAAAAGTCCTCGACATAGTCATTGCATTTTTGGACAATTGCTTAAAGAAAATATACCGTAGCGTGATAAAAAAGTTCAGGGACCCTCTCCCCCCATAAAAAATAAAAAATAAAATAATCTATGTTACACAACGAACCCAGTTTTGTATTTATCATTCTTTTCTAAACAATTGCAACACTGTTTCCAAAATATGAAAAACTAATCCGGCTGAGTACAAGCATGATAACCATAGTATCACGCCTCTTCGAAGAGGGGTGATAACCCTCTCTGGGTTATCCGATACTTGTGGAGGATGATAACCAATGAAATTACATGAAAAAGAATGCTAAATGCTAAAACGTCCACGTAAACTCGGCCAACGCACTACGAAACTATATTTACCCCAGCTAAAGAGGATTTCTAGAGTCTTCTCTTGATGGGCAGGTATTTTTTGAGTATGAGACAAGAAATGTTAATACGACCCTTTGTGTTTTCCATCAAAGGAAATATAAAGGAGACTTGTGTTACAGGAAATAAGTTGACAAAGAATAGAAAACATGACAAGACATTCAGACATAGAGCTTCTTTTGATACGACGGAGTTTTATTATTTTGATTGCACCTGGAAGAATGGTGGGTGCATTATCTACATGGGGCTCATTTTGTTTTTTGTTTTTATTTAAATAGTGGCTCTGCTATATTTGAAGAGAGAACTTCCGTACAATGAACTTATTTGGATGTAATTTGTTCTGTTCTGCTGTACCTGTCGTGTAAAAGTGGTTCTTCTGTACTAATAACTTTGGCTCTCTCATAATTCTATCAAAATTAATTATAAAATACGTGTAAAATCAATCAAAATATTTTTCACACAAATAAATCTTTAAAAAGAGATCGACCGCTCCCAAAGAGTGTGGTGTGTAAATGTTAAATACGCAGCTTCATCGCTAAACAGTCCAAAGTGTGCTTTTTCGCATGTATCTAAGGTGTCTGTGCTTTTAGTCCGTCCTTGTCAGTGTATCAACTTATGTGGTGATTTACAGGAATAATCTGTACAGTACAGTGCCACTGCAGCCAAACAAGACACTAGCAGCCTTCTTTCCTCTACTTACCATACATATAGTTGGTGAGTGTTGAGCAAACTTACCTCTAACAGGTTGCACGCTGCTCCGTGGTACCTACACTATGAAATAGGTACAGGTGAGGCGAGTCAATGCTAATGTGAGTAATTAGCATATGTGTGCACTACAGCAGCAAATGCTATATGCAGCCAGTTAGGTTGTACGCTCCCCAGGGAGCTGAGAAAGGTATAGAAATGCAGTGTCAAAGACAACGTCAATGACCTGGTGTAAATTACTCAACAGAGCAGTACTCCTGGATAGTAGATTATAAACCCCGACACTTACATTTTTTACATTTTCCTAATGTAACAGAAAACTCAGTGATCGGCCCATGGTGAGCAAAATACCCCGTTGTCATGGTCTAGGTCATATAAACACAGGATAATGGGGTGATACAAACGGGTGAGACATAATTACTGAATGCAGCCTCATGTATGTGTGGCTAGTTGTGAACACCTGTGGTCGCAAATGTGGGCATGCTATCAAGGGTTATAATGTTGTGTGTGCCTTTTCCCCTGGTAACCTGAACTCTCGTGTCTTACTATATGTCGGATAGTACAAGTGTGCCATTTCTATGGGTCACTTTTTTAGACATCTCGGGTATAGTGATGTGTCGAAACTTTGTGATTTTAGTATAGTTATGGGTCTAAATTTTGTGATTTTTGGTATGCAGTGTAGCTATGGTTTTGAAATTAAGTGTACATATATTGTTAGTGTAAGTTTCATTTTGTTTGATACTGACATAAATTTTAAAATGCCAACAGTTTGTAGTTTCATTATTTGATAGGTATAGACATGGGTCACTTTTAAATTAGTATATCGATGGTTACCGTTTCGATGTTCTAAAAGGCACACCCGTACCCACTTTTTTTTAGGAGAGACACCCCTAAAAAAAACTAAACTAGTTTACATTTGAATATGACCGTTGTCCCTAGAGACACTTCTAGACAATTTTAGTCAGTGAACTGCTATTTTCATTATACACACATACCCACAAGAATGAAACACCATTCTTATATTCAACACATGAAGCATGTGTTCAAATGACGCTTATCATTTACGCAGGTAGTCTCTTAATCCTGATAATTTACGTTAATTGTGTAAGCCTCATATCAAGTCCAGACGCTACCTGGTAATTATCGATCCCAAGTATAGCGGGAGTTACGTCACTTCCTGGAGTAATAGACGTATAACGTGTCTTAATTGACACTTAATTAGTCCACCAAACGTCAGTGTATGACTTTATTGCCTTGTAATTGACACCACGTACAATGTGAAAATTGCCTCACGTTCTCACCTATTGAAATAAAGCAAATGTCCAGTAACCCTCTCCTCTATTATTATTATTATTATACTGAATAGAGTTTCATTATCATATGCTTAGTGGTTTGCGTATATCGGAGTTACTGGCAGTGGTATTTTGGACATATCTCAGCATGAACATTCTGAAGTTTATATTCTTACTTGCAATGTTTATTTCTTGTGTGTTTACTTGTAATGTATTATATGCATACAGTCAAATACGTTAACTTGGCCATTGCATCATAGTTGCGGTGCTGTCATGCTATAAGGACAAACATTGATCCAATAAGTATCTGTATCTGTACATAATTTTCCATAATTGATGTGCTTCCTTTGAAATCTGAAAGTGTTCAGCATTTTGTAGACAAAATCAAAGAATACTATCACGTCACAAGATAATTATTGCTATAAATAATAACACATCTACACGTCCGTCACTATATTCGAAGAATAGTGATGTGACCCCGGGTTTCCTGTGTGACCCAAAAGGGACTTTGTAATTACAGTCCTGCCTCCCACCCCCACCCTCAGCCCCACCCCCGGTGGGGAGGGGAGGGTGCATCTGTGTTGGGTAGGAATGCACCAAGGTGAGTCCAAAATGTGGGGTCTTTTTTTGTAAATTGGGGGGTCTGAAATATGATCTTTGCCAGAATAGAGGGTCTTAAATATTGGTGTTTAAAACAAGACATTGAATCTATATGAAACTTGAAGTCAACAACAAAATATCACCATGCTTCAATTTACTTGTTTGCAAAAGTGAGGGACTTTACTTTGAGATTTAGAAGAGAGGCCTTAGATATTTTGTCAAAATCGGCTTGTCAAGCTGAGCATCAATACCTAACCAGCCTGTGGAAGAGTTCCAGAAGGCGTCCTGGCATTGGCTACTTACCATTTTACAATTAGCCCTTGTAACAAAACCAAAACAAATGTACCACTACACGTCACATTTTAAACCAAATAAATTGGTTTTAATGATGAAAACAAGAAAAAAATATTTTTTAACAAATATCTGTCATATGCGAAGTCACTGAAACACGTAATACGTAACAGTTAAACTACAAACTTGCGTACGTGCGTACCTACGCTTGACGTTTGTGTACGACAACAAAGTAAATAATCAAACAACAATCCGCGTAAATCAATGACGTATAACAGAGACAGTTTTTTATATCAATTTTTCTTCTGCATCATACGGTCAAGGACGTTATGACGCAAGCGAGATTTATGTATTTACAAGAAGTCTTTTAAAAAATACCTACATGCGCGTTCTGCCGCACAGCCAAGTCTGCCAATAGCGTCCAGAGAGCAAACAAGTGAGTTTATTTCATGTATAAACAGGTGTAAAATCCACTGCATATACTGCAAAACTAATACTGTACTATTAGTCCCAGAGCTCACATGGATTTATTTGTGTTTTGAGGTCCGAATACACGACCGCATGTTTCTATAGTAGAATTTACTACGGATTCAAAAATTCGTTCCTCACAAACGTAAGTGTAGAACAGAGTGCGTGAGAAGAGCTTCAAAGTTATTTATCGTCAATTGAAATTTGAAAATCAGTGAGGTGACACCAGTTGGGGGGGTGGGGGGGGATTTAATGTATTCCGGATCTCTTCTGTTTCAACCCGAGCAGCGCCGGGTATACAGCTAGTTATTAAATAAACAAACAAAGAAATAAATGAATAAATAAATAATAAGTAAATAAATGAATAAATAATTAGATAATTGATAAGTGAACAAATGAATACATAAATGAATAAATAGATTCGTAAATAAATTAATACATAAATAGATAAATAGATAAATAAATAAAAGAAAAGAATAAATAAATGAATGAATGAATGAATAGATAAATATATAAACAGATAACTAACTAAATAAATGAATAAATAATGAAGAAATAAAAAAAAAATAAAATAAACCAGTAAATAACCAAATGACCCTGTGTTGCAGTTCGTGCGCGGCAAGTGGCGCTGCAACCTGTGCCACAAGCGGCGGGAGGTGATGTGCGCGACCGGCATGTGGTTTCACGGCGAGCAGTCCCAGCCCACGCTCAACAGCCGCGTGTTCAGGAGGAAGATCTCAGACGTCGACATCGAGTCCGACACGGTAAGGTCGCCACGTGAATGGAGACTACACTTGGTTTGGGCTCAATGATGATTTGACTAATAGGGGGGCTATAGTTTCTAGATTTATGTATGCTTTGCAAGAGGAACATGGCTGTAGTAAAATGAGATTTTTGTCCAAAGGTGTGGTTGGGCCCCGAGCAACCCAGCACCCCAACCCGCCACTACGGTGCATGTTGAGGGAGTAACCTTCCAAGACATCTTGCTAATTACTGTGATATACCAAAAGATGCGGAATTTTGTCTAGGTTTTTGGGTCCAGCTGATGCCCAAGTGGGAAACGACAGGGATTTCTTGCATGAACTGGTTTCCATGGTAACGTCATGATAAAATGGGGGGGGGAGTATATTTAGGAGAATTACATAACTAGATATGGTTATGGCTGTTTTATCTATAGATATATATGATAGCTCATATAAAAGGTATTAGAATCTTCTGTCTATTGAATACCAAACTTATGCTGATAAGCTAATTAGCATACATCTAATATTGAATCTATAAATAAATCTGTGGTTGGTTTGGGCCTCAATGACAATTTCAATACTAGGGGGCTATAGTTGTTAGATTTATATGCTTTGCAAGATGAAAATTGAGGGAATGAAATGAGGCGGGACCAGAATGATACCATCATCCCATAAACCGGACTGCAACATAGGCATTGCGCCCCCCCCCCTCTCCCCCTCCGCACCTTTTTCACCAAAATACTTCATTTTCATAATTTAATACGGTTTTTGGCAAGTCCGCCACATTTATTGCACGTACAAAACCAATTAAATCCCTTAAGTACACTCCACCCCCGCCATACCCTTTCCCCAAACACCTGGCTCTGCCAGAGCCTGCATCTGGTGCTTGTTGAGGTATTGAGCCTTGATGAAAATCCATTCACCGACATCTTTTTTCAAAATTACCAATCACCACCATTGTAATGCGCAAATCACCAGTCACTAACAATATATATAATAGGTTCCTTCACATTTCACATACTTAAATACAAACAGTTCTCAATTCACCCTCAAGATTTAGGGCTTATCACCAATCCCATGTTTTATGTCTGACCCGTAGTGTGACGTGTCCTCCCACGGGCCGCCGGTGGACTGGGAGCTGGGGTCGGACTCGTCCCACCCCAACACGTACAGCACCAAGACCGACTCGGAGCTGTCCCACTACTCGCTGGAGCACGGTACACCAGCACTAATACACTAAATCAAATTACAGTCAAAAAGATTTATATAGTTGCATGAACTTGAAATGTTTCTGTTAGGCATATCTCCAACAACACTTTGCATTTAAATTGATGATGTTCAGTGACTCAGGCGCCTTCTCTTTCACACACAGGGAGAAACAAACACAAAGTATATTTTTATATGGTTGTAGAAGTGTAGATCAATTCCAATAAAATACTTATTAAACCAACAGTATCTATGGACATACATATACGTCATTGGGAACATCTTTTGCGTTCGTTTGCCCCTCAATTACGACCACCTCTGTAGTGAGACCACTTTTATAAGACCACTTTTCACGGTCCCAAACCTTCATAAAGCTACCAAGATGAGCCTTTGAATTGCGACCGCTTTAGGCCAGTCCCAGTGGTGGGCCTAATAGAGAGATTCTACTGTAAAATACAGAATAACTAATGTTACAGAAACCTCCAATTAAGACCACATCTCTATTGGGACCATATGTATAATAGACCACTTTTTACTGTCCCAAACCTTCACAAAGCTACCAAGATAAGCCGGTGTAGAGAGACCACCTCTCAGTCCTCTCTGTTGAGACCACTTTAGTTCATTCCCAGTGGTGGGCCTAATAGAGAGATTCTACTGTAAAATACAGAATAACTAATGTTACAGAAGAACCTCCAATTATTAAACATCTCTCTATTGAGACCACCTCTATAATGAGACCACTTTTCAAGGTCCCAAACCTTGGTAAAGCTACCAGAATAAAAATGCTCTGTATAGAGACCACCACCTCCCTATTGAGACCACCTGACACTGTACAGAATGACTGATGTACCTGCTGTTGCTAGCTGCTGGGGGTCGTCTGGCAAAGCGGTTCCCGCGGCGGCGGCTGCTCAGCACGGAGGAGTTCTCGGACATGCTGGAGGACGAGGACGAGGCCGACGTGGACGACGAGGCGTTCCTGCTCGAGCGCCAGAGGAAGCGACAGGAGAGACTACAGGTGGGGGGCAGGGGAGGTAATGTGGCGGGCTGGCTGGCTGGCTTGATGGATGGCTGACAGACTGGCTGGCTGGCTGGTGGTGGCTGGCTGGCTGGCTGGATGGCTGGGAGGTTAGGTGGCTGGCTTCGGTGAAGTGAATGGCTAGTTGGCAGGCTGACATGATGGCTGGCTGGCTGGTTTGACTGGCTGGCTGGCTGTGAGAGGTTGAGGCTATGTGTGATTGTGTGGCAGAGTGCATGTGGCTGGCTGGCTGGCTGACAGGCTGGCTGATACAGATGTGAGTCATGTTTTGAGATTGCTGGCTGGTATAGCTATCTAAGGTGTTCTGTACACGAGCTGGGAAGGTGGGTGGTAGCAGCAAGCACCTGCACCTGCAGAGACACTATCAAGTGCTGCCAACTCCTCAAATTTGAGTCATGTGTGCAAATCATGACAATTAGTCGTATAATGTTAAAATCTGCACGTAAACTTCATTCTAAAAACATTTACCTATGTATGACGTGATTGGAATTGGTAGTCATGTTTTTTCTACAGTCAAAATAAAACTTCTTCACTGCATTTGAGTTCCATTAACAAAACTCCAAACTGACAGAATGTACCCATGTCCCGACCATGCTCACTGACAACTTTCCTATTCTAGATGCAAAGAAAGCTGAACAAGCGCCGGCACCGGCGGTCGTCGGTGGGAACGTGCACGCAGGAGGACGGCATCATCACGGACTACACCACCGACCCCGAGCTGGCGGCCGAGCTCGAGGCGCAGGCCTGCCCCATGCACGGCTCCCAGCAGCAGCAGGAGCAGAGCTCAGCACAGCATCTCAGTCCTCACAACTCGCAGCAGCAGAACAAAGAGCGCCGCGTGTCTTTTGAGGATGAAAAGCCTCCGACTACGGTGGCAGCGGCAGCAGCGCCAGTGTCAACCCCCCCATCGACGTCGACGTCGAAACTTGAAGTGCCATTATCAGGGAGCCCGGGCAAGAAGCATGCGCATGGCGGCAGCAAACACGTGGACACCGGCCCGGGGCTGGCGCTGCCGCCTGCGGTGGGTAGCAGGAGGAGTAGGACGGATAGTCCGGCGTCGTCTCATCGAAGCACGTACTCGCATGGCTCCCATCACTCGAGTCATGGATCATATCAAGGGGGCTCTGTCCACCACCACCATCAACACCACCCGTCTATCCACGCGTCCGGATCACACAACTCTCTGCAGTCTCATCACAGCGTGTCATCCGCGGGACTATCACCTTCCCACTCCTACACCAGTGGTCAGTCGGGTGGCTATCGCGGTGGGGGCGCGGGGCGCTCGCCCCACCGCTCCCCTCACCGCTCTCCCCGAGGCTCACTCGTGCCCGACTCACCGCCCACATCCATGCCGTCACCGCTCGGACCTCCAGGTCCCATCGCCCTCAGTGAGCATCGGCGCAGATCCAGAGAGGCCTTCCGTACGAATCCTGCTGACAGTGATGCTGCTGCTGAGCCCATCTCCATCCAGATGCTGGCGTTCCACTCCTGGCGGGGTGATGCAGGAAACCAAAGTCCTAATGGCCAATCAAACAATTGACGTAAACGTCCCACATATGGTGGCTATGTTTAATGTTGATTTGACGGACAATCAGGACAATCACCTACATCAACATGGTGACATACCAAACATGAGGGTGGGTTCATAATTTATCAGCCCCTATTTCCAGACGTGCCATATTCCTGTTGTAAGTGACTTTTAAACATCTTTAAATCAAACCCCCGAATGCCCATTACATGCTTTTTTAGTAATCAACATTTGACATTGATTTAAGTGTCATCTTTACCGCAGTTATCCAAATATGACATTTGAATATATTTAAGTGTCCATAAACCCCATATTTGAATATATATTTTATAAGTGTATTTTTTACTGTTTAGGAAATAAAGCAAAAATGGCAATGTAATTTCAACTAGTAGATATATCACAACTCACTTAATATGTCAGAGAGTAAATTCAAATACTGTTAAAAAAATACAACTTTTTTCAACTCCCCCCCCCCACTTCCACCCCCCGTGTCAACTTTTGTTATCTTTTGCTACACCTCCCCCCAAACATGGCGGATGACGTATGAAAGTGTTATTTGTGAATTTGATAATAAGGCCAAAATAGATGAGGATGATTAATGACATTTGGATCTGTGAACTCCAATCGTACAAACAACATCAGAAAATTGAACTGCTGATGTAAAAAAACTAATGAGAAAGTGGTATCACATGCTATTCTGCATCAAATAATACAAAAGTTATGATTTCTAATTGCGTGCCGGCCATCTTGGACGCCATCTTGAATTTCTCAAAAGCCTCTAGGACACACACTTAATATCCCCCAGATATGCAATAATGAGGTCCCAATTAAGGATGTATAATCAATCATAGTAATAACTTTATCGACCGATGGGCGGTTAGGTTAGAATATCTCATTTTGCACCCTGACTAACAATACATAAACTTGACCTATCTACTTGTCCGGTTAGGTTTGTGCGCGGTGAAGCTTTGGAGAGTCACTCGTCCGACTCTGCGGTGCTGCTGAACCGAGGCCACGATTACCTGCTCAATCCGCACCTCTCCGCCTTCAGGAAGGAGGATCTCTACAGCCAGGTGCGCCACTTCATTCATCCCCACTTTCTGCCACAACAGACCATATCCAAAGTTACTGATGCCTGCAGCCAATCAGAGCAGCTCATTTGCATAGATATACCTTAAAACAGTCTCATATGGTCCACCCCTTTAAATATATGATAACTGGGGATTCCCCACGTCAATAGCTAAGTATGTTAAACACTGTGTACTGCTTTTAAATGTTTTGGGTGTTATTGAAATATTGGTGTTATACCACATGATTGGTGATTTTAAGTATGATTGTATGAGATCAAATCCACGCAATACATTCGCAATACGGTAGCATCAATGGATGTGGCACTGATATATACATTATGTTTTCAGCACTTTCCCCTGTAAATCCGTGTCAACTATAATACTATGCCGTTCTATTTGCAGGATTTTTCTAACTTTGGCTCTCTGGGAAGTATGGGATCTGGCACTGTATTTGTGGATGACCCGATGAGACCCAGGTAGATTTAGCATGTGCAAAATGAGCTCATTTGTATGCCTTTGTGTCTGGATAACTTCATGTTTGTCTTCTTTACGATAATCCTGGCTCTCACTGATGAGTATGATTAGGATGAGGTTGCGTAGCACAGTGAGTACAACGTACAGTTATTGAGGGGATTCTATGCTATTTTTAAATATATCCAATGTTGGGCTGGTAATTATGTCATCACTGAGAGTGATCCAATCTTTTTATTGTCCTAGGGGAGAATGGGTGTTTTTAATTTTCAGTCCGTGTAGAATTTGAGTATTTTAAGTCTCAAAGAGTTTGCAGATCTGGTCCTCAATGTTGAAAGATGCACATAGTGTATCGCAAGAATGGCCACCAGACCATTCATAATCTTCAACAGCATTGTCAATCTCTGCTGCCTCCTGCTTTCACTGATCCCAATAATGCACCTACTATTTTTAAACAGTGGATTTGCGAGTTATATTTTTTTTTAGGTGGGGGATAGAGGATATGTCCAACCCCATTCTCTGGCTATTCTCAAGTCTCGGCAAAACTCCAGTGCCCTTCTCGCCAATTTTCTAAGCATTCTCATTTCACAGTAAATTTTACAATCGACCCACATTTTCATTTCTCATAAAAAATCATGCGCCATTCTCTTATCTCAAAATATGTATATTTCCATAGGCAGGTCCAGGGGATTCCGGGGCGCGCGACCTCCCTTTTCCCACTAAATTTCTTCCTTTTCATAGGGTTTTTTACACGTCCGCCATCGATTACCAGTACAAAAAAAAAAACATGAAATCCCTGAAGTGCTACCCCCTTCTAAAATCCTTGATAGGTGCCATTGATTTCCCCCTGTTTTCCCCCCAGATCTGACACGATCCCCAAGCAGCTGGCGCTGTGGCAGGCTGAGGGCCCCGCCGCACCGCCGCCCAGCGCCGCCTCCATGGCCCCCAGCACCGGCGGGGATGACGTCATCTTCACCATGGGCTCGCCGCGACCAGCACCAAGGTAGCGTGTGCAGCCTCTGGGCAGTCTAGACCCTGGTGTGGCCTCCACGAGGTGCAAACTGGACCCATATGGCTCCAGGCTAATCAACTAGACATCGAGAGGCAGAGAGTCTTCACAGCTCTTATCCAAACCCAGCTAGTGGATAAAATAGCCTCCCTCAGTGTACGCTGGGTAAGGTAGGGGTCCATTCAGTCGGTGAAGGCCAATTCGACTTCCAACCGAGGCAGCAGTCGCCTATGAACATGTCAGTGAGCCAGCTTTAGGGCCTTACATCGGTTAAAGTGTCACAGCGACACGGCCATTATTTGAGCCATGACGCGAGACACGCGCGCATTTACTCTATACGGACATCATATTGAACAGTGACGCAGAATATTTTAGAATGTCTTTAAAACGGGACACGGGACACTTATTTTCAGCTCCCATGTAGGGGCCTAAGTTCACTATCGCTGTGTTGATACTTCATCTGTAGGCAGTCAGCTCGAGTAACTGAGTGCTTGCCATGCCTCCATGAACTCCATGCCTATATACGAAATTACAACCCATACTGATAGATAAAGATGTATCTTGATTGTTCTATTATAATATGACTTTATTTCAGACACAGTACAAGAACCAGTTCACATATATACACAGAATTGTCAATATCAATACATATTCACAATTTAAAACAATTAAATACATACAAAAATCTAGGTCAATTAAACACATTTACAATCATAACCACAAGTATATAAATGTCTGTTCCTATATCAAAATGTTCTTTTTTTTCTTTTCCTTCTTGGGGGCTTGAAATGGGTGGGATGTGACATACCATAGACATTGTCATGTTAATATGTTATTGCAGACAGGGTGTAAGCACAGAACCAACACAACGTCCACAAAACGAGCCCCCATGCCTGCTTACATTCCCTGCTTGCACGAGGCTCATGTTACTGACGTACTTTGTGTAGGTTCTCGAGCCCTGTAATCTTCAACTCTCCTCTTACGACAGACGAGACCGGATCATCTTCATCCTCTAAAGACTCCTATAATAGGTAGGCAGTTTTCATTTTTATTACTTTCTATTTGCAGAAAGCGCATTTGTTATCATGCGTGTTACATGTGTATATATAAAATAGCAATTTCCATCAGGCTTACGTCATGTGTGTCGTGTGTTTGACTCGAATTCGCGCTTGATAACTAAGCAGTTGCTTTTTGGCACTGATTAATATTCAGAAAAAGAATAACTAGAATATTTCTAATATTGATCTTACAAATATTGTTAAGTTACGCCCACCCTTCCACTCATCCACTCACCCGCCAACCAACCAACCAACCAACCAAACATACTTCCACCCAGCATCCAATTAACCAACCAATCAACCAAATACTCAATTACCTTTGAAACATACAACCAACCAACCAACCAACCAACCAAACATGCAGCCACCAACCATAGGCAGATCCAGGGGGCGCAAGAGCCACACACCCTTTTTTCCCCACAAAAATACTTCATTTTCATAGGTTGTTTAGACGTCCGCCATCAATGGCGCGTACGAAACAAATGAAATCCCTGAAGTGCCCCCCCCCCCCGCCCCTTTTTCTAAAAACCTAGATTTGCCATTGCCAACCACCCATGTCTGCCCGCCTGTAGACTGCTGTCAGGCCCTCGCCGCTCCCTCACCCGCGCCCGCACCATCAGTGAGGAGATCGACGCCCCCGCCGCCGCGCCAGCCTCACCCAAGGCACTGACGGACGCCGGCAAGCCGCTGGAGAGGAAAGACTCCCTCAGCGCCGACATCAAAAACCTCACACGTAAGCCGTTTGCTGCAGTACTGTACTGGTACGTCATACGTATGCTGTTGCCGTAGATGCGCTCGCCAGCACTCCGTCAGACGTTAACCGTCCGTCATACGTACATTTTAGTGACGTGACGATCTGCTGACGCTTGAAGGAGTGCTGGCGAGCGCATCTAACTCATATGCATAATATTTTCTAAAGAAGTCATGGGGCATGTTGTCACATCCCACTAGCATCCATTGTACATCTTTGTACATCTTGGCCTACAGAGTATTAGTTTACATGTTCTTGAAAAAGCCTCACACGTAAGCTGGAAGCGATGATAAAGAGGGTGGTGGTAGAACATTTACGTCTTGTGTATTATACAGTAGAACTTCTCTATTAGGACCATATTATGTTTGTTGATAAGGACCAAGAGGTCGAATCAATGTCAGAATAAAACTTACTTTTTTTGGACATTTTTGGATAAACACAGCTGAAAGAAGGAAAAGGTAGAAAATTAAAAATCTATTAGGACCATCTTTGGGACCAGTGATAGGTAGTCTCAATAGAGAGTGGGTCTCTATATAATACAGAGGTTCATTTTGGTAGGTTTATAAAGGATTTGGATCTTGAACAGTATTCTTTTTGTAGAGGTGGTCTCGATAGAGAGGGGGTTTGAGCTGGAGGTTCTACAGTAAATTGTAGACAACTAAAACGGCAGCTATAAATGTGATATAGCCCCTTAGAGTTGGAGAAATAATCCTCTGTACTCTAGTGTACATTTAATCGGATACATTTATTTCAATAGCAGACGTTACTGCCTGTGTAATATGATTGCTGAAGAACAATTTAGTAATAAACGATTTTGAGATGAGTCTATAACGTCAAAGTGCCGTATGACGTGTATGGCCCGAATCTAGGATGTAAGATGACAGACTTGGCATTAAGGTGGCTGGGTGGCATTTGATGATTACAAGAACCGCTTCTTTAGATCTGATATCATCGTGTTCCGTTCACTATCGCCAAATGCAATTTGAAGATTGCTGCAAAAATGAGGATTGTCCGCGTGCATGCAACAGGTGTAAAAAGGATCAGAGAGTTTTATGTTTTGTATATAATATATGATATGTTGTGGGATATAGGCACGTCAATGCAAACGTAGATCACTGATTTCAAGTGTCTAATATGTATATAGTGTTTAACACGTGTAAAGCCGTTTAAATCATATTTTACAAAAACAAAATGAAACTGTAAACATTGGTAATTTTATGAGAACAGTTTTATGTTTAACATTCATGTTAACAGGTAAGCAATACTTTTTCTATGGAAAACGGCATATTATTGTTGCCACCATGTAGCAGCAGGGTGTTTTTTGCATGTAGTTTGAAGGTACAATTAAAACTATCTATAATTGTAAATGTGGTGATTAATTTATAGTCGTGATTCAAGTCGGGTTCTCACGACTTAACATTTTGCACCAGGTCATTGGCACACTTAGCACATTTTGCAATGTAGTACATTCTGCGCACAATGTTAATCACTCACACAATTATTCACACGACCTTCAACCCAATGACCTGTACCTTTTCAACGTGAAAATGCCACGGAGCAGTGTGCAACTGTTTAGGGATTAGTTTGCTCAACATGCATCAGAGCCGACCGAAAATCGAACTTGCGTCTTTCTTATCACAAGTCTAACTCTGTATCCATCCGGCCACTGAGATATAACACTGGCCCCACTGCATTTGCATATACATGTACGTTAATACCCATGTTCATTTTTTCAGGGAGGAATTCAACAGGAAATCAAGTGCGTGTGGTTTTGACGAAAGATGCGGACGACAAAAATTATAGAAGTAAGAAAAGCAGAATAAAGGTTGAAAAACTGAGTTGCCCTACATGTTTAAAAAAAACAAATGAGAACGTCTACTCAATTTCTAATGTTTTTGTTTATTTATTTTTTGGTTTTTTGATAGTTGTTGTTTTTTTCAACATATTACGTCTACCCTCACGATGCAAAGACCTCCGATATGGAGGTCCTACCATTAAATAGCGTGTATAACAAACAGAGCCAAGGCTAAATCAAGTTTTGAAACATCACAGACAGATCCAGGATTTTAGAAAAAGGGGGAGGCACAGTTAAGGGATCTCATAGGTTTTGTAATCTCGATCGATAGCGAACACGCCAAAAACGCTATACTATGAAAATTAAGCAGTTTGGTGGGAACCAAGAGGGACCACGCCCCCCCCTGATTTACCTAAGATAACACACAAGACTCCATGGCAGATCCAGGTTTTTGGAAAAGGGGGGCACTTACAGGATTTCATGGGTTTTTGTACTCTCGATCTATGGCGGACGTGCAAAAATGAAGCATTTTGGTGGGGAAAGGGCGCCCCCCCCCCCCCACAACCCACGGATCTGCCTAAGATCACCCGCCGCTGTTCCAGCAGCTGACGGGCTGGGCATGCGCGTGGTGGGCGGCAAGCTGGGCCCCGAGGGCAAGCTGGGCGCCTTCGTCACGCACGTGCAGCGCGCGGGGCCCGCCGAGGCCAGCGGCATCGCCGTCGGAGACCAGGTGAGGAGGGGGGCCTCTCGAGTGGGACCACCTTTGGGACAAGTGTTGCGATCTGGTTCTAAAGACCACCTCTCTATTGGGACCAGTGTTCTCAGGTGGTCTTAATAGAGAGGTGGTCTTAAGAACCTGTCTATTGGAACCTCCATTGGGATCTCTCTATTGGGACCAGTGTTGAGTGGTCTCAATAGAGATGTGGCCTTTAGAACCTCTCGATTAGGACCACCTTTGGGACCAGCGTTTTTATGTGGTCTCAATAGAGAGGTGGTCTTTAAGAACCTCTCTACTGAGACCATCTTTGGGACCCGTGTTCTCAGGTGGTCTGAATAGAGAAGTGGTCTTAGAACCTCTCTATTAGGACCACATTTGGGACAAGTGTTCTCAGGTAATTTCTGAAAATAAGAGCATTTATTAACAGGCTTACAAATGCAGTAAAAAAATTGTTATGGGTAATACATAAAATATAATAGAATCAGAATATCATATTTACAGGAGATTAATTACATAAAAAATGTTACTTCTTATTGCCAATGCTTCGTCAATAAACATTATGAAATTGACATTAAAAAGGTCACTTCGGCCACTCAAAATGCATTCACTAATATAAAAATCCCTTAGAAAATTATAGTAAAAATGACCATTCACTGCAGATTCTGGAGTGGGACGGCAGCAGCCTGGACGATGCCACATACGAGGAGGCGCGGCAGATCATGGACAAGTCCGGAGACACTGTCCAGCTGGTGGTCATTCACAGCAAGTAAGGCTAAATAGTCATCTATCCAGAATTGAGATTTAGGGACCATTACTTATTGTATTTCAGGGTGGGGTGGGAGGATTTTCCAAAAATGCTGTGAAAATATTAATAGCCCCTCCACGAATCTCGGTGAAAAAAATGGTAACACCCCCCACCCATCCCACCCCCCTAAATTGTATTGATAAAAATTGATGACTTCCTAACAGTTTACGCAATGATTGACAGTTAAACCAAATCCTATTTGATGGGATATCCATAATATAAAAACCTGTAAATTTTAGTACATAATCTCTAAATGAATACGCGTCCACCTCCAAACATTGTGACAAAAGTTCATTACCCGCCCTAAAATCCCCTACCCCATCCCGTTATAAATGATGAATGGTCCCTTGCCATAAACCGTTCATGAATCTCACTATTATATACCTACTGTCTTAAAAATCTCTGCGACCATTGTCTGCATGTATCTATGTATAATTACGAAGACATGGGCATTACTGTCTTTAAAAAATTCTCTACGACCATTGTCTGCATGTATATTTATAAAGCTAGCAGACAAGCACTCATATTCGGCTGCACGCGGCTTTGATCAAGGCTTCTTGTTCAAGCGTTTCCCCATCTCGTGTATACATGTCATACTTCCGGTTGGTGAAAACACTATATACTGTTCTTGCTTTGCATTATAAACCATGTTTCAAAATTAAAGAAAAATAAATAAAAAAAACACACAAAAAAAACATTTACACAATCCTCTATTCTTATTTATTTAATACAAACTGTTAAAGGAAACAAACCACGGAATGGAGTGACGCTCTTAACAGATAGAAACCATAGAAATACAAACAATACTACAAATGGCAGTTCTACTGAATGCAAATGCGCACGAATGGATGAATGCCGTCTGGGGATGAATGAGTGCGTTTTGTTATGGCAGGGATAATGAACAGTCGTTTGTGAGAAAAAGGAAGTTGAGGGTTTTGTATTTGACGGGGCATTTCATCCGTTCATTCTCGTCTGGGTGCTGAGCTTTATCATTCTTTTTTAATGTAATTTCATTGGTTATCATGATTTAGAAGTACCCGATAACCCGGAGAGGGTTATCACCCTTCTTCGAAGAGGGGTGATACCATGATTGTTCTCAGCCGGACTACTTTTTCACTTTTGTTTTTAAAATGGTGTTGCGATTGTTTAGAAAAGAATGATAAATACATTACCGGATTCGTTGTGTAACATGAATTATTCTATCAGGATTCGTTCTTGTGGCGCATCAGGCTCGCCGTGATACGCCACAAGAACTCACCTGATAAAGTAATTCACATTACACAATGAGCCCGGTTTTGTCTATTTGTGTGCTGCTCCGACACCTGATCAGTCCACGTCTATTACACAATACTAACGACATTTCCCCTTGTTTAATAGGCACATGCAGGAAAAGAACAAGATGCCCGAGAAGAGTCGCTCATGGGCGTCTATGCAGCAAGGTACGGTTACAGCTTCATTATCGCTCAGCGTCTTTTCCTATCATTTTACAATTCTGCAAATGACATCTGAAAAGAGGCTTCTAGCATTGCCCTATGTCTGGTTTCAGTGTAGGTAGCAGAAATACACATGAAATGTGTATTGTTTTTTTATTTCTTTTTTTTTTGTGACATGCTATTCACGTTACATTTATAGAAGTACTCTGAAAATCAAGTGTGACGTCATCAGCCCCCCTTTTGATAGCGTCATGATAATGGGAATCATGATTTAATTACTTTGAGGTGTTTTCTTCTTAAAAATAGCTTTAAAATCCAACATTTCTATATTTTTTGATATAATTTTAATCGATTTCTAACTCAACAGATTCCTGTATATAACATGTTTTTATAATTACATTTGTTTACATAGAAAGTAACCAATTTGGTATCCAGTTATAATCTTATTGTTGATGTAATAATTTGTCATATGATGTTTAGTTTTGAAAAGGAACATGTAGAGTTCGAAATTGATGAAAATTATATTAAAAAAGATGAGAAAAAAAATGATTTCAGGGCTACTTTTTTAAAAAAACAGGTAAATACCTTAAAGTAATTGAATCATGCGACCCACTGCGTTATGCTACATAATAAAATCAAATAGACAGATAGTGGGAATGTTTAGATCATCCGTGCGTGTGTAAGGAAATTTCACAGACTGGTAAACTTATTTGAAAGGCCAGGAATCAAACTCACGGTCTCCTCTTCAAGCGAGACCAGTCATATGTGTATGGACAGGCGCTCTTGGCCACTGAGCTAACCTCTCGTACGCTTATAGACACGTTCAAACTTGGCCAGTATCACTATTGCGCAATGCCATTAGGTCTTTTGCTGCCTTGATACTATTTTTGGCCTCATACAGCCTCGATCATCAAGTCTCTTTGTCCCTGAAACTCTCCATCACCTCGAGTGCACGTGCTACATGAGAGGAGGTCGACGTGCCCTGACCCACTTTATTTATCCACACACACATTGTTTTTGGCCCAATTTATTTTACACATGTCACTTTACATGCTACGCTGTATCGACTTCGTGCTGTTACACCATTACCCCTGCCTACTGCCATTATGCACTCCATTACTGTATTGTATTACAGATAAATTTGAAATTATCTTACAACCTGAATCTCTCATGCATATTAAACACGCATGCTTAATATGAAAAGGGGCAAAAAGAATGGCTAGGATAATGAATTGATCGATCGACAGAAACTAGCAGATCCAGGTTTTCGTGAAAGACATGGGGGCGCAACTTCCGGTCTCATGGATTTTAACACGTGAAAGCTGAAGGACAGGACAAAAAACAGAATCAAATGAAAAATTTCTGTGAAAAGTAGGTGGGAAGTGCCGCCCCCCCCCTCCCCTGGATCTGCCTACAACACATTATGCACACTTAAAATTTCTGGACTGGAATTCTTGACGTTCCTGCCCTTGCACCGCTGGAAATGAAAGAATATTAATTACAGTTATACATGCCTGTCATCATATTAGTACACCCAAGAAGCACTTATGTCCTTGTGTCAAGTATGCGTCTGTGTATGTGGCAGAAACGACTAGATTGGATACGTACAGGTAAAAACCTGTGTATCTAACAGTTACATGTGTGTGCCTCGTGAACTCAGGCTATGAAATTACTAAGTGGAAATGAGCATAGAGGGTAATTTGATCAACGTCGGAAGACTTGCCTATTCTCGTGGCATCTTATTATCACGTTACTTTGACTTTGAAGATGAGTTCATGTTGCTCTTGAGGTTTATGCAACCTGCAAGGAATAGCATATAGTTAAAAGTTTTTTCTGGTGAATTGTTTATCTGTATTAATAATCTGAGGTCAAAGTTTTTGTCTTGAATTGCTTAGAAGATATAAGTGCTAGTGGTCACACGGCTTGTGAAGAGAAAGCCCAATGGCAGATCCAGTTTTTTTTGGAAAAGGGGGGGGGGGTGTACGTAAGGAAAGAGAGGACGCACTTAAGGGATTTCATGAAAAAAAACCCCATATGAAAATAAAGTATTTTGGTGGGAAAGGGTGGGCGCGTGCCCCCTGCGCCCCCCCCCCCCGGGTCTGTCTATACATACCTATACATTGCAATTGTATATAACCAACTCTGGCACGAAATGGCACGGTATGTGACATGGTGTTTGGAGTTGCAATTATTAGAGTGCTGCGATGTTTTCGGTAATTCTACGGTAATCATCTTCTATCTGGAATATGGCAATGTACAGTTTGGTTGACCTGTAGTCACAATGCTCTGTACAAATGCCACTGTGTTTATTGATGATTTTTATATGCATGGGCCCCAGCATTATGGGAGTGGGACGGGGGTATGTATACTACTATGATTTACAAGCACTAAACCATACACGGTACCATGTGAAAGCCTGGGTAACTAACAACACAAAGACAAATGGGATGCCAGGACATCCATTTGTGGGTGGATTTATGTTGTAGTATTATAGGTTGTCAGTTCACATGTTTAAATAAGCTAACACGGTCTTATGCAATCACTATTCAAATATTTTCACTAAATATCCATAACTGTTTTTATTGGCTGGTTTTGATTAAGCTTGCATTACCTTATAGACTGCGGTAGACTTTGTTTACAAAGGCCTGTATATCATCAGCTAATAGTTTGCTCATATTGTATATCAATACCATGTCACAATAATGGAAATATTCAAATTAAATCGAATGAAAATCAGCCATGATGCAAACGTAACTAAATTCAAATACTATCAAATGATATTCTCTTATGAATAATGGAAACTGAAGACAAACATGCATTCGTTCAAACTTCATGGTTTGTACAAAATATATTGATGGTTTAGCGAACAGTGTCACACATACATGTATATAAAATGGCTTTTTTATGTATTTTATTTTGATGTATTTTAGAGTCAGTGTGTCATTCGGAATCACTCAATGACATCTGCACACCCCGGGCGGGGAAGAGAATGCTGCCTAAAACCCCGGTAAGGTGATAGATACAATAACTTACATTTCATTCCCTGTCAGTCAAATGACGTAACAAACCAGAATGGTTCTATATGCAATAGTAGTTATATTTTCAAAATTAAATAAAGATTGCATAATGCACTCAGCATAATGTCAATTAGTGATCCGTAATGATCACCAAGATTGACCATTTGAGTGCCAAATTCAAGCACACTACCTCAAATAACGCGTTCTGTGCAGGTGCAACAAACCAGAGGGATGGTCGGTTAGTTGGTCGGATGGTTGTGTTGGTCGGATGGTTGTGTTGGTTGGTTGGTTGGTTGCTTGCTTGGTTAGTTGGTTGGCTGGTTGGCTGGTTAGTTGGACAGTTGGACTGACAGACGCAATTTCTTTTCTACAAGCCAGAGTCTAGAACTGCTATGGAATACTATTGAATGGTGTGCTGCTGCTGCTGCTGCTGCTGCTGCTGCTGCTGCTGCTGCTGCTGCTGCTGCTGCTATTTCTAATGGTTTTGAGGACCATTACAGTGCTACCTTTTGCCGATATTTGCCATTCACATTTCCAACTTGATATATAAACTGCTCTCAGCTTGATGAATGAGTAATTCAGAGTCACCATGAGATAGGCGTGATGAAATATACAGCAGGAACAACTTTGGCACGCTAGTGAAGAGAAACATTTAATATTTTTATGGCTGCACGCGACTTGTGGTAATGCAGCTTATAGCCTCCCACATAGAATCTATATGGCTTTGACATTTATGCGTAGACAAAATAGCAGGATGAAAATGCGACGGTGTCTACTGAGGTATCTAAAGTGTAGGTTTTTATTCTACTTGTTTGCGGTTTGTAAGTTTCCTTCTTGGAAACACTATTGCTGTACAATCCTGTTTATCCCGCTCACTCAATTGCACCTTGTGGGGTGCCTTCTATTTGCCCCCTTCATAAATATGTAGTTTGCACTTGCAAGTGATGTTTGGCTGGCACAACGTCAGCCAGTTTTACCATGGCGTGAAGACTTGAAATAAGTTCACTTGTTTTCTTTAATAATCGGCGAACCTTCCGAAATTCGTGGTCGTCACCAGGCTAACTAATTATTAATCTATTTATTGAGTGGAGGACACAGGGGACACGCCCCCACCCCTGCCAAAACCATGTTTTTGAGCCCCTCTTTACAGATTTGCCTGTACAATCAGAATTCCGGGGGCGCGTGTGTGAGCGCTTGTGTTGAAACATTTCAGTGGTCAGTTTGACATCTGATACTCAAGAGTGTAAAACCACAGCAGAAGGGGAAAATGGTAAGCAGTGGCGAGACGTGCTTAAATGTTTTACCAACTTACTTGTCCACCCGGCGTGCTACTTTGGCCAGACAGGGCGTCATATACAAACTCAACTCAAAGAGCACAATGACCCCTTTGAGCGTCGTGGATTTCACAGCTCATTCACACAGCCTTCAAAGCCCATCTTCATGTTTTAAGTATTAAGCCCGAATAGAGAAGGATGCAGTCTGAGTATGAGATGTCAAATTGACCTATGAAATGTTTCACCGGAGAATGGACTATCATAATTTATTAATTTAAGTCACCTAATTCTTGACATCAGATACTCTGAGCGTGGTTTTCCTGGTGGTAGCACAGTCTTCAGCTTTCTAATGCTCTGTGTGTAGCATTTATCTTATGCATCTCTTGCACAAACATCTGATTGGGACCGTCTAACACTGGACACAAAGGTGGTCCTAATAGCGAGGTTGTACTGTCCCCCAGGAGGAGATGAAGAAGCCGCCGCGGCGGGCGTCTCTGAGCTCGGCTGTGGCACGACCGAGCAGCCAAGGCACTGAGTTATTCAATGTGTGCCGTGCAGACCAGGTGGAGAACACACAGATAGCGCGGCCATTGTTTTATTAGCAAATGACTTGCTCCCTCAAATATTCAGGATGGTAGGACAAATGTATGAATGCCAAATACTGCAGATCATGGGCATTTATTCCACCAGGAATTCATGAGCTTTGGGCCAGGAATTATTATGTAAACAAGCTAAACACGTGGTCACCCCTTTGTTTTGCTATACATTAACTTGTCCGCCAAACAGAATTTAAAAATTTTTGGGAAAAATAAATGATTCTTTTACTACCTAACCCGTCCGGGGTTTTTTTTCCCAGGTTTTCCCCCCCAAAAATTTTTGTTAAAAATTTTTAACATTCCTTTCCCCCCCAATGGGGAAAAAAAAATTTAAAAAAAAGGGAAAAATTCTTTTTTCCCCTTTTTGCAACCCAAAGGGTTTTTTAAAG
>CM032664.1:58160645-58181560 GCA_019095985.1 Streblospio benedicti | reverse complement strand
AAAACAAATGGGATAGTATGGTATTTTGTGTGATTAAGGTGCAGTTCATATGTTTAATAAGCTAACACGGTCTTATGCAATCACTATTCAAATATTTTCCACCAAATATCCATAACTATTTTTATTGGCTGGCTTTGAATTAGCTTGCATTGCCTTATAGACTGTGGTAGACTTTGTTTACAAAAGCATGTATATCATCAGCTAACATTTTGCTCATATTGTATATTTGTTCCATGTCACAATAATAAAAAATATTCAAATTAAATCGAATGAAAATCAGCCATGATGCAAACGTAACTAAATTCAAATACTATCAGATGATATTCTCTCATGAATAATGGAAACAGGAAATAAACATGCATTCGTTCAAACTTCGTGGTTTGTACCAAATATATTGATGGTTTAGCGAACAGTGTCACACATACATGTATATAAAATGGCTTTTTATGTATTTTATTTTGATGTATTTTAGAGTCAGTGTGTCATTCGGAATCACTCAATGACATCTACACCTCGGGCGGGAAGAGAATGCTGCCTAAAACCCGGTAAGTTGATAGATACAATAGTTACATTTCATTCCAGTCATTCAAATGACGTAACAACCCCAGAATGGTTCTATATGCAATAGTTTTTATATTTTCAAAATTAAATAAAGGTTACATAATGTACTCAGCAAATGTCAATTAATGATCTGTTATGATCACCAAGATTGACCATTTGAGTCCCGATTCGAGCACCCCACCTATAACAATGCAGGTGTAACAAACCAGAGGGATGGTCGGTTAGTTGGTTAATCGGATGGTTGTGTTGGTTTGTTTGTTTGTTGGTTGGTTAGTTGGTTGGCTAGTTGGCTGGTTAGTTGAACAGTTGGACTGACAGACGCAATTTATGTTCTACAAGCCTGTCTTGTCAAGTCTAGAACTGCTATGGAATACTATTGAAATGGTGTTTCTGCTGCTGCTGCTGCTTCTGCTGCTGCCTGCTGCTATGCTGCTGCTGTTGCTGCTGCTGCTGCTCCTGCTGCTATTTCTACTGGTGTTGAGGACCATTACACTGCTTCTTTTTGCCGATATTTGCCATTCACATTTCCAACTTGATATATAAACTGCTCTCAGCTTGATGAATGAGTAATTCAGAGTCACCATGAGATAGGCGTGATGAAATATACAGCAGGAACAACTTTGGCACGCTAGTGAAGAGAAACATTTAATATTTTTATGGCTGCACGCGACTTGTGGTAATGCGGCTCATAGCCTCCCACATAGAAGCTATATGGCTTTTGACATTTATGTGCAGACAAAATAGCAGGATGAAAATGCGACGGTGTCTACTGAGGTATCTGAAGTGTGGGTTTTTTATTCTACTTGTTTGCGGTTTGTAAGTTTCCTTCTTGGAAACACTATTGCTGATACAATCCTGTTTATCCCACTCACTCAATTGCACCTTGTGGAATGCCTTCTATTTGCCCTCTTCATAAATATGTAGTTTCACTTGCAAAGTGATGTTTGGCTGCTGCACAACGTCAGCCAGTTTTACCATGGCGTGAAGACTTGAAATAAGTTCACTTCACTTGTTTTCTTTAATAGTCGTTGAACCTTCCAAACTCCGTGGTAGTCATCATTCTTGTTAACTAACTATTAAATATTTATCAGTGGACTCCCCACCTGCCACAACCCCCCCCGCTTTACCGATTTGCCTGTAAACCAAATTCCGGAGCGTTGAGCATTGTGTTGATACATTTCAGATCTCAGTTTGACATCTGATACTCAAGAGTGTAAAACCACAGCAGAAGGGAACATTGGTAAACAGTGGCGAGACGTGCTTAAATGTTTTACCAACTTACTTGTCCACCCGGCGTGCTACTTTGGCCAGACAGGGCGTCATATACAAACTCAACTCAAAGAGCACAATGACCCCTTTGAGCGTCGTGGATTTCACAGCTCATTCACACAGCCTTCAAAGCCCATCTTCATGTTTTAAGTATTAAGCCCGAATAGAGAAGGATGCAGTCTGAGTATGAGATGTCAAATTGACCTATGAAATGTTTCACCGGAGAATGGACTATCATAATTTATTAATTTAAGTCACCTAATTCTTGACATCAGATACTCTGAGCGTGGTTTTCCTGGTGGTAGCACAGTCTTCAGCTTTCTAATGCTCTGTGTGTAGCATTTATCTTATGCATCTCTTGCACAAACATCTGATTGGGACCGTCTAACACTGGACACAAAGGTGGTCCTAACAGAGAGGTTGTACTGTCCACTAGGAGGAGATGAAGAAGCCGCCGCGGCGTCTGGTGAGCGGGCGTCTCGAGCTGCGGCTGTGGCACGACCGCGCCGCCAAGGCACTGAGCATCCACGTGTGCCGCGCAGACCAGGTGAGAACACAGAGATAGCGCAGCCATTCACAGACTGTAAGCTTCATACATGTACTGTTATTATATAGCTAAATGACTTTGATTCAATTTAATGTCTTCAGGATGGAACAAAGTAATTTTGTCTTTGGCAAATACTAGTTGTCTCAAGAGGCTTTATTCCCGACAAAATTCATGGTTTGGCCAAACTAGGATCAATTATTTGTTCTACAAATTCAATCCAAATTATTATGTAACACGTGGTCACCACGTGTTTTATTATACAATTTTTTCTAATCGTAGTTCCTATTCAAAATGGATAGGAAAATAATTGAATGCCAAAACTAGTAGAAACAGTGGAATCTTTTTCATTTCTTTCTAACACGCAGTCACACAGTTTTGCTTGATGACCACGTTCAAATTTTGTAACTGTTTGATCATCACCATACAATATTAACATAAGCGATAAAAGCTTTATGCCCAGAAAACATAGTTCCAAATTTATTTCCCAGGTTCTTATGTTATACGAAAACTGGTGTATGACTAGTTCAACTTTGACCTTGAATCACCACCCAACATTAACAATATTTTCATGTCCTGAACATAGTTCCAAATAATTTCCGTTTGTGAATAAACCAAAGTAGAAATATCACTGCAACTTTCCATACAATTATCAAAGTATGTGATACAGGGCACCTATATAACAAAAAAATACCCATAATTCAGTACTTTGTATGTGACTTTATATGTAGATCACTGGCTTACCATATTCCTACCCCAGGTGCCGAGCCGAGAAGAGGGGAAGGGCGACGCCCCCTGCGTCTTCTGTCACGTGCACCTCATTCCGCGAAACACGTGAGTAGAGTGTTAAAGTGGCCACTCATTGTTTAAGAGATCCAGGTTATTTAATTTATCATAACATCCCTAGTTGTGTCTCAAAATTTAAACCAATTTTTGACCAAGAATGCTTGTTTGTTAGCCTGGTTTTTAATTTTTCACTGGATTACGATATTCCTACCCCAGGTGCCGAGTCGAGACGAGGGGGAGGCGACGCCCCCTGCGTCTTCTGTCACGTGCACCTCATCCCGCGCAACACGTGAGTAAGACGTTTCATAGTCATTGGTTTTCATGAAATTCCAAACTTTAAACCTTCACTTCCACTTTTTAGCAAAGCCCGATCATTACCATTTATCATTACCATTTTGGTATGTGTGTAGATTCTGATATATGTCTCTCCATTTTTGTTTTTTCATTTATACAATTATTCTGTTGTTGTTTTTCCAGGTCACTTCCAAATTTCAAAACTGCCATCATAAATAACAGCAACAATCCAGAATGGAATAAAACTTTCCTTTATCAGAATATGTCAGAGCAAGACGTAAGTAATATTGTTTTCACCAGTAATATCTTAGAATTTTACTTATTTATTTCACCCATTATTCAAAGATTACAATATACCTAATGCTGTGTGTAGATATGTTATGATGCCAAGCTCACTCATATTATTGTGAAGATTCATATATCCTGGTATATGAAAATAAATATACAGTTTATTACTTTCAACTAAAGGATATATACAAGAACAAACTTGTACGCTTTCACCCATACGTTGGGCTTCCTCAGACTGTCAATATCACAAACAAGTCTGAACAATACTACAGGATTAACAAGCTGTTGTTTGCTCCCCCTCCTCCTTCTGCTGGTTGCATGTGAAGAGAGTATAAGGGTATTGGTCTGTTTTAGTGTTGAGATAACACTAGCTTGCGCGAGTGGTGTCTAGGCCTGCTCGAGTGAGCGTTAGCTCACTCGAGCAGGCTAAGACACCACAAGTGCATAGCTAGTGTTATCGCCACACTAAAACAGACCACTGCCTTATTATTTCCTCAGTTTAACCAAATTATTTAACCTGACAGTGTTTACCGTTTACAACGTAGGGAGATAACCTGATCTCCTACGGCTCTTAACCAATCAGAATCGAGAATGAAAGGCAAACTGGGGAGAAAAGGCTGTTCCCCTTGCCCACATTTATATTCAGGATCTTGCTAATTACACTAATTGCAGTAACACAGCTGATGGATTTAGGCTTTATGCTAAATGTGATTTCAGTTGCAAAACAAAAGTGTGGAGGTGACGGTTTGGGACTTCTCGTCAACGTCGGCACCTCGCTTTCTGGGAGAAGTGCTCCTCGACCTGGAAGCTGGAATACTCAACAATCAGGTGAACAAGATGAGCGTGTGTACTCATTCGTAAATGCTGTAAATCATGTAACACCTACATACAAATGATTAAATGCACATGTCTATTAGCCATGTATAAACCATGCATTGGAAATACATAGTTCTAGATATATTTTTTACATTTATTGTGTTATAATTTTGTTGAAATTTGCTGTGGCAGCATTTAATTTCCATGTAACATTTTGTTTCCAGACGTATTGGTATGACCTGGAAGATCACGATGAAAATAATGGTCCTCTGCCATTACCGGCGGGAAGGAAAATACACAGGTGAACGTCTCTGCTTCACTAATGCTATTTATGGCTGTTATTCTACATACCCATAAACCCAGTACCAAGCCTGTTCGAACTAACTGTGCGATTATACAGATATATACCAGTCAGATACTAGATTTCCTGGAATTGAACATGTGATAGCAATGTTCAGGTCCAAATAGCTTACCGACGTTCACTTTTTAAGAAATTATTTTGCTGTGAGATGCGGTTACCTAGGGTATCAAAATCAGACTATTCTGTGTTAACATGATATGTTTTGCATTTATATACAGAACAACGGTCTTTTGATATTCTATTAGTTTTCTAAACACAATGTGCGATAAATAACATACTGCATCCATTACATGCTAAAAACGCCATCTTTGCATAAAGCCTAGAGCACAACTGGCAATACGGCTTCGCTACTGCTAAAACTCATGTTGACCATCGGGAGCAGTGCGTGACCCGTGCTGCGAAATTAAGTGATGGGTTTGTTTGTTGTTTTTCTTCTTCAAGACAATACGAAGACAGCAAATCTAGCAGACATGTTTAAGTTTTAAAACACGAATCGAAAACAACAACAATTAGCTTTTATCTTGCATTTTAAATTATTAATATTTTACCTTTGTATCTAAATGCTGCATTTAATATCTGTACTCGGCGGTTGTTTGCTACTAATGGTGTAAGTTTTTATGTAATTGTACATGTTTATACTTTTGGTTTTACATAATGGATGTATTTCAATACGTCTGAAATAAAATGTCCTTATCTTTTTATTCTTTTGCGCCCTTGCCCCGTATTCTCTTTATACTTGACCACGCCCAGACTTTCCGACCAGAGCATGAGTTGAATTCGATGACAATCAGAATTATACTTAATTCAGTCCCCTCCAAGGTTTCACTGAAATCTTCGCCTTGAACACTATACATCAAGCAAATAATGTGCATTGCAGCGCCCCAAACAATATGATTGTCTTTCATGGTGCATGTGACAAGAGAAGATCACAGGGTTTAGCGAATAATCCCAGGCTGGTAACCATGGTAAACGGTGTAAACGTTAATCTTTCAGCATAGAACATGATCTTCAATATGCAAGACAATGCCCAGTCACCCCCAAGCCTGTGATGGTGTGCAATTCGCTCTTATATTGAATAACAGTATATTAGAAACTTCTCATTTTAATGTACAGGTGCCTTTTATCGAGTGTTGATAAACAATACTTTATGATGTCGTGTCCAGGAATCTTAATGCTAGGTGTGAGTGTCACATAATTAAATTTTTATTTATGCAATATGTTCATATTGTAGATTATATAATGCTTGATGACCATATCGCTTTATACATATATTTAAGGCACATATTAGAAAGTGGGGAAGAAAACACTAATCTTTCTTTATCATCAAATTTTCTGAAAGATAGGGTTTCATATGTATCCCGTCTATATATAGGCTATACCTTGCATGAGTTCATTATGAATTATATGAAAAATAACTTGATTATTCTATGTAAGATCTGGTGAATCGGGGCTGCCATAGCAAGTTATGCAAAGGGCTTCATTATACTGTGTCTTGTCCATTATTGAATATATTCAGTATGCACAGTTTCCATATTAATTAGCGTCTAGTCACATATCCAGCCCAGTCAACATGAGACTTATGGGCTCTTAACTCCCATTCATGAACATCACAGACAACAGGCCACTTTCACGTAACCGTTATAGTGTAATACGATGTCCACTGAAGGATATACATGGCACTTGTGAATTATCGTAATTACGTTTATACTTCCATAAGTAGTGATATTAATGACCTCAGATTTAAAGTAAAAGTTGCAAGTTTATACAATGTCATGGCTACTGTATTTTTCAATATATGTTATATTTCATTTCACCAATAGTTAATTAAACGCCATTACAACTGCACTATTTATTGAAATTGTTATGCTATGGTGTATGTGATGTTATTTTAGGACCATTGTATAAATAATCTTCTATAGTGTTGAATTAAATTGCATATTTGATATGACTTCCGTTTTTTGTATTTTACCTTGTCTAGAGGTGTGGCCCAATTCAAGGAAAGCACTTTATATATAGTCAGATACAGAGGCTGTTATTCCCCTTTTGCCATCAAAATATTTCATTTTTACGGGGTTTCAGGCATATCCACTTTTGATCGTCTGAAAGCCCTCACACACCCTTGAATGCGCCTTGCCTTTTTCCAAAACCTGGATCTGTTAGGCTTAAACCACGTTCCCCCGCCACTTATGCAATACAACGACAGTCCAGCACGTTTCTGTGAAGCAATGTCTCAACAATAATCTCCATAGATATATTGGAAATTAACTGACTGACTATTGATATTAGAGTATTCGTTCACCAAGTCTATAGGGCTATATCACATGGCCTCATGATGTGGCCGAGTGGTCTAACTCGCCTGCCTCAAGTGCTAGGTGAATAGGTGCCACAGAGGTAGTGGTCCGGGTTCGAGTCCCGGAGGGCTATGTGATATAGCCCCTATAGACTTGGTGAGAAAGAATCCACTCAATAACCAATGATCTCATTTTATCTCTATTAGGATTGTGAGAAACGTTTGACGCCCAGGTACACAACCTAATCCACGTAGTCACACGTATGACGTTTACAATCTCTATCTAGGATTGCCAGCCTGCTAGGGGAGACCAACATCCGCCAGGCGTGGCGCAGTCTGCCGCTGCTGCCGCCGACGCCCGCTCACGACAAGATGAAAGAGCTCCTCAGCCGGAAGAGCCCGAGCAGCAAGCGAGACGTGAAGACAGACATTCAGGAGCTCCAGGAGAGCGCGTCGGGAGTATCACTGCCCTCACTGGCCGCCACCGGTAAGCCACCTTGCCCACACCAGTCATAGGAGAAACTAACATGTTTACAGCCGTTGTAAACAGGGAACGATAGTTTCTAGCTTGTAAACGAGTTTGTAAACACCTTGGAAGCTAACAGTTTACAGCCTGTTTCCAAACCTCTTTACATTTAGTGTTATTCTCATGCAATGTCCCACTTACCCTGAATGGAGAAAACACACCTCTTGTTTGATACTAGACATTTTTTATTGAATGAGTTTGGCTGCCGTATCACTTGAGTGTGCAGCATGAGGGAGATGCAGGCTGAGAAGCAAGTCCCAATAAATAGCAAATATTTTTTTAGATTAAATCTGCATGGCATTTCTTCAAGGGTAACATACTTTAAACATTGAGATCACGTTTGACTTACTTTTGATGTACATTATTCAATTATCTATGGCTTTTAAATGAGCGTAAAGTAGGAGGCAATCTAATGCACCACACTGTGGTGTTTGGATATTGTAATTCGCCAGTAGAAAATACTGAGGGTCATAATCTAAAAAAATATGTACATGATATAGGATTAAGACACGTATATTCTTCGTTAACATGCTGTATATATATAGACAAGCACTAGATAATTACGTGGTAAAAGAATCCTTCCCGGTTTGCTTGAGTTTGTGTATATATCAGTATGGTTGGGGGGCGTATGTGTAAAGTATGTATAGGCGATTCTATTAAGCATGCCCAATTAATTTAAACGTGCATGAACATCATATCACATGTATTATCACATTGTACCTGTCCTATATTATTGCAATTATAATTAGTTACCATTGATTTGGCTGTTCCCTCTGGTGAACTGTGATTGTTCCCATTGGCATATACGTCACAATATATTGCTCTTGTTTTGCCAGCACCAGAAAGAAGTGTCAGTTTAGAAGAACGAAGAGCAAAGACTCCAAATTTTGAGATTGAACTAGGGGCCTTTAAATCTGCTGAGAAAGGTAGTTTACAATTTTATTACCAAACATATTTACTGTTGTACCTTAATTTGAGTTTATTTGGTAGATCATGCGAATAACAAAAGACGCACTAAGTGATTTTACTAAGTAGTTCTCCTAGCCTAAGCATCCCCAACATTTGAAAGAGAACATAATACATTAATATGAGTAATATTGTTTCATCAGATGAACCAACTATGGGCAGTAAACTTAAGAGGCGGGTGTCAGGAGTAATGAATAAAGTTGTGGGCAAATTTGCAGATCGACGTTCCAAAAGTCTAGGTGAGTAATACTATCAAAGTTGTCTTCATCTGTGCTACTATTCCTATTACTATGGAAAGAAATATTTAGTCTAATTTATAAATGTTCGCATGTGTTTTGTGCTTAATATAAAAAGTGTTTGACTACTTATGTGCACGTGGGTAATAATAAAATATATTGTAAACAAAGTGGGTCAGGGCACACGACCTCTCGTCAGGTAGCACACACACTCGACGTGGTAGAATTTCAGGAACAAATAGACTAGATGATCAAGGCTGTGTGAGACCAAAAATAGTATTAAGGCGGCAAAAGGCCTAATGGCATTATGCAATTGTGATACTGTGAGCATGTCTATAAGCCGTGGGAAAGGTTAGCTCAGTGGACTAGAGCGCCTGTTGACACACATATGACTGGTTCAGTGTGGACAGGAATTCCATGACCTTTCAAATAACTTTACAAGCCTGTCTCTGAAATTTCCTTACAATATTTTGGAACCTGCTGAAAAGAATGTTGAATTGAACTACCTTACCATGCACCTTCCAAGTACGAATCGCCTCTTAAACATAACTCTGAATGCATCACTTGGACACATACAATAATTTAGCAAGTATTAAATATATTGCAAACTATGTAATTATAACATTAATCTATCTGTGACACGCCTCTAAATCCTGCAATCTGATTGCCTCGCAAACTCAGACAATATTCACTACATTCGGGCATGCATTCATACATGGTGACCGCCAAACCATGACATATTTCTTCAATGTACTCATAGAATCAACAGATGCAATGACCATCGACATTCAAGAGTTCACTGCCAAGCAGTCACGTAGACACAGTGTTACAACTCTTCATAATGTCAACAAGCCTGCTGCAGAGGGCAAGCTGGACAGCAGAAGGGGATCTGGTATGTACACTTACAGAAGTAGCATGCATTTCACAGAACAACCAAATATATTTTTCAAACTTCTCTCTCTCTCACACGTCTTTTAGCAATGTATCCGCAAGCACTGGGTAACAGATATATACCAAATATATTTATGTATTATATTGCTGGTCTTCTTTTGGCAGTAAATTGTATAAGTAAGCCTATCTCAAGGTTATGGGTTAATATACCTATAGTGATATGATTGGCTTTTGCTGGAGTGTGTAAAACATGAGGAGGAAAATATGCATGGATCAGGCGTACATGTAATGTCATTTCCTATTGATATGCACGTGTAGCATACAGGTATGCAGGTTGATAGTCTACTTATATAAATCGCAAGCAGGTAGAAGTCCTGCCACAAAGAGCACTGAGACATGAGGAGAAATATACTAAAAGCGTTCTTTGCATAATGTCATTATGATCATATCCCATCACTTGTATGGAAGTGAGTAGTATGTAGGGGTCTATATGCCAGGTGGGGTATGGCACCCCGCTGGGGTCGATAGACCCTTACATACTACAACGATCACTTGTATGAACATGTACCCTCGTTGCTCCACGGAGCAGTGTGCAGCAATCTGAGGTGAGTTTGTGAAGTCACTTGTGACCGCTCCCTAACCCCGTCGCTCCATCGACGCTGGGTGTGCTGTTCCTTGCATAATGTCATTATAATTGTATTCCATCACTTGCTCCAGCGACGCTGGGCGTGCTGTTCCTGACGCCGCCGCACCAGCAGCGCCGCAAGTCGTCGCAGTCGTCCACCGCGTCCTCGGTCGCCGCCGCCAGCGGCGCTGCGCAGCAGCAGCAGCAGCACGGAGCCGCCGAGTCAGAGGGCCACGACGACAAGTCAGTAACGTATTCTAGTACAGTACAACCTATTGAGACCTCTATTGAGACCACCAGTGTTAGGTGGACCGAGTGTTAGGTCGTCTCTTTACAGAGGTTCATTTTGATAGCTCTATGAAGGTTAGGGACCGTGAAAAGTCGTTATATGTCAGTTGGCCAGCAAATATTTTAATGAGTTTTTGGCAATAAAGAATTATTTGATTAATATCAATGCTCTCAAAGTCTCAGAGGACCGCGACCACGCGTCACTTACACTTTTTTTCTTGTTTGCTAGCTTGAATATTTGGCCTGCAGCAGGTCCTCTCCACTCTGAGCATCAGATGTCAAGCAAATTGACCTCTGAAATGCTTCGCCTGAGAGTGGACTGACATAATTCATGTGACCCGTTTGAATACTGCAACCTGATTGGTTGAACCCGCCACACCCATCTGCTGCTCACCTGTGATTGGTCACTTGACCTCATTTATATTCATCACCGGGCTGTGATGAATATAGATTAACAGTCTGTGATTGGTCAGATTTTTAATGAGAATAGTTATGTGTCAGAGGTCTTTTATTATACTAACACAGTAGATCTACAGTAATTCATATGATATCCAAACAAGCACAGATCAACACATCACCCACAGTGGGTTCATATGTCAGAATTATTTGATGAATATCAATGCTCTCAAAGTTAAAATTTTGTACTAGTGTATGTCTAATCTGTATTTAGTAAAAAATAAATATATTATAGTCTGTACTCATGCCCAGGCCATAATGACTTAGTGTGTATTTTAGTGACCTCTGTCCCACGCCTATGAGGCCCGCTCCAGAAGGTGACGACATCACCTCCATGTTGGGGCCAGGCCAGGTCCCTCCAAAACCAAGTCTAGGTAGTGTTGAACAAGCTCATTAGCCGTGTTAATTCATGCAATACAGTACTTTCTTCATACCAACAGCTATCACAATTTACCAATATATAACCCAATATTGAGGGCGGTATATACAATTTAGTGAGAGTGGAGATTCGGGTTTTCAATTCACTGAGAATTGAGATTTGACCTTTCAATTGATTGAGATCAATTGATTGAGATTTGAGAAAAGGGCTTCTGCACTGAGATTTGTAACATTAATTTATTGAGATTTTGAGATCAAGGGGAGGTATATACCCCCCTCAATATTTCGGCAACATATCTGTTTGCCTTTCTCAAGTGTGTGGAGTCATAATGCAAACACTATGACCCCAGGATTGCAAGTGTGTCACGTGTGTCAGTTGCCTGATGTATATTTCCTTATTATACTGAGGAAGTAGGAGGATAGATAGGGGGTGCCGGGGGGGGGGGCACTGACACACTTGCAATCCTGCAGTCATAGTGTTTGCATTATGACTCCACATTTTTGAGAAAGACAAACAGACTTTGTTGTCGAAATATTGAGAGATATATTAGTAAATTGTGATAGCTGTTGCTATGAAGAACTAACTGTTTTAACAAGTCTAGATAATACTGATTGGAATGAATGAAGCTACTTTACTTACATTTGATATTCTGATAATTAAAGCATTTCTGTAAATTTCGGATATTGACATTTTCAATGTACTGGTAGTAATATAGTATAACACTATGCAAGCCAAAGTAAAACAATATTATTTGAATATTACGTTCTGGTATGATATGTTAGGGGTCTACGTATATGTTGTGTTGATTATTAAGAAACATTCTTATATAAATGATATGTTACTTTTTGCATATAAAAACCCATACACTAAGGTTTACACTTGTGTTTAATAAGACTTTCTTGTTTAACACCGGCCACACATATCATATCACTAACCACACATATTACTGAAAGGTAAATGGTATACCTAGTGGACATACTTAAAATGACATCAACCTGTTACACAATCTAGTCAAACCTACACATTGAAACCTACATTGAAATCGTGAAACTGTGCCCAGTTGTAAAACCAACTTTACATCATTAAAGTGAGTACATATAGTTCACATAATGAGCGCATTCTTTATTGTTAGAGAAAATGGTGCATGGGGATGTGAAGCTGGGGCTGATGGTCACTAAAGGTCAGTTAGAGATCGACATCATCTGTGCCAAGGGTCTGCCCGTCAGTAACATCACTCAGCCGCCAGGTAACACGCCCTCCGTGACACGTGACACGTAACACGCTACCCGCGCTATGTATAGCTGCTTTAGGGACGGTGCAATATTTACCAGACAGGGGGGACAGGTACTTTTTTCAACGTGCGAAGTAGGGGGACCTGATATTTTGCATTCTCGTTGGGCATCGGACGTATACTTTTTCTCAGCTGCTGAAGTCCCACTTCAACGTGAACAAATTATTATCGGTACGAATTATTTAAATTCCTTTTGCGGATTCTCAACCTTAATTCAATTTTATCTCGAAGGTCAAGTTTATATTCATGGGAGGGGACAGAGACTTTTTTATGAATAGAGTACATGGGACATAAGTTTTTTATTCATCACATCAGCAGGGGACAAGACCTTTTTTCAGACAAGTTTTTCGATATGCTCCGGTCCCCACTGCCTGATAACTTTTGCACCGTCCCTTAGTAGATTAAATAAAGCTTCATGTTTATGGATGTACATTGTATCTTTTGTGTTGTATGACAACAAGTGTTTTCTGAAATGCATATTATGTTGATGTAGATATATTTGTCATTTTACAATGCATGATGAATTATTACCAATTTCAGATACATACGTGAAGACCTATTTGATTGGTAATGGTAAAAAGCTTCAGAAAAAGAAAACCAAAATCCTGAGAGGTTCGTCCGACCCGGTCTACCGACATAAGCTCAAGTACTCCGCATGCAACGTCCATGGACGCTTCTTACAGGTAACCGGCAAATGGATTCAGTATCTTTAAATTGAACCATTAAACCAATATCTGCCATCAGAATATGCAAATGACGACAACAAATATATTGTTTAAAATGATAACTACTATCTAATTTTGTTGAACAAGTTGAACAAAAAAAAAATTATTAAAATCTGTTTTCAATTGTTAAATACAGTGACCCCCACTTTCTTCATATTTCCTCAGCTATCCCACCCCATTTAAATTTGAATAATATAACTCAATTATTTTTGAAAACAAATTCTGTTGTCTTTCTCAAGTCATAGTGTTTGCATTATGACTCCACAATTTTGAGAAAAGATTAGCAAACAGATTTTATAATATTTAACAGTTATATTTGGTAAAAATCTTTTGATTGTTTGCATTATGATGAAAAAAACAGATACTGTATTGTACTATCTAGTCACTTTGTAAATAGTGTTGCAAATAAGCATGTTAAAACCGACACACTGTGTGTAGATCTGAGCACCGTGAATGCCCACTCTCTACAAACCTGTTTCAGGTGCTGATTAAAGAGAAGCTGAGCGGCTTCGACAAGAATCCGTGCCTCGGAGAAGTGGTCATCAAACTGGACAGCCTCGACCTCAGCTCTCACACAATGGGCTGGTACAAACTGTTCCAGGAGGCCGCCGCCGACTATGGCTCAGCAGAATCACTCATGTTCTAGCGGGTCACAGACCATACACATTCCTATTTTTGTAGCACATCGTTGTAATGATAAACCCAATGTAATCAAATCTGAATGATGTAATTTGAAACAGGTTTACCATATGATTCATTTAGTGGTAGTGTATAACATTGCAGGTGACCAAATTGAAATTACAAACATGAATTATTGCTCTTGAGAAAAGAGCGGATGGTGCCAAAGACACTAATATACCCATAAGGGATTTCCTGTAACAACCCTACATTTTTCGTTTATGCTTTTGCACATCACCACTGATTTTGTGCACGATGTGAAAAATTCAACCCTTTCTCACTGTGCTAAATAGCTAAATAGTAAATTTGCTAACTGCCCCCACAAAACAAATTGGACGGCTCACTTTAAGAATATTTTTGCATCGCTTCAGCAGCTGAAGTGAAAGCCTTGTGATCACTTCGTTTGTAACTATGTATGTATGTCTCCGGACAAGCTAGACCTTTTACCGGTGAACGGAGTTTGTTCAAACTTATTACAACTATGAGGTATGAGGAGATACCAAAGTGGTTCGATTTTAAGCACTCTGCCAATTACATTGTGCTTTCTACAAGGCCATTTATGACATTTTACTGATATTCAATGCATTTAGCCCAGCAAGAAAAATCAATTTTTCAGCCCATCAGCAAAGTCTACCTAGTGCGGTTTGCTGTTTGCTGCTATGTAACAGTAATGAGCCAATATGTATTAGTCAATGGCTAGTTGTGGCTGATAACGTACATTGTAATTGTGTACTTTAAATCAAGATTTCATTAACATTTTAGTAAACATCTTTGAATATGAATGAATATGAACAATGACAGAATACCTTTATTTCAGTTCACTGTACTTACATACATAGCTTTGAAACTATTATT
This sequence comes from Streblospio benedicti, assembly GCA_019095985.1. Classification (NCBI taxonomy): domain Eukaryota; kingdom Metazoa; phylum Annelida; class Polychaeta; order Spionida; family Spionidae; genus Streblospio; species Streblospio benedicti. Next base: position 58,166,435 of record CM032664.1, on the reverse strand, counting down.
GCTTATCATGCAACACACAGAGCAATATGTTTTGCTGAATATTGATCCCTGCTCTAAATTCATTCTGCGGTTTCTCCTCAAATTCATAGTTCTTAATTGTAAAGTATACATCGTTTCAGTATATTTCCCAATTGCCCATAAATCAACGCTGTTTTAGCGACGCTGTGTTCTTTGAGCACTTTTGATCTAGAAGCCAATACAGAAGTGTATGACAACACATTCATTGTGACATGATGTATTACTTAATACTTCTAATTTTTCAATACAAAATATTTGTCAATTAACAGTGACTGCCTTCATAAAGGTGGATTCCTGTTGAATTTTTGCAGGCGGGTATGGCGTTTGTTTGTTTTCATACTGCATACAGCATAGCACCCGATCGATTCCACCTGTTATGAAGAAAAGACCACCTTAACAATGAAGAGTTTTTTCAAGTTCCAAACCTTCAAAAAGGCACCATTTCAAACCTCATAAGAGAGATTACCTCTCTGCAATTACCTCTCTACCTGTCTACTGAGATACTTGTGGTCGTATAATAAGTAGTCTCAATTAGAGGTTTCCTAACTGCCTGTTCTGTAACAGTGTTATTAAAACCTGGCTTTATCCGCTCCAGAACAAAAGTTTTAGATCCCACACCGATGAGTACCATGTTGATGTAGTCTTGTGCAAGGCCTGATGCATCTATGAATCCAAAAGTTCTGCAGAATATTGTTGTTCATTAGTGGCGTGTGGAAAACATGTTTCAGTATTGTTTACCAAACTTCTATTTTTCACGATATCCTTCTTCTGTTGATTACTTATATAGAATTTATGATACTGCATTTTGATATTGTATTCTATGTGAATATCTGGCCATTTACGTTTTTCGAATGATAAAATATGCTGCTGTTCAAGTTATTAGTGACTATGATGACTATGATGCTTGCAATGACTGCTGATTGATGCATGTATGAGCAAATTGCATGGTTTTAGTGTTAAGATGATGAAATGCCTTGGTAATATAGTCACGGCAAAATACCTTTGCTCGTTGTCCACTATTTGGACGCACCACCCCCGGAAGGAATATTCCTTTCTTTCTGGATAACATCCTTTCATATTTTGTTGTGTTGTTGATTGCTGGTGCACCTATACAGTAATTATGCTATCATTCACAATTGCCAATCACTATTTGGTCATGCTGCTATTAATATTTTTGAAATTAAATGTTATAATTTCTAGGTGTTGTTATTTTTAATTCAATGTTCTTGTTTTTTATTTTATATTTTTGTTTAGGTAATTTCGTTTGCTGTGGTTTTATTCATTTGTGTATCCCCAACATGATCTCAAGTATGCACTAAAATAAGTGTACATATATCTAAAATTGTTGATTATGTGATTAGATAAACCTGTATTTTTGTGAGTACTTACGTTCTGTGTCCCCTGGTGCGTGGACGTTATGCATAGGGTTTAATATGTGAAAATAAGATATCCATGTACAAGTATGTGCTAATGTGAGTGAATATTTATGAATAATGTTGAATGGAAACAAAATGATCATGCATTTGCATTTGTTCTGAGTGGTTGAAAAATGAAAATCTGTATTCACATAACCTTCCATGTTTCTCATGTTGAATTTGTTAACATAGATTGGTCCAAACTGTATTGAACTAGGACATATTAGCGTTGAAACTGTTCATAAAACAGCTATTACTCATATATTATCATAATTTCGTAAGACTTCATACTTTCCAGTGCATATTGGGCTCCACTAGTGTGTCTTGTTAGTGTCGTCATTATCATCATTGTATACTTTCAGATACTATTTGCTTTTATCTGGAGTCAGAGTTAACTCTATTTTCTGACAATATTGCTAGACACTATATTTTTCTAACCTTTACATATCACTATTCATATAATTCTGCGGTGATTGCTGATTGGGTAACTGATGGTATTGTTTATAAAAGTGTGTGTGGGCTGCCTTTTTTAAAATCAATTTCTGGTTGCCATACAAGTTTCAACACCTGTAACATGCGGTCAGTCAGCTTGATAGTTACAATTGTAGCACTGTATTAGATGCCCCATTATTCATATTGCAATCAAATATAATCTTCATTGCAAAAACTTGTAGTTACTAGAAATGATAACCAATTAGCTTCGTACAATTGTGGTAGTTATACACTATCTGCTGGGCAGAGAAAGTATTGGTTTAACAACAATAGTTGGATCTAGTTTTGAATAAGGGATATATCTGTCATTCATTGGGGTTATATTACTTTAGTTTTTTCCCATTTGTGTGCAGTGTGGTTGCAATATTCTATTTACAAATGTTGGTTGTTTTCTGGCTATGAATGACGTTTTGATAATTATCCTGTGTATGTAGGCGTGGAAGTTGGTCTTGAAAATAGCATAGGTGTGATTTTCTTTATCATGGTATGTCAATTACATGAATATTACCTTGAATGTGGTATGTAAGAATACTGAAATTAACTATACATTAGTAAGTATACATTGAGGTAAATAGTCCTTATACTAATATTGATTGCCCAAATGTAGATGTAGTTGGAAATAACTCAATATCGTAATCTTTGGTATGTATTAGTTTGCTTAATGTGAAGACTGTGACTGTGCCAAGTGAACATGTGATCAAATAAAGTATTTTGAGACAATTGATGACAGAAAAATTTGATTTATGATTGCAAAAATGTAAAATATAAAACTTACTACAATGTATTAAGATTTGCACTCTCATTCAATCACAAACACAATATAAAAACAAATACCAATGTGAGCACGAAACTACATTCCCTATACAAACACCTATATAAAACGTGTGCTAAATGTCAATCAAGCTTCTGGCAGCAAAAAGAGACCTATGGATCAATTCCATGATTCAAATTAATTTTCTTGAGCATATTTTTAGTTTAGTTGAGCAATATAAAAAATGTATACAATATTAAAATTCAAACACAATCCACTCAGGCAAGTGCGAATCTGTCTGCACTTGGCCTAGACCGCTTTAAATGTGTATATTTAGAAATACAACAAACAAACAAAAAGTTCCCTAACTTTCCATGTAGACTACTTAGAAAAGCCCTGTTCATTACAAGGTAAAGCTGCCAAAACTACTACTGAACACTGGTTTTTGTCCACATCTCAAACCATTCTGTGAATAAAAATTTATAAATAATACTCAATTATGCCACCCTCTTTCTCGATTTCGCTTTGCTGCCATTCGAAACACCATTGACTGCTTTGCCATTTCTTGATTTTCCGTTTGCATACTGATCCTTCTCTGTCTTTTTGTCTTTACCCTTTTCCACATAGGATTTTACATAGAAATTAGAGAATAGGATGACTAGTGAAATGGCATAGAAAAATACTGCATAGTTGAAACCGCGTGGGAAATCACAGTCCGATTGGAAGAGGTTAATACTGGTGTGGACGATCACTGCGAAGAATTGAGCCTGGAAAAAAATACATATTGTGATACAATTCATCATAATCAACGTGAGAATCATCATAATAAGAATAATGATTAGAATCATCACGAATCGCATATCTAGTATTCATTACAATACAATACAATAAAATACTATTCATATAGCGTAAATTCCACTAAATGTTCATGTACGGTTGTAGGCCTGCTTAAACAAATGGTGCTTTAGTTGAGATTTAAAAGATACAAGAGTTTTGGATTGTCGAATGGACAGTGGAAGTTTATTCCATAATTTAGGTGCTGCTGTTTTCAATGCTCTATCACCATAAGACTTGGTTCTTGATCTAAATTCTTTAAGCAATCGGTAACATATCAAACGCCGCGTTTAAACGTTTATACAGTAGGCTATACAAAATGATTATTACTTACAAGTTGAAGACGGGTGAGGTATCTTTTCCACCACAGGTATTTCTGCATATGAGGTCCAATGGCTGCCAGTGCGTAGTAGGAGTACATCCAGATGTGGACAAAACTGTTCAGCATTGCGAGGAACCACGCTGGAAACAATTTAAATAGAATCTTAAAATTCCATTACAGTTTTTATTTTTAGGCTATAACCCAAGAGAAATATACTGATTGGTGATAGTCATATATATATATGAAAGACACGGCGAATACTCTGAGGGCGAATAATTAAACTGAACGTTTATATTATCTGCCACTATTATGAAATCTGTTGTAATTAAATACACACTTGTACTGAGCGTAGACCTACTCTAATTGGTAGCAATCAGCGTGGGTTGCATTGTAGGCCTATGTCAAAATGTAACACCCCGTGGAAACAAAATCCATAACTCTTTATTTCAACAGCAGCTTAGGGAACGATCATAAATAACCATACCAGAAAAGGTTAACCGACCCCCCATGATCATCTTTAAAAGTTAAGTGACCCCCCCCCCCCCGGCTAAAGTAAAAGTCCTCTACATAGTCATTGCATTTTTGGACAATTAATTGCTAAAAGAAAATATTTGGAAAAAATACCGTAGCGTAAATAAAATACGTTCAGCGACCCTCACCCCACCCCCCAAAAATGAATATGAACAGTTGGACAACTCCCCCCCCGCCCCCCCAGGAGGTATCATTATTTATGATCGTTCCTTTAATACTGACAATATTAATATTTCTTAAAGAAAAAAAAGCAGTACTCACATTGGCCTCCCGCCACATACTTGGCCCCGAGCCACCAGTTGATGATCATAGTACAGTGGTGGTACACGTGCAGGAAGGTGATCTGCCGCTCGCTCTTACGCAGGATGAAGAATTGCTGTCAGGGAACACAGTCAGAAAAAGTTTATTAACCAATCACGGACCATCACGGGTAGCAAAATTGCAAACAATTATTTCTAATGATAAGAAATAATGATAACATACAGTCACAGAATACTAGACATACAGCACATATGATACAATAATTTCATTAACCAGAGATTATAATCCAATGATCTTAATTCGTGTACATTTAATAATATAATAATAGGTACCTTGCAGTTACAAATCTTACATTTTTTCCATTCTTAGTTTAAAGCATCTAATCAAGAAATTACAAAATTTTTCAATTATCTCTGGATCCTCAGAAGTTAATAGCCAAAGAAATTTTGATGTGTCATCTAAGTTATCAAAATTAGTACAATAACTTTTAACCGATCTCTAAAATGCAATACGTAAACTATTATAAACGGGACGTTTTGTGTTAAAAATTAATTTCATTTTCAATGTCATTATGTGTACATAACTTACACATGTAGGGCATTGTCATTCACTCCACCTGTAGGGTAGTGATCGGGGTAGTACTAGGTCGTGTTTCAGACCAACAAACTGGCCCCAGCTTTTTGTTTAACCATGCTTCAAACAAAAAGGACTGAATTTAAATTTTATCCCCCCAAAACGGTTCGGGGCGGGGGGGGCAATAGCACATTTCCTTTTGATAAGATTAATAAGAAATTTCAGAGACCCATAAATTTTTTCTAATTGGGACGGTAAAAAAAGACCAAAAACCACCCATCCACCCAGCCTTTTTAAAAAACCCCGGCCTTGTATTTTAACCTTTTAAAATTTTTTTTTTGTTTACATTGTGAAAATCATGAAACATATAATCATGTTTCCACCCCCTCACCCAAATTATAACACTTTTTATAAATCATTTTTTTTACTAACTTGTGGTTTAAAAATAAACTAAAAGACAATGTGGTGTTTCTATCACAGCTCCGGGCTTTAGAGAAGAAAAAACCCCCAGCAAACGAGCCATCTGAAACAAAACATTTGAATGTTTAAATTTTTGCCAAAATTTAATTATCTTTTTTTACTAAAATTTACAA
>CM032664.1:58139864-58154120 GCA_019095985.1 Streblospio benedicti | reverse complement strand
AAATAAAGTGTGAATTGAGTGGTAATAAGTTCTATTGTAGCAAAGTTCCAAACAATAAACAATTAAAATCAAAGTAATAAAACTATATATTGGCAGAAAAAAATACCAATATAAAAATATTGTATAAGGTTGAACACAAGAGATCTAGTTAACTTGTACGTATTTTAAACCATTTAAACCATGTCCTGGTGACAACAGCACACAATGTCATTTCTAGGTTTCTTGTTGCCTTACCTTTCCTACTTGTGCCACACTGTAACCAAACCGGGCTTGCTCCTCTGGAGTTCCCAGGATCGCATCCTAAAATATTGAATGAAGTACTTTCAAACTGACAGACAATAGGCATTGTGTGTATTACAAAAATAATGATATTTATTTATTTCTTAGTGCAATTATTTACTGCAAAAAATAATACAACTTACTTACATTGAGCTTAACTAAAAACATATTAATTAATTCGTAAACAATGATAGAATTATTATAAATGATAGAACCAACATCTTTTTTATTCACATTTTAATTAAATATTTTCAACCTTGCAGTCATCTTCAGAATATAATGCAAAATGGACCAACTTAAATTACAAAACAGGACTATTTTCAATATTACATAAATATATTACAGAACATGAATGATAGAATTACCTCATCGATTGAACTGTAATGTACAAACGCTCTCCCAGACTCCCCTAAAAGTAAAATTGAAAATAGACATATGCATGAAGACATATTTTACCCAATCCTATTTTTATTGCTTCATTTTAAATTTTCGATAGATAGACATTTGCAGTATTATCTAATGCCATGTTCTTATTGGACAACAATTTCAAAGTAAACATTTAGTTAGAATTAAAATGAAATTTATATTGGACTATAGGTTTACAACAGGCTAAAATGCATTCTCTCTTAAATGAGTAACAAAAATATTTTAGGTTTACAACAGGATTAAAAATACAAAAATATTAGTAATATTCAAATTATGTAATATTCTAGATGATGTAAAAATAAATAATTTGTGACTATAAATGTTAGGTTAAATGATGTATGAAACATGTCTTGCTTCTCAGATATTGCAAAAAAATGTTCTACAGGTTTAAGTAAAAATAAAACTTACTCATGTTGAGGAATGTTTCAGACCGGAGTGGAGCTGTGATAATGATATCATCTTCTTCATCACCATCGACATCAGTGAACTGTTTATATTTCAAATAAAAATATTCTAATATTTGAAATTATACATACTTACTTTTTGAGGTCATGTGGCTTCACATTTGATTTTATTCAATTGTTTTCTTTGAAATTAAATCAAATTCAAATAGAATAGATTCACAAGAAAATCAAACATTTATTCTTATATTTATATGTAAAAGTCTAACGTTTAAATCAAAATTTATTTCAATTAAAATTAATTTGAAAAAAACATCAAGTTCAAAATATTCTTCACCATAGATACAGCAATGCACTAAAAAACGTTAGATGTGATAATGTCAAGAATACCAGGTAATTAATAATTTTAGGAATAATATATTGGATATTATCAATAAAAAAATTATTGTTTTGAAAGGAAATGTGGATTTTCAAAACTATGGTATAAAAATAACAGGAATGTATTTTAGGTTTTTCATAATGCACTCACAAGAATGCTGCTGACGTATCTGCCATGAGGTATCTCACCTTTCAATGTCACAATGTGTTCTCCCTGATCATCATAAATAGCAACCTCACCAGCCTGGTTCAAATCCTCAGAAGAATCTGCAATATGTTATAATCCAACATTATAGTACTGGAATGATCTTGATTTCCTTACGTCACACATTCAACTCCGAACTGTTGCTTATGTTTCACAACTTTTTGTATAGCAGACAGTATTACCGGCTTCATTGAATACGAATTACAAATCACAAATAACATAATAAATCATGTATATCAAAATTTAGAAATTACAGGTTATAGATTAAAATGGCATGTATCTCAAATTATACATTACAATTTCCATGCAATAATTATAATTAAACAAATCGTACAAGGTAGACAAAAATTACAACTTTAATTCATACCTATACCAATAACAGCAAAGAGATTGTGGTGTTGAATATCTTGTTATTAGATCATTGTACAACATGGACAGAAAACACACAGATCTAGAGAAACTTGGTTTAAACAATAATGATGCAATCGTGTATGTATTAGGTTTTAAAAAGACATGTGACAATTTTGAAGAATTAAACTTTCATGAGGCTATGAGTCAGAATGTACAGCTCTATATACTTGTCAGCATAGATACTATGAGAATATGTCAAGAAGCAAACACAAAAACGTACTTGCAATCGCAAAGAAATAAGTGTCATTATTTGTGTAATGCACAGGATACATTGTTTCTTCTGTCAGTTTGAAAGTACATGTACCTCATTTAGTATTTTAGAATGTGATCCTGGGAATGCCAGAGGGGTAAGTGCAACTTATTGAAACATTTGTTTCGAAACTAAAATATGTATATAACATTTATTGTATTTGACAAAAGTAATTCTGATTTACAAACATGTAATATTTTTCATTTGCTTGACATTCTTTTAGAAAACAATCATGACTATTGCAGACATAAACAAATGTATTAATGTTACATATACTTGCACGTATATGTAATATCATTCAAAATATTAGTTTATACAATACTAGCTATCTTTCATAATTTTACTCTGTATTTTGGTGTATGGTATTGTATGGTATATGAAGGCATAAAATACTCAGACATATTCATTTTCATTTTTAAATAGCTAATCCATACATTGCTTTGTTTAATTGTGTAAAAATAGTTGTCATTGCATAATGCATATGCCTTCTGTCCACATCATTACAGATGGAAAACTGCAACTCGGCCGGCTAGTCTGTCTCTACCATGACTGTGGGGCATGCCAAATACCAACTGGTCCTACAAAAATGCAAACAGATTTTATACTTTGTAAGCTGTATGGGGATGAAAATAGCTCAGTGTCCCCACAATAGTATGTGGGTGTATAGAGACAGATATGCAAGTGATCAACATATGCTAAACTAACTATTTTTATATAAGAGTCTTGTCATGTAGTGAGCAACATGTGGTCTCATTTTTATTTTATTTTATGTTCTATCTTTGTTGTTCTTAGAATAATAAATTTGTAAATTAAATATCAAATTATCAATTAAAACTTCTTAAACATATGATATTTTTTCTTCATAGGAGGTGCCTTTTCACACTAACTACTCAAGTTAGTAGTTAGGGTGAAAAGGCACCTATAAAGAGTGCAAAAATATATTATGTTTAAAAAGTTTTAATTGTAATTTGATATTTAGCTTATTTGATATTCGAACAACAAAATAGAAGATAAAAAAAATCAAAATAACTATTTTTTTGAATATTACTCTTCTTCTACTTTATCAAAAAATAATATACAATGAAGCGGCCATTATTGAACATTTCTAGCAGACCATACATTATGCTGGCCTTGTTGGTCAATTTGTGTAATTTGGTATCTACTAATATTTAAACTAGGTTCATTTGTAATATATACAGTGTAATTGGCGTTGAACACGACAAAATGCTTAGGTAAGAAGTAAACTTTGGTCAATAATCGTAATTAATTTGAATCTACATTCTTGCTGTATTGTTAATTTTGGAAATTCTACTCTATATCACTTAGATATTTTATTTGTTGTATAAAACCACACCTATCCAACAATATAGATTAATAAAATTAAAAAACTAAATGAAAATTGTGAATTGAGTGGTGATAGGTTCTACTGTAGCAAAGTTCCAAACAATTAAAATCAAAGTAATAAAACTATATATTGGCAGAAAAAAATACCAATATAAAAATATTGTATAAGGTTGAACACAAGAGATCTAGTTAACTTGTACGTATTTTAAACCATTTAAACCATGTCCTGGTGACAACAGCACACAATGTCATTTCTAGGTTTCTTGTTGCCTTACCTTTCCTACTTGTGCCACACTGTAACCAAACCGGGCTTGCTCCTCTGGAGTTCCCAGGATCGCATCCTAAAATATTAAATGAAGTACTTTCAAACTAACAGACAATAGGCATTGTGTGTATTACAAAAATAATGATACTTATTTATTTTTTATTGCAATTATTTACTGCAAAACATAATACACCTTACTTTGAGCTTAACTATTGTCTTACATTGAAATGATAAATTTTAAAAATATAGAACCAACATTGTTTTATTCACATTTTAATAAAATTTTCAACCTCATCTACTGAGCTGTAATGTACAAATGGACCTCCCAAATTACCCCAGGAATTTTCAAAATTTAATAAAAGGAACATGAATGATATAATATGCATGAAAAACATATTTTTACCCAGACTCCCCTAAAAGTAAAATTTTTATTGCATGAAGACATATTTTACCCAAATTTTTATTTTTTCGACAGATAGACATTTGCACTCTTATTTAATGTCATGTTCTTATTGGACAACAATTTTAAAGTAAACATTTAGTTAGAATCAAAATGAAATATATTTTGGACTATAGGTTTACAATAGGCTAAAATTTATTCTCACTTAAATGAGTAACATACATAATATTCAAATTATGTAATATTCTAGATGATCTAAAAATAAATAATTTGTGACTATAAATGTTAGGTTAAATGATGTATGAAACATGTCTTGCTTCTCAGATATTGCAAAAAAATGTTCTACAGGTTTAAGTAAAAATAAAACTTACTCATGTTGAGGAATGTTTCAGACCGGAGTGGAGCTGTGATAATGATATCATCTTCTTCATCACCATCGACATCAGTGAACTGTTTGTATTTCAAATAAAAATATTCTAATATTTGAAATTATACATACTTAGTTTTTGCGGTCATGTGGCTTCACATTTGACTTTATTCAATTGTTTATCAGACACACTAGCATTCAATCTCCTTACCTGTACCTATTTAAAGTGTAGGTACTAATGCCAAGGAACAGTGTATAACTGTTTACGGGGTCTGTGTGGATTCTGGATCATATACATTTTGCCAAGCTCGACAAAAGTGGAACAATGTTTGGTCAAGTTTGTGATATTCCATTTTTGTGGGTCTAGAATTGTTCGTGCATCCTAAAACTTTTCATAATAGAATTCACAATTTTACTATTAAGATGTGGCATTAAATATACACATCAGAATTCACACATTGATGTTATGAATTATATTCCTCTTGCATGTTTATAATGCATATTATTTCATGAGATATTAAAAGTACTATTTGAATAGATATCGGGAAACGCTGCGTGCATGTAGATAGTCTTCGATTATGTCACATATCTGATGTTTCCACTTTTACGGGTAGTTGGGGGCAGGAAAAAAATGAGAGTAATGTGTCACTTTTTCGGAGCATGACAAAATGTACACCATCCTCTTTTTACGCTCATGGTCATATTTTGACAAAATCGGAGAACCTTTATGACAGGACTGTATATCGCAGTGATATGTGACAATGCAGAACATTTTGCTAGAGAGGAATTGTGACTGCTGTCGTCGAGTTTTGTTTTAAAATGGCACACCTCTAAACACTATAAAACAACAAAACTTATTTTCAAAGATTTGTTGGTAACAATTTATTGGGCAAGTATTTACATTAAAATCATTCCATTTAAATATTATATGCTGTACATACATTTTGACGCACAATAACAAACATTTGATCATTGAATTAAGCACCAAAATATATTTTCCACTTTTTTAATAGTTTTCTCTCAATTGGTTAGGATAATTTCGCAGGTATGTTCTGGCCGAGCCCTTCGGAAGAATCTAACCATTAACCCTGCATTTCAAACAAAAAATTAACTAAACACTGTATTACATATCATCAATTAGGCTATGAGCTGAGACCCCAAATTTGGATATCGGTACCATCTTTAGGGGCAAGTGCTATCATATATCATTTTGTAGCTATGAATCTCAGCTTCGATTTAAGCTATGATACATGTGTCAAAGTGGTAGCTTTAATCACATAATTAGCATATACCATGGCAACCAACTTATTAAGGAAATGGAGAGCTGCAGATGTTCTCATTGAAATCTACATTAATAATATCAAATACTCTAATTTTGAATTAATATTGTATTGTACATCACCTTTCTTCCCTGTCTACAGGCCCAACCCTTACTGTTTTATCAGAATCTGGGCTACACTGTGTATTGAAATCCCAAACACACGCTACCACACACACGCACACCAACATACGCTCGCAATCCATCTAGTAGACTTAACTGATGGTCGTGGATATGATCAAAAATCATGAAAATGTGGCAGAAAGGAAAAGTGCGGGGGATGGGGGCGGGGGGCTATAGCATTGTTGGTCTACCGAAGTCTGTTTTGCATTGAACATAATCAGAAATCCATAACAGGGTTATAGGTTTCTGACATGATTCAAAGTTATAGTATCTCTTCCTATATTTTCAATAACTGGCGATTAGAACATTATTAGCAAGCCATAATTAGATGAGTATGTATAACAGGCTCTTGTATTCAACTCGGTTGTCAAATATGCGTATATATGCTAACTTTCACTTTTCTCAACTTGTGTAGACTACGTTAGTAACAATCAGAATTGCATACCATTAACACAGTCAGATTCACGGTATTCCCCCAGCAACAAAATATTTCATTTTCATGGGCTTCTGGTCATGTTCGCTATCGATGGCACGTACCAAACCCATGAGATATATAAAGTGGGACCCCGCCCCTCCTTCTGAAAAGCTTCCATAGAGATTGATGGCAATATATGAAACATTTCTACAATAAATAATCTGTCTGGGCCAAGAAATTCTTAATTCTACAAAACTTCGCCATCAATGTACAAAAGAATATCAAATTCAACGATTCTAAGTGTGAATACAATGTTTGTAGATCTTAGATATCGACATGGGGAAACCCTTTCTTATTGGGTAACTTTCAACGCAATATTCACAGATTTCTGGGAAAAATGTTTTATTGTGTTACTTAAAGTATCAATAATGATCATGTCCCACGTGTGTATATCTAGACATGGAAACCGTAACTATAGATATTTTGTTTATGTAAATATAAATATGTTGGTTTTAAGTTTTCTTTTCAATCGCTACGCAGGCTCAGACAACTTTACATTTACACCAAGGCATTGGCATTCTTATATCTTTCTCAACTCCCTAGGGACCATACATCATATCGCAACCGTAGCACAGGCGTGCTTATCAGACACACTAGCATTCAAACTCCTTACCTGTACCTATTTAAAGTGTAGGTACTAATGCCAAGGAACAGTGTATAACTGTTTACGGGGTCTGTGTGGATTCTGGATCATATACATTTTGCCAAGCTCGACAAAAGTGGAACAATGTTTGGTCAAGTTTGTGATATTCCACTTTTTGTGGGTCTATGAATTGTTCGTGCATCCTAAAACTTTTCATAATAGAATTCCACAATTTACTATTAAGATGTGGCATTAAATATACACATCAGAATTCACACATTGATGTTATGAATTATATTCCTCTTGCATGTTTATAATGCATATTATTTCATGAGATATTAAAAGTACTATTTGAATAGATATCGGGAAACGCTGCGTGCATGTAGATAGTCTTCGATTATGTCACATATCTGATGTTTCCACTTTTACGGGTAGTTGGGGGCAGGAAAAAAAAGAGAATAATGTGTCACTTTTTCGGAGCATGACAAAATGTACACCATCCTCTTTTACGCTCATGGTCATATTTTTGACAAAATCGGAGAACCTTTATGACAGGACTGTATATAGCAGTGATATATGACGATGCAGAACATTTTGCTAGAGAGGAATTGTGACTGCTGTCATCGAGTTTTTGTTTTAAAATGGCACACCGCTAAACACTATAAAAACAACAAAACTTATTTTCAAAGATTTCTTGGTAACTAACAATTTATTGTGCAAGTATTTACATTAAGATCATTCCATTTAAATATCATATGCTGTACATACATTTTGACGCACAATAACAAACATTTGATCATTGAATTAAGCACCAAAATATATTTTCCACTTTTTTAATAGTTTTCTCTCAATTGGTTAGGATAATTTCGCAGGTATGTTCTGGCCGAGCCCTTCGGAAGATCTTCCCATTAACCCTGCATTTCAAAAAAAAATTAACTAAACACTGTATTACATATCCTTATCAATTAGGCTATGAGCTGAGACCCCAAATTTTGGATATCGGTACCATCTTTAGGGGGCAAGTGCTATCATATATCATTTTTGTAGCTATGAATCTCAGCTTCGATTTAAGCTATGATACATGTGTCAAAGTGGTAGCTTTAATCACATGATTAGCATATTACCATGGCAACCAACTTATTAAGGAAATGGAGAGCTGCAGATATTCTCATTGAAATCTACATTAATAATGTATCAAATACTCTATAAGTTTGAATTAATATTGTATTGTACATCACCTTTCTATCTGTATGGAAAAAAATCAAGATGGCCACTCAAATTCAAAATGGCCGCCATTCAACTTGTTGAAGGATGAATTTGTAATGAATTTGTTTAAGTGTATTAGTCAGGGTGCCAAAGCAGATACTTTAGCCTAACCGCGACTCAGTCGATAAAGTTTTTTATGATTGATTTTACATCCTTGGGACCTCATTATTCCATATCTGGCGGATATCAAACGTGTATCCTTGAGGCTTTTTTTCAAGATGGCGTCCAAGATTCAAGATTTTTGAACTATTAGACACAGAATAGAAAGTAATACCACTTTTTAAATAGTCATCAGCAGTTCAGATGTTGGATCTGAGGTCACAGATCCAATATGGCCGCTAAGATGGCCGCCATTTAATGAGAAATCATTTTGAAAACTATTTAAGAACACAGAATAGAAAAGTAATACCATTTTTTAATAATTAGACCAGCAGTTCATTTCATTGTTTTCATGATTTGAGGCAGATCAAAATTTCAATGAGAATGTTACTTTTTGAACTATTTGATGTAGTACTGTGGTTGTCATCTTTTTCCACCATTTATGGAATTTAAAATTCAAAAGTTAAGCTAAACTGATTTCAAATATTTTTGTATTATATGAAGACCTCTTCAGGAGAAAAAAACTAAGTTTAGCTTAAAATTTTGAATTTCAATCAAATGGTGGAAAACGGTAGCCACAGCCACTTAAAACAAATGATTAATCTTAGTAATTTATGTGATGTGGAATATCAAGCAATACAACTTTCTAAATATTTTTTGTACATCAGCATTCTAAAACATTAGGTGCCATGATGGACTGACTCCATTCTGTTTGCCGCCGCGCCATAATTTCCAGCTGTTTGTAGTCTGGCGGTGCGATGCTCATTGGGACCGTTTGCACCCTGAGGACCAGGATTTCTTGTTCCTGAGATGCTGTCAGAAATAAATTTTTGTGATTCACAATAAACCCAATTGCCTCGAGCATGAGACAGTGTGCGGCCTTCCTGACGAGGCCGGATTGGATTCTGGTTCATTAGGAGTAAGTTGTCCATGTAGATGACCAGATGCATCCCTACCCTGCGCAAGAAGCTCACTACCAGTTGGAGCAGCTTGGTGGACGCATGGCACTGATGCCAGTCCAAAGGGAAGGCAAGTGAACTCATACAGATTGTTGCCACTGATACCGTAATAATTTCCTGTGTGCTTCGTGGATTGGAACGCACCACTATATATAGGCGTCCTTCAGGTCGACTTTCATGAAGAAGATGCCTTTCATGAGATTGTTTTTCACTAAGGGCATGCCGTCCACATTGAAATGGGCATACTCTACCACTTGCTTCAGGTCATTGAGGTTGAAGATCGGCCTGAAGGAGCAGTTATTTTTTGGACACAAGAAAATGTGCACCATAAACTGGTCTAGATCATCCGACACCAGGCGCAAGGCCTGCTCGTCCAGAACTGTGGATATCATGAGCACTGTGTCAGGGATGAAGTGTGGATTGAAGCTATTTGATCGTGGCGGCTAGGCCCATGCATGGCATTCGGTATCCCGCCACAATGCTTAGCACTTCTGGGTTAGCTACAGTTTCTGCAGTGCCAGAGCTGTGCACCCCTCCACTAGATCCAGTGGGAACTGGACGGCCTAGAGGTTAAGGGTGTCCAGCTCTGGCAGGGGCTCCCCTGCAGGGAAGAAGAGCACGAAGCTCTAGCACTTCCTTTGCAAGGAGAGGACTTGTCCAGGGTCAGTTACGTCAAGGGAGGGGCTGGGTCAAGGGGTTTTACCCCTTCCCGTAAGGTAGGAGACCAGCCTAGTGTCACCTGTGTGCACCGCAACCAAGACCAGCGTGTGGAGCCCCATACTGGCACTTGGCTTTTTGAAAGGGCTCCTTCTTCTGGCCTCCGCCTCTGGTAGGGGTGTGGGGGGAGTGTGATTCTGTGCTTCTATGCTCTATGAGTTGGGCAATATCGTCCACACTCGATACTTCCTACTGCATGAGGTCCTGAAAGTCTTGCTCAAAAAGGACTTCACCGCCCTTAAGGAGGGCTACTCGGTAGTGTGCTAAAGCATCTGTGGCTTCATCCTTCAACCCAAGCACAAGACTCACCTCACCATATCTTGCATAGCTAATGGTCTGTGAGGCCTGGCCCACCATGGTTATGGCTATTTCAATAAGAGTTAACTGCGCTTCAAAATGCCTCAGCTCCCACCAGGCAGCGTTGATGGCCATCCACAAGGTGGACCACAAGGTGGCCAACTGCCCCATTGCATGCACTATCTTGGTTTGCACTCATTTCATGGTGGAGTCCATAAGAGGCAGGAGGCTTCTAACTAGGCATATGATATTTCTCCCTGCTATGTCTGGGGCACACCTGTTGAAGGATGTCACTATCCAATTGAGGGACCTATAGGCTGTCCAGTCCAGGGACCGGGTGTGCCTTCAAGAATTCCTCCACGTCTTTATCATTGAGGTGTTTGTTAAAGTATATCTCTGTGACTCGACGAGGTCCAATGGCAGGGTACGCACCGGGGCCTTATCAGGCATTGCCCTGTAGCTCTGATATTGTAATGAATTAACTGATTGAAAAAACTATAGAAAAAGTGGTATTACTAGTTATTCTGTGTTAAATAGTTCAAAAGTAATGATTTCTCATTGCGTGGCGGCCATCTTTGTGGCCATCTTGGATCTGTAAGCTCAGATCATAAAATCAACATCAGAAATTGATTGGTGGTGTAACAAACTATAAGAAAAAAAGTGGTATTATTTGCTATTCTACGTCAAAAAGTTCAAAAGTTATGACTTCTCATTAAATGGCGGCCATCTTAGATCTGTGATCTCAGATCATAAAAACATCAGACAGGAACTGCTGATGTAACAAATTATAGAAAAAGTGGTATTTTTTGCTATTCTACATCAAATGGTTCAACGTTATGATTTCTCATTGAGTGGCGGCCATCTTGGCGGCCATCTTGGATCTGTGACGTCAGATCATAAAAACATCATCAGAAATGAACTGCTGATGTAAATCAAAGGAGTCAGACTCTGAAAAGCCGAGCTTGCTGTTATAAGTCTCGCTTGAATGAAATGTGCGTGAAATTACTACAACATGCGATATAACTCGGAGTTATTGCATGCCGGATAGACAGAAAAGAACAAACACACGAGCCACATGCGTGCATATGTACTGGCGTATTGATTTTGATCGGCTGTGGTGTTTGCCAAGCTCATTAACTTCGGCGATTGTCGTTCCATTGATAAATTCAAATTGGGCACTAATTTCAGTGCGTATGGATGTGCTTATAGTAAACGTAGTAGGCGGTGAAGAGGGAACACAATGAAACACCTACGACGGCTATAAAGCTCGAGTCTTCTGCAAAGCTCGGCTTTAAAAACTATAGAAAAAGTGGTATTACTTGCCATTCTGTGTTAAATAGTTCAAAAGTTATGATTTCTAATTGTGTGGCAGCCATCTTGGACGCCATCTTGAATTTCTCAAAAGCCTCAAGGATACACGCTTGGTATCCGCCATATATGCAATAGTGAGGTCCCAAGGATGTAAAATCAATCATAAAAAAAACTTTATCAACCGAGTCGCGGTTAAGTTGGGTGGCACCCTGACTATAATGTTTCATGATACCGAGTTTCATATTGTGGATGAAGGTGGAAGTGTTATAGAGCAAGAAATACAGGATCTCATTTGCAAGAGTTGAACTATATCGAAAAGTGTATTGTGAAAGTTATCCGTCCAAAAAATTGATATACAATTTCAATAAGCAATATATTGACCTTTTCAAGGTTATTTTAGTAGATGTTGATTGCAGGGCCCAATTAAGGTTTAATGGGGCCTCTGGCTGAGATTCGAAGTGGGGCCCTTTTTGCACGCGTCGCGACATTATGTATCGCGTCGCGACACCATTAAATATGCCTATTTTTTTTATTACTTTCAATTCAAGAGAATAAAGAGGAAAAGCATTTTAATTGTAAGCTCTACTATCCTTTATTTACATTACTGAATTGGTGATCTACAATGAAAATAAATAATTCCTATTAGGATTCCTATTAGGATACATAATATCCTGAGAATAACATCACTACACCTTCAATATACTTTATATTATTCACTGTAAGCACATGGCATCCATGTAGAACATAAGATTACTGTTTCTACTAAAACTCTCACATAACACATCACATAACACACCATAATCTCAATTCTCAGCATATAAAATACAGATAAATATTCATTTTGATAATTGCAAATGGTTCTCACATAATACACATATATTTACATAAAAAGCAATTACAAATTCTGTGGCACTCCCTTTGTGGAAAGACAAAGTTCTAATATCCTCTTTAGTACCTAATTATTGTATTTGCTTAAATGAAATTGATTTCTATGTCCTTCATCCTATGGTACATGTGATTTGTAAACCTTCACTTGGCTGCACCACTCAATGTAACTGGCATTTATAATGAGGGGCACAGAGTAAAGGTCATATAACAAAGAATAACAAAGACAGTACTTTCTTGTATAAGACAAAGGAAACCAGTACTTCGTCAACCATGGTACACACTAAATTACAAAGGTCATATAGAACAAAGAATAACTAGTTACTTGACCCTAAATAAAGACAGTACTTTGTTGACTATTTTAAGACAAATGAAACCAACATTTTATCAACCATGGTACACACTAAATTACATCTGTGAAAATTATGATAATTATTAATGAAATATTCTAGAATAGAAATCGTCTCATTTAATGATTACTGGAAAATTTAAAAACACAATATTTTTTTTATATTACATTCATTGTCAGGGAAGAAGCAATTCAAGATAAAAACATATACCTCACAAAGCACGTTTTCTTACTTTTTGCCTGGCAAATTGTCTGGTTTCTTTAAATTGCGAGGTTACCACTTAAATGCTTGTGACTAACTGTGACAATATCTGGGGTCCAAAAGAAATTTACCAGTGGCCCCATTTATTTAGAGCATTTGGGTGTATGCATGTTTTAATGTAAGTTGGGGCCCCAGACCATTTCATTGACAAATATATGTTAGGGGCCTCTTGATTTGGTGCTTTTACGTCAAACATTTGAAATGTAATCCGCGTTGCAATATCTGGGGCCCAAAAGAAATGTACCAGGGGCCCCAGAAGTTTTGAGCATTTGGATGTGTGCTAGTTTAAATGTAAGTTGGGGCCCCAGATCCCTCATTTCATTGGAAAATATATGTTAGGGCGTTAGAATGTGTACTAGTTTAAACATAAGTAGGGGCCCCAAATTTTGATGAGGGTCGTCTTATTATTAGGGGCTTTCGCGTCAATAATTGCGCATGTAAAATTTTTCGAAAATCTGGGGCCCCCCAAATGGTGGGGGCCCCAGGCTATAGCCCAGTCAGCCCTCCCCTCCCCTTAATCGGTTACTGGTTGATTGGTGCTTGTTTACACGAAATATCTTCTTGTGATATCTTCAAATACCCATGGTATATATTTCATAATTATACATTACCTAAAGTTATTGTACAATATATACATGTTGAAATTCAAGATTTTTGTTTCGTCACATGAAGCATGTTAATATGAAAAAGGTTGCGACCAGACAGAAAATTTTAAAACTGATCTCTGTTTCCAGACGTATAATATACAACTGTTTGATGTAGTCTAGCTACAGTATAGTGAATATACATATGTATTTTGTAACTAATAGAATTGTGTGTAAGTACTGACATAGAGGATTCTTTCATCAAGTCTATAGGGCTATCACACACCTTCAGTTGGAACAAC
>CM032664.1:58098847-58139764 GCA_019095985.1 Streblospio benedicti | reverse complement strand
GATAAGGGAGGACTCTACGTGATTAAGCCTGACTACCTACCAGCATTAAAAGAGATTGACAATGATATTGCCATGGAATTTCACAATGCTTTAGTGTTGATCTGTGTTTTTATTATCAATATATCTTTCTTTTTCAACATCAATTAAAAAGGCATTTGTAAATATATATAGTTTTTATAAATGTTTATTCTTGTCTTTTATATCAATATTTATCTACATATTTATTTAATTATTTATCTCATATATTGCAGACTCGATGGTCCTCGAAGAAGAAGTTGATGTTGGATGAGATCAGTGAAGATCCGGGAAATGAAGACGCCTATACGCATTTCCCTTTACTATTTACTTGTATCTTTTTTTAAATAAACTGCTATAACATATATCAGATTCTTATCTCTGTTATCCTTTTTACATCCACCAAACTTTTCCCTCAATATGAGAGGGACAGAACAGACATCCAAAAATTGACACTAGAAGACTGCAGCTGCTCAACAGCGACAACAACAAGAGCTGCAGTGGCAGCAACAGATGTACCTCCAAGGATTGGTCATGCCCCCGCAGGGGCAGGAGGTGCCATGGGCGACACCACTATAGGGCCCTCACACCGCCACCACCACCATCAGCGTTTGAAGCTCAGTTCCATCCAGCAATGACATTGAAGGAAGATGGATACAGGCTTCTGCTATTTTATTTCAAGGCAAGCTCACAGCGGTGTGCGCTTGCTCATAAACAGAAGTCAGCATCAGACTGGCGTGTGTTTGGGTGCCGCTTTCTACAGATAGCGGTGTTCTGATCTGTGGACTTAATCCATGTCCCCACAACTTTCCCCCCCCTTACGTTTATTGATTTATAAATCAATACCATTAGACTTTATTGTATGTGTTGGGGGGCCCAATCCCCCAGAGCTCTCCGTGCTCTCTCTCTTAACTGCCTCCTTAGCCTAGGCGAGGTGTCGTATGCTCCAGGCGGAGCGGCTTAGTCCTATTGGACTTACGCCGTCCCCTGGCATACTCCCCTCGGGACAAAAAATTAAAATGATCTTTCTGAAGAAAGTGATATTTTAATGTATAAACATACGATCGAGGGCTATGATAATAGTGGAGATCGTATAGAGGCAGTAAGTTGAGCATCGGCGGCCCGGGTTGTGGGTTTATACAAAAGACAACTCACAATTTGCAATTACAGTCGATACGAGCATGCAATATTAATCTACGTAACATGTACATGAAAATATATAATCGTAAAATGTCCAATGTAACCATATCATTTCACTAACAATCAAGGTACACTTAAATAAATGTGTAAAAATTTAAAGCGGTAAATGTGAGACAACACGTAAGCAGCGTATAATGAAGCGTGCCAAATTGCTGACGTCAGCTAACAGCTGCACTACAAGTGTTAAACATAAACGCAACTGAATGTGAGGCGCAATTAAACTAGTGTAAACTTACGAATATTTCCAAACATGTAACAATATCATTTCACTACTAGCAAGGTACACTTAAATAAATGTGTAAAAGTGTAAAGTAATAAATGTGAGATAACATGTAAAGCAACGTATAATGAAGCGTGATAAATTGCTGACATCAGCTAACAGCGGCGCTGCAAGTGTTAAACATAAACTCAGCTGAATATGAGGCACAATGAAACTAGTTTAAACTTACGAATATATGACAAACATGGTGTAACAGTAGCAAGGAAATGTTAACACATAAATCAGTGAACATGGTAAATCAAATCAGAATTGAACAAGACAACAATGTATTCAAAAATGAGTAATAACGGTAAATTCAATTCTACACATCTATTCAAAAATATAATAAGCGTCAATAACTATAATTCTATGCTTATATACATGATGCATACATAGACAAATTTTTTTTTTCTGACAAGTGGCGTTGATTATTGTCCATGTTAAACAGGTGTCCCGTCTGGCGGAAGTCCTGGCGCGGTAAGTTGGTGTGAGGTGATTATGTGTGGTATTAATGTGTTAGCCTGGAAATTGATTCGGTGTGCGGGTCGGTAGTTGGCGTCCTGGCGTCCTAGGTGGAGTTGAGACGTGTTCCAGATGTTGATAAGTTGGCGGCTCGCATTTCAGGGTTTGATGTGGCGACAAGTGCGTAATCAGACTGCATCATTGTCGATGGCTGGATGAAAGTGTGTACGCTATTAATGTGTGAAGTCTGGACACGGTCCTGGTGTGTGGGTCGGCAGTTGGCGCTCCAGAGGTCAGCACGACAATTGGCGCAATTAAACGGTTTCTTTGTCCATTGGTCCGTAGAAAGTGGCGCGAAATTCACTCTGCTTTGCGCATTGACCACAGCAGGACGTGTGTTTGTTTGCTCTCGGAATCAATTGTTCCACGTTTTTGGTTACCATTCGAAGATGTCTTTTTATTTGTTTTTGAGGGTTGGCCAACTAAGTGCACCCCAAGCTTTCACTTTGCAACGTGATTTAAGTGGCGTTGTTGAACGTCACGGATTTCCAGATGTGACGTAAGTAGAACTATTGCGGTGTCGGACAACATGTTTTATATGGTGACTGAGTATATTGTTAAAAGATGTACTATTGTCTGATGGATGTGTTTTGCTTTTAGATTGGTTGTGGAGCGCATTGGTGTGTCATCTAGCCGGCGTTTTGTGAGCGCGCCCTTGATGCCAGCGGGCGCTGTTGATGTGCGGAGCGTCGAAGAGCGGGGTATCTCCGCCCGGCCAGACACCGCTGAAGCATCCATGATGGCTGCCCCAGCTACAAAGAACGCCTCGTCAGCCGCCACTTCAGCCGCTGCAACAACCTCAGAACCGTCGGCTGTTGTTGCGAGTGGGTTGCAGTCGCCACCACTGCAACTTCACGCGTCATCGCCCAGCGTGGCTTCCGGGGCTTGCAGCGATGGCAGCAGCAGTAGCAGCGTCAATGCTGGCAGTGGCAGCTCCAGCAGCAGTAGCAGTAGCAGTGACGATAGTGACGATAGTGACGGCAGTGATGACGAGAGGGAAGCCAGCCCGCGGCCGCCTACCACGCCTGAAGAGATACCGCGCGAGGGGGGCCGGGGCGGTGGCAGTGGGACGCGGGCGAACGCCTGCTCCTGCCAGTCATGGTGCGGGCAGTGTCGTTGCTTCCGTGTCCCAAGGGCCTGCTGCCGCTGTTGGGGACTTGCGAAAGGAACGTGTGGCTTTGCTGCCTACGCCAAACATTGCTCCGCAATTGCAGCGCCCCTGGGGAAGGCTTGGACGAAGAGCACGGGTAGACAATCGCGGGGCGCGTGTCTTCCGGTACGTGCCAACTTTCGAGCCGCCACCATCCTTCCCCACAGCAGTGTTGAACTTACGGGATAATGCTGCTGATCATCGTTGGCGTCGGCGGGAGGCCCGCCATGACGGAGAGAGGCGGAGAAGATCAAACTCCCCCAGTCGTGGTCGTCGTGGGCGTTCCAGGTCTCCACGAGGGAGCAGCGCTTGTGATTGTGGCCGTCGGTCGCCCAGTGGGGTTGACCGCCGGCCCCCCAGTGGGGGTGTTGGCAGGGATGGTTGCCATCAGCCCCACCGGCGGTAATTAATGTATCCTCGCTATGGGATAATCATTTCAGAGACTGACTTCCCTGTGCGTGTTCAAGATAGTGTGAACGTTGGAAAGTGGTAATGTGTGTAATAGAGTGGATATTGCAAGCCTATTGAACACATTTTATGAGTAGATCACACGGATAATGAATAATGTATTAGTTTGGGCTGTGCATGGGTAACACTGCACATATTACAATTACCAGCTTTTTAAAATGATGTCATGCGGTATATTGTGTTTAAGTAATTTAGGAACACTAATACTAATTGAAATACGTGTTAAAACTATAAGTTTCAAAATAATGAAGTTTATATTTGGCATTGTACAAATGCATTATATGTTCTTATAGGTGATGAATATAAACGTTTATACCAGTCTTTAATGACAGAGGTTAGGCATATTATTGCATAATTAATACATGAACAATTACTCTTCGTGAAAACCTCCATGGAATGGGTTTCCTGGTCTTTTTGTGCATTTTGACTTATATCTATTGGTGTGGTGCTATGGAAACGAAGTTACGTTAAATGCAAACACTAGGTCGTTTTGATCTGAGGATAATTGTTTGTGTGTATAGCAAGGTGGATAATTTTACCGCTTATATGTATATCATTCCTATTTACATGTATTACGTGATAATGACGTGTCCCAAACACACCAATCATTATACGCACCACTGTGTGGTAACTCAATTACCGTAAACGAGACACACCTTACATAAAAATTTCGTATATATATATTCATGCAAATAGTATATATTGTGAACATACAATACACAAAGTATACATCAATCAACATTATGCAATCATCATGTGATAAATTGAACATCAACAAATTATTTAATGTCCGTATTGTAACCAAATCATGATACAAATATTATAAACATTAATTCTCATATATTAAACAATAGAATATGCAGTAATTCAGCCCTACACATAATTAATGACATTATTAAAACATAACATTATATATAAAATCATTCCATAACATATGGTCCATATCCCAACACAATGTCACATTCAAGTCCTTAATCCTTGGTCGACCCTGGGCTGCACTTCGTCATGCCCTCCGTTGATAGCCTCCAGTGTTGAATCCCCTCGTCTCGATTGTGGCCTAGATGAGGTTGACGGGGTCTGCGGTGTAGATCATGTTCTGGTGATGACAGGACAATCCGGCGGTATTCTTCTCGTGATCCTGGAACCCGGTGTCAGAGGTGGCCATCCTCGTTCGCTTCCGTGTTTCGGGGGTAAGGCCACGTTAACGTCCCGATCCTGGCTATAGCTGCGCCCCTCAGACTGCTCCTCCCATGACTGTGGGCACATTCTGATCCGCACTTCTCAAGACTTGCTCCTTGAGTGAAGACGTGACTTTTGTCTCCACATAATTTTGTGCAGAATCTGTCGAATTTGTATACCGTGAAGTATCACAATTTTGTTCAACAAAAATGGATCGCAAATATTCTTTGTTCGTTCGTGCGACACAACTGAATCGTGAGGATACACGTACCATTCAACATCTAATGGATACCGTATTCACCGACTCTCTGCGGTGTGCACTCGCTTATATCAGAAGTTAGCATCAGACTGGTGTGTGTTTTGGGTGCCGCATTCTGTAGATAAAAATCTTGTGGACTTAATCCATGTTCCCACAAGACAGTTCATTTAATTCATGCTTATATTGCATGACTTATTTAAACATACGTATAGTCAACATTTTGGGATATCTGAATACAATTACATGTCATTATGACTCATTAACGTGTATGGTTAATAGAAATGATAATTTAAACTACTTGATGCTCATGTGTGGATTAGTCATCTTGCCCAAAATATATATTGAACACTTATATATAATCTCAACTGTACCTAATTATGAGTTGGTATGCGATACGAAATCCCGTCTTGAACTTGTTAAAGTAAACGTTTTTACTTTATTTTCAACAGAACTCATACCCAAAACCGGGTCACACATTCACATGCTCAATGAAAGAGAAGAGAGGAAGAATGATACGGCTAGCTTATATTCTTTTCT
This sequence comes from Streblospio benedicti, assembly GCA_019095985.1. NCBI lineage: Eukaryota > Metazoa > Annelida > Polychaeta > Spionida > Spionidae > Streblospio > Streblospio benedicti. Next base: position 58,134,175 of record CM032664.1, on the reverse strand, counting down.
TGAGAAAAGCTCTCATGTTCTATATATCATGATTATGCTTGTTAGTCAACCCAATACATCTTGATTCGTGAGAGTGAATGTTGGATTCTCTTCTCCATTGTAAAGAGATACGACCCAAGCACAGGTCGACCTGGATGGGCTGAGGATAAGGAAAAACATTTTGGTTTGATGCTTAATATTGATCAGTTTGCTCCACACAAACGCCGCTCCGACAATCCTATGGTGACATGACTCAACTTAATATTCCAAGAGAGCTAAGGTACAAGAAAAACAATTGGCTATGGTAGGTAAATAAAGGTAAATAAATAGGTGAAGAAAGAGCCAAGTCACTTGGCATATTTTCTACAACCATTAGTAACCGAATTACAGGCATTGTGGAAAGGTGCTGCGGTTAGAACAGAGTTGTATCCTAATGGAGTTAACATTAGAGCTGCACTAATTACAGTTGCATGCGATGTCCAGTCTCAAAAAGTTTTGGATTCCTGTCACATTCAATCAAGCACTGATGTTCCAAACATACAAAAGATTTTAATGGCAAAACTGGTTAGATGGATTACAGCGGCTATGATGTTCAAAATTGGATTTAACATCCCAATTAAAAAAAAAACTATGGAACATGGACTTAGCATAGAGCCAGAAAATAGAGTATACAAGGTTGATGAAAAAAACAACATAATCAATTGTCCGCTCGTGATTGTGGCTTTTTTTGTGGATTCTACATATGGTGGGGGAAATTGTAGCTGTTTAATAGGTTTGGATGATATGGGTTCCATTTCTTAATGTGGAGTACAATTGTTGTGACCAACATTTTCAGGACTCATATGCAACTGAAACATGCCACTCTGCTTAACAAGAGTAAAGATGAAGCAGCTGTATTTGACACAGAGCAAGGGTTGTACATGGTTCTGATCCAGACAAACTAGAGTGTATGTTACCCCACCATAGTCCAAATTAAAGTCTCCGTCAAGATGGGGAGACAGATCTTAAAATGTGGCAATCAGTTATGTTCGGAATTAAGCGACAGTGCAGCACGTGCAGAGAACGCTGCATATGCCGCCACCTTAGAAGTGCGATATCGTCTTCACATACTTTGGGTTGTGCGCAGTTGACGGAAGACGGACTTGAGAGATTGATAGATAATCGTCTCCTCAACAGTGTGGACAAAAAAGGACTGTTGACTAGTTACAAAAGAGAATGTGAAGAGAAAAATCAAGCGACAATCTGTATGTGGGCCGTGCCCGACCAAGTATTAACCGCGACGGTAGGAAAACCGAAGGTGGAAGACGCGACAAACAGATGTCAATTGATATATCGTAGAGGGTCAGGGAAAGTGCAAAGAACCTGTAACGCCAACTAAGTATTAATCGGATGTGGTTCCTGAATTGCATTGTCCACAAACATTTATAATTGTTTAATGGCATTGGGTTATGCATAATAATAATTGATCACTATTATTATCTATTCTCTGCTGTAATGATGAATTCCAAAAATGAAAGTTGTAAATATTGTTTTATGAACGTTTTCGGTGCTCCAGCACCCTCTTCTTTAAAAATACAAGAGTAATGTTTCAGGATAGAGACATGTAGCAGAAGCATGCGTACACTGTGACCTTAGATTGGGACAAGGTCTCACCACCAAGTACTCTTAGAGCCCTGGACACATTAGGAAAGAATAGATCAATTCCAAAAGAATTCATTTTCTTTCCTCTGATCATTGCAGCAGCTGGTATGTTCCACAGCAGTGCCAGAATTCATGTTAATAGAGTGAGAGAAACAATTGTATCCAAATAGAATTGTACACTAATAATGATAATACGTAAAGTACATGTTTTGAATATAATAAAATTGTTAATGTATATATGGATGTATGTATTGACGTCTAATAATGTTTATTATCATAGACATGGTGTGAGCCTCCAGCACTGTGGAGCATCGTGCTAGGTAGAAAAGGAGACAAGAAATCACCTGCCAGCCGCCTAATTGAGAGAGCTTTAGCAGCTGTCCAAGAAGATAAGCGAGCAACAAATGCAGCAATGATGAAAAGTAGGTATTAAAACTTAGAAGCAAAGACTGAAGTGACTATACACGGAAGGTCTTGAAAAGGTGAGAAGACCATGTATAAAGACGCTGTATTATTAGATGTTTCAAATTATAGCCATGTTCTATTCATGATTCCGATGCTCCGCCCCATTCTATCGATTTGTTACCGCATGCACGTAGGTGCTACAAAAAACTTTATGAAGCATGGACACATGAGACATAATTAGAAAAGCTAATTAGAAAGCTATAACTTTCAAAAGAACTTGAGTGTTGAAATGTAAATATTGTTTTAACCCTTTATAATCTAGCCTTTGTAAATGGGGACGCCGGCGTCCCCAAACTTTCATTGCTCGTAGCTTTGTTTGCGTCTGATCGTTAAGCTGTTAACATCTTATTGAAGCCTGTTCAATTCTCTTTAATTCGATACTAGATGGCAGCACCTCACGGTAAAAAGTCTCGCGACACCCCATGATTTGTGTGATCGGGTATAGCGGTCTCGCGACACTGCGTCATTGGGCGCCATATTGAAAATTCCAATATTTGCATACGCACGTTGTTGACATTGTCTTCGGATATTTTGTTTTGTAAACGGCTTGTGGCATCAAAACCTTTTGAAAATGGGTAAAGGACAAAGGAAACATATCAGGGCACCATCAGATGAGGATTTGGAGCCAAGGAGGCGAACTGGAGTTGGGGTGATCTCTGACAGTGAATTGGATACAAACATCGGAGGATGAAAGGTATTTTTATGAAATATGTCCAATCTAATATTATTTAAAAAAACTTTGCAAATTAGTTAAGAATTAAGCATTTTAGAGCTATGTTGCTACCCCTACCATCAAATATGTTTCAAAGAGTTTTTCAGTGCTGCTGTTGTGTCCACATTATGTGACAACACAAACAAACAGGCTGAAAGGGTGAAGGCAGCCGGTAAAAAGTACAGTTGGACTCAACTGACATCACATCGGTTCTATGCCTTCCTTTCAATCATTATCTTCATGGGATTGGTCAGATTCCCTAGACAAGAAGACTACTGGAGCAATGATCATTTCTTTAAACAAGATTTTTGTAAGGATTTTATGAAGAAGCAGGAGGTTTTGTCCATCCTTTGGAAGCTTCATATGTCGGATCCAGATGAAGATGATGAAAACGAACGTCGTCGACCTCAGGGCCCTCCACATTATGATAACTTGCACAAAGTAAAGCCCTTGACACAACAGATATTAGAAGTTTGTCAGAGGCTTTATTACCCTCATCAAAAGATATCTATTGATGAGAGGATGGTAGCTAGTAAAGCTAGAATTGGGCTGAAACAATATTTGAAGGACAAACCCACGAAGTGGGGGTGCTTGCTGATTCATCTAATGGTTATACATCGAATTTCGATGTCTATGCTGGGAAAAGACACACAGCAACCAACATTATACATTGATGGACGTTGATGAATCGCAAAGGTTATCCGAAGAATTTAGGTAATAAGCTATAAAAGAGAGACCCTAGAGGCACCATTAAATGGTTTAGGGATAATAATCTGCTCTTTGTTCAGTGGAGGGATACAAAAGATGTGAATGTACTTTCGACTAAACACCGTGGTACTGACGTTCAACAGACTGCTCTGAACACCAAGAACAAACAGACTGGTGAACATGTGGTCCTCCAGCTTCAAGTCATCAAGTTTCCTTAACAATTCATCTCACACGCCTCTCTTGTTTCTGGAAATTGCCCTGTCACACCATCCCAGCAAAGAAAAGGACGCAGATAATTGTTATTTATATTCACACACCTTCTTATTTATGGATCCGTCTCCGGGTTGCGACCTCGTGACTCAGTCACTGGAATGTTCTTATTTTCATCTTTCTCGACACAGCATGTATGGCACCAAGTAGCACAGAGTCAATTTCGGGTTCTTACACACAGCCACCACTGCACTATAGATAATTGTAGGATAAACGCCCCATCGTAAAAGATAATAATAATAAATATGGTGGCATTGATAAATGAATAAATAATGAACTATCATGGTGAGGGCGCAGGAAAAAATCATCACAGAAAATGACTGGCAAATGTTAGCGAAACATCTAAATTTTAGATATGTTTCCAAAGGTGTAAAGTTACTGCAATCAATTAGGAAACTGAACAGATTTAACATAAAAAAACAGTTGAAGAACAGTGGGATGAAGAAGGAATATCCACATATATTGATTCATACGGAGAAATCCATATACCTTCTACTGAAAATTTAGTTGAAGGACCGCGTGTATCAACTCCAAAACAGTGCAAAGTTCCAAGTGAACCAGTTTTTGATGAAAGCTCTATACCAGACTCGGACATAACAAATAATGAAAAAAGTATTGGCCATTGTGAACCTTTGATTTCCAAGAATTTCAATCTTCACATCAGCGAGAGTAATGGTTCAGAAGAGGTTGATGTGATCCCAGACACAGATGGTGTGGATGATGACATGCGGAGTGGGGTGCAAGGACATCCACTTTGTGATCCACCGCCATATTCGAATTCCATTTGGAACCCCGAGTTTCCACCACATCAATCAAATAATGAGGTTGAAGGACCGCATGTATCAACTCCAAAACAGTGCAAAGTTCCAAATGAACCAGTTTTTGATGAAAGCTCTATACCAGACTCGGACATAACGAATAATGAAGAAAGTTCAAGTGACTGTGATGCGGATTTGAGTTCAAGTGACCGGGAAGACTCGGCAGTCCAATTTACCTGGTGCGAGGCTGGTTGCCAGCAAAACAAGAAAGAAGACTGCAGCAAAAGAAGCCAGCAGGAAGAAGGATGAAGGTCATAATGACCTTCGAAATTCAACTGATATAAACAAATAATGTGTCATTTGCTTTGGAACGGCTCACACTTAGTGAAAATGTATTTTTTCAAATGGTAGAATGGAATCCATTGACAGTCTAATATTTAAATACAGTTCCTTGTGTGCAGATTAGTTTGCTTGACCCACATGACCTACGGTGATTACAGATTTACGGACTATGCCGCCCATAGATATTCTGTCATCACTGTCCATTTTCGAGTCTTTGGAGAGGATTTCATGTAAATTTATTAGGTTGGGGATATGAAATTATATTGGGTGTTCCATGATAACAACAGAGACTCTAGACGCACCTCAAGCGGTAATTACTATGACAGACGTGACAGATCATTTTCATGTGACGGGTACAGAAATGACAAGCGTGACGAGCGCACACGCAACTGTGAGAGCCGGTATCTCTCACAGTCACCTGAAAACTTTTCTATCAATACTTGTTGGGTATCTGGAAAGTTCTAAAAATGAATGGGTTTCTTTTCACCAGCCGCTTCAATCAAGATGATGTTGAGAATTTATTTGCTGTTATAAGGCTGATATAAGGCTATATAAGCTGATGTCTGTCAATTTCGACATAGGTTTAGACAAGTGATAGTGGACCGAATAACAATGAATAATAATAATGAAAGGAAACAATTCAAACTGTGACACCAATTCCAAAACAATTGCTAGCAGATTTAGACACTTGCATAGAGATAGTAGGCTTACAGAACCTTTGCTTGCTAGTCTCATTCAAGTCAATATGCCTGAAGTAAGGATAGCTAAGGTGTTCAATGTTTCTGTTAGCACGGCTAAAAGATACAAGGAGTCAGGTAGACGATTCTGTAATGGAGGAAGAGATTAGGAAAATAACTTAGCATTTATAGAATTCTGATTATCCAAAGATCTAAACATCATCTTTTTGTTTTAGATTTCAGATACATCTATACTACATAGATACACTGAGATTGGGCATGCAGGAGGACTGTTTAAGCCAATGATGTCTGAAGTACAATTACCTTCATCAAGTGGACATTTGAAATGGAAAGTGTACACCGAAGAAGATCTAGATAACAAACTTAAAGTGGATACGAAAGGCAAGTTGTATATGGACCTGAATATGGTATAGGATACATGAATACAATGAAATTCATTTTACATTATGCTCAGCGTATTTTCTCAAAATATTCTTAGAAACTAATGAATACCTATCACATGAGTGCAGCTTAAATTGTCCATGTAAATTCCCTTTACAATAAAATACAAGAGTACATTGCATCAAGACCATTCATTGCATTTATCCACTGGGTCAACTAGCATATTGAAGACATAAATGTTAAAAAAACTTTTTAATGTGGTATAATTTCAGGAGGTACAATGTGGTTGACGGTGGGACAAAACTTTATGAAAAAGTGTGAATGCCTCCCTAAATCAACTGGTAAACAGTTCAAGGGAGGTTGAGAATGCCTCTCTCCTAGGCATTATCGTGCACTTCTACAGAGAGAGGAACAAACTGAATTTAAGCAGAACAAAAGGGAAAATAGAGAGTATGTTCACAACAGTCTTTCTAATACAATACGTATATGGCAAATTTCTTAGAATTTCAAACACTTTTGTTACTTAAAGAGTCCAAATATTGTGATATGATATTGTACAAACTTTCTTATAATATTGATCATGAGTGTTTATCTTAGCAGATTTCATGCACAGACAGGCATATTTGAGCATATTGATGTCATGGATCTTCGTACCATACACAACCTGCATGGCAGAACATCTTCACAGGCAACCCCTTTTCTGGGAAGGTACAAACTCCTGCATATTTACCTAGATCTACCAAACATTTGGTATTATATTACTACAGAAAGCACCAAACTGAACAAATGTTATCACAACTTCTTAACAAGCCACACTGTACTGTAAAAAGGAAGCCAGGACACTGTTCTTCAGCAAGAACTAAAAAACCACATTCTGAAGACAGTGTTGAAAAATTCACCACTTTTTTTCAACCTGGCTGAACTTCCTGATAGTGATGACAAACCCTATTCTTTATTTGTAAAACACTTTGTACACAGGGGCACTTTGCTTTGGAGAGTACACTCTCCAACTGTGGACATTCTCACCATGAATTCTCTTTGTCTTGACAATGGGAATATAGATTCTAATAACTTTGTCCATGTCTATAAGTTTCATGGAGGACAGTATTTTTGTGAGTGTAGCACTCTGTGGTCAGGAGTGTAAATTCTGACCATGTCTGCTCGTATATTCGATTTGTCCAAGAAAACATCAATCCTTTAACTCATATTCTATTCAACATTCCAGAATGTCTTTTCCCAAACGTTTTTGGCCCAGAAATTATCAAAATCACTTTCTTCAATAAATATACCAGTTTGGCCTCTGAGCTGTTGGGCTTTTCAGAGATATTCTGTTCTTGGAGATGACTTACTATCAGCAGCAATGGTGAATATCCACAGTAACAGAATCTCTTGCATGAGCGGCAAGGGGCCATACTAGAAAAGTTGTTTATATGGAAAATGGCTGCCCCTCATTCAAAATATGAACAGAAATCGGCACAGCTGGTCCCCAAATGATTTGGGTGGGGTTTCAAAAGAATTCTTCTGTTTAGCAATGGATGCCTTCCTGGACAGAAGGTTTGAGGGGCCACATGGCAATAAATTGCCATGCTCTAGCAACAGTCTAATTGCGATGGGGAGTTTCAGGTGATAGGGAAAGCGGATCTAGAGATGTTAAAAAGCACTCTCTCTTCAATGCAATAAGGGGACCTATTCCCTCTCTAATGGCACTGAAAGAGAGCCTAGAACAGGACTATCCCAACCTACCAATTATACATGCTTTAAAATCATTTGATTCTGTTCCCAATTCCTTCACAGTTTGGAAATGCTGCACAAGGAAGCGTTCTTTCTGTACAGCAACAACTTCATTAAGACATAAGATCTTGAAATATTGGTTTTCTTGATAAGAATGTCATGATTAATGAATATTCAACTGTGTTGGACCAGTCAAAAAACATTGATGTAGAGGCCATAGCAATGAATTTAGAAGAATCCACATATTGCTACAGAGTACATGGGTGTAGAACATTTGAGAATCTCACTATAATAAAAAATCTGATTATAATCTGATTATATTGTCGACGTATATTTCATACAATATACCTTTTCCCATTTTAATAGGCAGACGGAATACAAAATAGCCATTATTTCAAATTGTGGATATATATTGATGTTTTTATTTAAGGTATACAATTTCCTAAACTATGTTCATACGTTTGCATTGAATTTACAGGGATATACATCCATTTGAATAGTTTTTAATTTTTAATTTTAATATGTGCTTTTACTGGTTAAATCAGGCGAACTGGTGTAGGTCTATAGTGACTTGCTAAATATAGACGTCAGACGTACCATGACGCAGCTGTAAGTACTGTATTGAGATCAAATATTATTTCTTCAGTACACATGTAAATCAAGTAAAACGTGCATGATGTCTACAAGTCTGAAGTGCACTAGAAATAGCAAGTTAAATCAATGTTACAGGTTTTTATTGTCTCATCACCCCGAGGACCGTCAACTCGCTGGCCAAGCATGGAGAAGACGGGGTGAGTTGAGAGGGAACCCGGCCATGGGGTGGTGATGCTGGGACGACCTTCGCACCACTGTGACCGATCTGTGATATTACTGTTTAGAGTTGGTTTGTTGATGTGTTTAGTGAGCTCCAGTCTCCCTAGATATGATATGTATTGGTCTAGTGATGTGTTTATTGGAAATGATGGCTTCAAAAGACCAACAACGTGCAATAGATATGAGGAAATCACGAGATTTTTTCATGTTAGTGACAGAGAAAATGAAGATGCGAGTGATGACAAGCTGTATAAGATTAGGCCCATATTAGACACTGTCAAAAATACCTTTAAATCTTACTATCATCCTCACAAAGAGAACTCAATTGATGAAGGCATGATTGCATACACTGGCAGATTGTCATATAAACAATATATGCCAGCTAAGCCAGTCAAGAGAGGCATAAAACTGTGGATGAGATGTGATGCAAGAAATGCATATCTCCATGATTTTGACATTTACTTGGGAAAAAGGGCTGGCAACTCTGCAAATAGGCTAGGTCACGATGTAGTGACTAAGCTATCAGCAGGACTAGATAATAAATATTATCATCTTTTTTTGACAATTATTTTACATCACTTAAATAATAAAAGACGGATATACAGCATTGGAACAGTTAGAACCAATAGAAAAGATTTACCAGCCACAATGAAGAACCCTGGCAAAATGAGAATGGGAGAGAGTAAAAATTTTCAAGAAGATGGTAATATTACTGCCACTTCTTGGAAAGATAAGAAAGTTGTTAATGTCTTATCAAACGTAACTGATCCTGCCAGAGAAGGCAAGGGCAAGCGTTAAATGACATCAGACAGCCTTCATCCATACATCAATACAATAAATTTATGAATGGGGTTGACAGACATGATCATTTATGTTTGAAATATTCTGTTGGTAGGTTTTCAAAAAAGTATTGGAAATATATTTTTTGGTTTTTAGTTAATTGTTCTATTGTAAATGCTCATATATTATACACTGTAACGTCAGGTCAACAGACAAAAAAAACTACAGTCCAGTGTTCAATCTAGGCTGCGCCATTGCGCCTTTGGCCGCTTAACATACCAAATGGTGCAATCCCAATCGTACCATGGGCCCATCAGGGATATAGGATTTTTTGCCAAATTTTTGTAACATTTTTAATAAAATATTCGCCAAAGAAACAGGTGAAGTTGGATCATGTCTGCATTAGTTTCATGGGTTAGAACCATATTTGTTTACAAAAGATTTTTACTGGCATTATGAAATAACCCCAACTGGTTCATGCCATGAGAATGAAATTTCTAAAAGGGTTTGATAAGAATGATGTAAAACACAAGTATGTACCAAAATTTCGACTGGTAATGAAACTTTGTTAATGTTTTATGAAATTTTTTTGATTATGCCACAGAATATTAAAGTAACATTAAAATGAATTATGTATGAATTGAGGTTCTACATAAAGTTATCTACTTTAATCATGAATGGGGCTTCTAAATGGCATTTGATGGATTTATATGAAATGTGACAGGATCTATCATAGTGACATGGGTTATTTTTGAAATGCTTGTCTACAATTATGAAAAAATACCATGAAATATAGTGAATAAGTTTATCAATTTTGAAAAATTTACCCCACACACCCATGAAATAATGCAGTAAGCAAATGTATTTAAACGGTTTTTAGTTTTTTTACTTAGGGCCCCTCATATTTAAAATGGAAAGCCCTCATATACACCAAAACTACAGTCATTTAGATTTTAGAACAGAATTAGCAAATGCATTGATTGGAGGGTTCTCTAAAAGGAAACGAAAATCTGGGAAAAGAAGTTTTGGAGAGATTAATATTGAGATTAATATTGAAAATGTTGACCCAACATATTAATGAGCATCTAGGTAAAAAATCAGCAAGATGTAAGTGGCATGTCATGCAAAAGATTAGGAAAGAGACAGTGTATGGGTGTGCAATTTACAATGTAAATTTACGTCAAGGTTGTCATCAAGCTTACCATGAAAACGTTTGATAAATATGTTTTTATTGATTGATAAATAGTAAGATTTTATTGGTTTATTATGTCTGTATATAAACTATGTAAAACAGAAAAGACTGTGTTTTTACACACAAAAACTCATGCTTTCATTTTGCTGTGTGATAATGTGTCTCTATTTGTTTTTATTGACAAGATTATGAAGAATGTAGAGAACAAACTTTCTCCTTTGTCTTTTTTTGTAACTGCAAAACTTAATGCTCTAATATTAGATTTAAATACATCACCTTTCATAAAAATGACTTCTCAAAAAGTGGCCATTGAGTAGGCTGCATTTCTCACAGGCGAGTCAACTGCTCATTTCTGGCTTTGCTAGCTAGGTGAGAAACTGCCATTCTAGCATTGCTTGCCATTAGTGTATGGGAGAAAGAGTTAATATAATAAAGTGTTCCTTTACCGCCACCCTTAACAGTGGTGCCGAGGGCTTCACAGACGAGGAGCTGACGCTCAACATACAAACGGACTACTTCCCCTTCGTAAATTTCAACTTCGGCAAGTTTTGCGACGTCACAGCGCACTCTCATGGGCTCAACTTGCGAAGATGGACCGTGGCCAGGGAACTCATAAAACAAGGAGCAAAAGTGAACCTTGTGAGCCAAGGGTGGGGAGACCGCGCTGTTAGGAGCCCTGCATGCAAGCAGCCAGGAGAACGTCAAGCTGCTTAAAACACAAACAACGCTCAACCAGACAGGATAGACAAGATGTGGACCTAACGTTGACGCCTCTCAAAGAGGCCATAGACATTCAACGCTTTGACCTTGTGACCTTGTGAGTCCAGCACGGCACCAGATGGGAGGAGCTCCTCCTGGAAAACTCCCCCTCCCTGGCCAACAGCGTTTCAAGTTAAAGAAAAAGCGCTAACTACGCATAGCAAGATGCTCTTGTAAGACAGGCTGTACTCTAGGAGGTCCTGGTTGTCTGCATTGTTGCAAAGCTTGCAGACCTTGCAGTGTAAAGTGCAGCTGCAAAGGTCTATGTAGCAAGTCCGACCGGCCTGGCGGATAAAGTCCGCGAACAGAGGAAGATAATAAAGAAAAATGAGGATACCATCAAGAAAGACGGGGCAACCATCGAAGAGAACAAAGCGGTAATAGAGGATCAAATTGAGTGGATAAATGAGGAACGTGAAAAATATTCCATCGGCAGCTCTGACCGTGCTAAAATTATTATTTTTGATACCGGTTATATTAGTTATTTTATCCCTTATTTCCCTTAGAGGGAAAAATTATTTTTGATACCAAGTTATTTTGGTTGTTCACGTATTATTTCCCTTATTCTCCTTATATATTTCCCTTAGAGGAAAATATTATTTGGTACAAGTCACTTTGATATGAGATTATTACAAGTCATTTTGATACTAGATTATTTTCGGTTTAGTCTTTCCAGTAAAAACCTAAGCAGTTAGAAGATGTAGAAGCTGAAGACCTTCTATTCAAGGATCTCAAATCTTTTTTCAATCCTGAAAGTGAGTTTTATCAGCATCCCACCAGCACCCCTCCGACTCAGAGGAAGATGATTGTTTTGATTTTTTATCATCTTTTTATTTATTTATTTTTTCTCATTTCTTTGCGTGTCTGAAGTAAGTAATTAGATAAATAGATAAAAATAATTAAGGTTAGGCATATTTGGGTAAATTCATTGATATTTTGTGTGGCAGTTCTAATTGTTGTGGCTGTGTTTCTGATTTTTTGCGTTGTTTGCAGGTCCGCCGTGTTCTGGCAGCAGGTGGCAGACGATCTGGAGGCCAAGACATGCCCGTGTATATCACGAAAATGTGTGTTGCTGTAAGATGTTTGTGACGCCGCCATGTTTGTGTTGTAGGTCACTTCTGGCTGTCCATCTACGAGACGACGGTGACGGCATGGGTGGTCAACCCGGACAGCATGCAGCGGATAACCTACACCAACTGGTACAGTGGTCAGCCCGACGACGCCAGTTACAGTTGCGGCCGCGACACAAAACCGTCACCGAGGCAGACGTCGAAAAAGTGGGCCAGAGTTGATACCTGTGTCATAAAAAATGTATATTATAGTTTTTATTCTCTTCATGGTAATGTTTTACCATCAGCAGCCAAAAAAGCAGCATGCAGCCAACGTCCAGATTGGCAGCGCGGTCTGGGCACGTGGCGCCAGTGAGGCGTGCGCTTAAACAACAGACCAGTAACGCAGTAACAACAGACCAGTAACGCGGGATATGCGTACGTTCATGTCACCGGGCGAGAGTGTGGGACAAGGGTTATTACCTTGTTACGTCATCACTTCAGAAAGTAGCAAAGTGTTTAGGTACTTGCAAGCTAAATGGCCTGGACACACAGGAATGCCCTGTACCCAAAGACCTCGTCTGATCACAGCCACAACACTGAACCACAGACACGCGACCTCACGGTGACGACATTCAGCGCTGGGGCCAGGTGGGAGGAGCTAATTAATTGGAAACTAAACTGAATAGTGGAAAGTTAGTAATAGTTAAAAGTTAGTAATAGCACATTATTTAGTAAGGTTTGTTGACATTTACTACAATTGTATTTGTTAATTAATTGGAAACTAATCTGAATAGTGGAAAGTTAGTAACAACTGGCCAGCAGATGCATCTGCCATCCACCCCTGAAACTTTTGATTCTTCCGGAAATATATTTTGTAAACACTGTGGTTCTGCCCTACGATCTCAGAACCCTAGGATTTGCAAGCAGCTACAGTTTTGTTGTCGATGTAAACTGGAGGATCAGGTCCCGATTTGGTTCAGAGCAGGTAATATTATACTTTTTATGACATAAATGTAACCATGTAACATGTTCTATACTTCAATCAAGTCTTTATGTTTATGTAGAATGGTGACAGTACTGCCATTTTTAGGGATACTAGTATTACCCCCACTCCACCCACACCCCCACGACCCTTGGCCTATCAATGCCATTGCTAAAAGCAGGAAGCCTTTTAAAGATTTTCGATGGCTGTGTTGTGCCCTTGACGAGGCCAAAAGTCTCGTATGATTGGAAAGACATATAGAACTGATAAAAAGGGCAAGGAATTTATTGATGGTAAATTTAAAATATATATATGGTCACAATCATGTAGTAATTTTCAAAAATATATATTGACAATCATATAGTGCATCGCTCAACCACACACAGGATAGGCACGACCTTGACCTAACAGTGACACCGCTCAAAGCAGCCAGACATTCAGCGCTTGTGCAGCACAGCCAGGTGGGAGGAGCTCCTCCTGGAAAACTCCCCCCTCTGGCCAGCAGAGTTAAAAGTGCCAACTACCCATAGCAAGATGCTCTTGTAAGACAGGCTGTACTCTAGAAGGTCCTGGTTGTCTGCATTGTTGCAAAGCTTGCAGACCTTGCAATGTAATGTGCAGCTGCAAAAGTCTATGTAGCAACCCACACAACAACAAAGGGGAACACAAAAAGTGTACCGGACAAGATGACTTTGATATTTTAGAACAAGATTTAGATGATGTGCAATCCTGAAAGTGACAGCTTTATTAGCATTCCACCCGCACCCCTCTCAGACTCAGATATGTCCGACGAAGATGATTGTTTTGATTAAAAAATAACTGAAGAGATTTATTAAGATTGTTTTGATAAGAAATGAGAACTGCAAATTGTTGGACTTTGAAATAGAATATTAATCACATCACCTACAGCTCAGCGATAGGAAATGTGTTGTCAATTAATGCAATAAAAGCACAGAGATCTTTGTTGATATTATACAATCTTACGATGATTCTACAAATTATGGAGTTTGTGATACTCTTCTTTTTGTGTTCCAATGATTTAAGTCATCAAAAAGAGTTGGGTGTGATGCATGCGAGAAGATGTTTGACTTCGAAGGAAGTCTAAAACTTCTTTTTGCTTTTTTCTCACCCTCTGCATCAAACATGCAGTCATTACTATGTTACTAGTGATGCATTTTCTTTAGCTGGGAGACCAAGATGTATGCTTCTTGAGGATGAGTTGTTTATGTTTTTATGTCGGTTACGTTTGAATATGCTTGAGCAAGACTTAGCTGTAAGATTTAATTGTTCAATATCTACAGTTCGTAGAAAAATTCCCATTTGGCTGCCATTAAATGAAATAAAAAGGTTAATGCCAGAACAGTTTAAACCAAAATATTCAAATACTAGAGTAATAATAGATTGTACAGAAATCAAATCACAGCATCCATCATCTTTAGTTTTAAATTCACAAGGGGTCCTTCTATACCTGGCAGGAGAATCGATGAGGTGAGCTTAAATGACCATGGTGCATCTTCACCCAATCCAGCCACCTCAACAGGATCTAGAGATGTTAAAAGCACTCTCTTCAATGCAATAAGGGGACCTATTCCCTCTCTAATGGCATTGAAAGAGAGCCTAGAACAGGACTATCATAGCCTACCCATAATACAAGCTTCAAAATCATCTGATTCTGTTCCCAATTCCTAGTTTGGAAATGCTGCACAAGGAAGCATTCTTTCTGTACAGCAACAACTTCTCAAAGACTATTCTATCAAAATCTTCAACAATATGGGTTTTCCTGATAAATGAATGTTCAACTGTATTGGACCAGTCAAAACACATTGATGTAGAGGCCATAGCAATGGATTTAGAAGAATCCACATATTGCTACAGAGTATATGGGTGTAGAACATTTGAGAATCTCATTATAATAAAAAATCTGATTATAATAAAAAAATCACAGCGACAACTCTCAACCAAGGACAATCCAGACACGATCTCAACCTAATAGTCACGCCTCTCAAAGAGGCCATTGACCTTCAGCGTTTTGACCTGGTGGCCTTGCTGGTCCAGCACGGGGCCAGGTGGTAGGCAATGATCCCAGAGTACGCCCCCTCTCTGACTGGCAGATGCGCCATCCGCGTCCGGATGGCGTGCTTTTCAGACGAGGCCTTCGAGAGGCTGGGCGTTACGCATGTGGCTGTTGAGGAAATGAAACTGGCGCCAGTCGTATTGAAGATCAAGGAAAAATTTTGAGGACAACAATGTGTACGGAATGTACCCAGAGAGCGCACACGCGATTGACCAGATTCCAGACTTTGACGAGTACATGTAGATCGTACAATTTCCATTGTGTCAAGGAACTGGAACTGTTGCCAGTTGCCTTGGAGATTGTGGAAAAATTCAAGGACCAAGATGTCTCACTGTGGGGACTGGACTCTAAATTGATTTAGGTGGGTGGCTGAAAATCATAAAATCATACCATAATGGCATCATTTTTTCATACCCCTCCCCCAAGGCCATAAGAAAGCTGCATAAAATTGTATGTGCGCAGTGTAGTAAAAAGTCGAAGAATTCATAATCAAAGTTTTTCATAGAAATTCATTTCAATCTACAGAGTTCTCTTTGATTTCAATACGAAATAGAGGGTTATCAAAAAGCTTATTACTTTTCAGACAAGATGGGACTACTGAATTGCTTCCATCCTTTTCACCACAATGGACACATAAATGTGTCGATGCAAAAACTTCATGACTTTTTGAAAGTGGAGACTTGTGAAGCCAGCAAACCATCAAAAGTAGAGAGATATCTTAATTCCTATTCACATTCACTGAGACCCCTGTTATTTGATGGAAAAAACAATACCAATGCCTTCCCTTATTTAAGTTCATGTTCATGAAGATGGACTCCCAAGAATTAATGCTACCAATTTTCAAATGCTGTTTCAGAGTTATGTTCTAAAAATAGCAATGAAAAAAAATGCTCGCATTTGGTTTGTAGAAGAAAATTGCAGCTAGCAACATTGGATCTTTAATTCTGGAATGGTTGCCAGTGCGGACACTTAGTGCATGGAATCAAAAAGTATTGGAAAATATATTTTTTGGTTTTTAGTTAATTGTTCTAAATGCTCATATATTATACGCACTGTAACGTCAGGTCAACAGACAAAAAACTACAGTCCAGTGTTCAATCTAGGCTGCGCCATTGCGCCTTTGACGCTTAACATACCAAATGGTGCAATCCCAATGGAGTACCATGGGCCCATCAGGCTCGCTAGGAATTTTTTGCCAAATTTTTGTAACATTTTTAATAAAATATTCGCCAAAGAAACAACTAGTTTCCCGTCATGTCTGCATTAGTTTCATGGGCGCGGCCTTATTTGTTTACATTCAGAGTGCCACCTACTGGCATTTTAATACATCACCTTTCATAAAAATGACTTCTCAAAAAGTGGCCATTGGTAGGCTGCATTTCTCACAGGCGAGTCAACTGCTCATTTCTGGCTTTGCTAGCTAGGTGAGAAACTGCTATCCTAGCATTGCTTGCCATTAGTGTATGGGAGAAAGAGTTAATATAATCAAGTGTGACTTTACCGCCAGCCTTAACAGTGGTGCCGAGGGCTTCACAGACGAGGAGCTGACGCTCAACATACAAACGGACTACTTCCCCAGAATTTCAACTTCCAGCGGGTTTTTGCGGACGTCACAGCGCTCACTCATGGGCTCAACTCGCAAAGATGGACCGCGGGCCAGGGAACTCATAAACAAGGAGCAAAAAAGAGAACCTTGTGAGTCAGGGTGGGGAGACTGCGCTGTTAGGGAGCCCCCTGCATGCAAGCAGCCAGGAGAACGTCAAGCTGCTTAAAACACAAACAACGCTCAACCAGACAGCATAGACAAGATGTGGACAAAACGTTGACGCCTCAAAGAGGCCATAGACATTCAACGCTTTGGACCTTGTGACCTTGTGTGAGTCCAGCACCAGATTGGGATGTGGAGCCCCTCCCTGAAAATTCCCTCCTGGCCAACAGAGTTTTCAAGTTAAAAAAAAGCGCTAACTACTCATAGCAAGATGCCTTGTAAGACAGGCTGTACCTAGAAGGTCCTGGTTGTCTGCATTGTTGCAAAGCTTGCAGACCTTGCAGTAAAAAGTGCAGCTGCAAAGGTCTATGTAGCAAGTCCGACCGCCTGGCGGATGAAGTCCGCGAACAGAGGAAGATAATAAAGAAAAATGAGGATACCATCAAGAAAGACGGGGCAACCATCGAAGAGAACAAAGCGGTAATAGAGGAGCAAATTGAGTGGATAAATGAGAACCGAGGAAAAATCGAGCAACTCCACTGCAGCTTTGATATGCTAGGTCATTATTATGATAGGTCAAAGTGCTATATTTTATCCCTTAGGAGGGAAAAATTATTTTTGATACCGGTTATATCAGTTGTTTTATCCCTTAGAGGGAAAAAATTTATTTTGGATACAGAGATATTTTTGGTTGAAATGTATTTTTTTCCTTATGGGTCCTTATATATTTCCCTTTAGAGGAAAATATTATTTGGTACAAGTCACTTTGATATGAGATTGTTACAAGTCATTTTGATACTAGATTATTTTCGGTTTGGTGTTTTCCAGCAAAAACCTAAGCAGTTAGAAGACCAAGCTGAAGACCTTCTATTCAAGGATCTCAAATCTTTTTTCAATCTTGAAAGTGAGTTTTATCAGTATCCCACCAGCACCCTCCGAACTCAGAGGAAGATGATTGTTTTGACTTTTTATCATCTTTTATTTATTTTTTTTCTCATTTTTTTGCGTGTCAAAGTAATTAGATAAATAGATAAAAAATAATTTATTAGAATATTTCAAAATTCATTGATATTTTGTGTGGCAGTTCTAATTGTTGTGGCTGTGTTTCTGAAAAGAAAATGTTTGCAGGAAAATTGGCCGCGGTTCTAAAAGCAGGTGGCAGACGATCTGAGGCCAAGAAATGCCCGGTATATCATGAAAATGTGTTGCGTAAGATGTTTGTTGCCATGTTTTGTAAATCATTAGCTGTCCATCTACGAGACGACGGTGACGGCATGGGTGGTCAACCCGACAAAGCATGCAGCGGATGTAACTCCACCAACTGGTACAGTGTTCAGCCCGGACGACGCCAGTTACATTTATTGATGACACTGCATATTACCGAGGGCAGACGCCGAGGCCTCCCACGCCTGAAAAGTGAGCCAGAGTTGATACCTGGTGGGAAAAAATGTATATTAAAAGTTTTTATTCTCTTCATGGTAATGTTTTTACCATCAGCAGCCAAAAGCAGCATGCAGCCAACGTCCAGATTGACAGGTCTGGGCACGTGGCGCCAGTGAGGTTGGCTAAACAAGTTGTGCCCAAGAGAGACCAGTAACGCACGATATAAAATGTTCATGTCACCGGGCGTGAGAAAAGGTGTGTGGGACAAGGGTTATTACCTTGTCATGTAACAACTCCAGAAAGTGGGAAACACAAAAATAACAGGCTAAATGGCCTGACGCACAGAGTACCAGATTGATGTAGACAAACTGCACAGCAGCAAGGACTACCAGGCCTGAGGCCATGGATATTCTGGAAGCTGTGAGGATTTGACTGTTGTTGACATAATATTGCTGTGTACCCATCTAAATCTATTTTTTTTTTGTATTTTTGTTTTGTTTGGATAATGGTTTCGATCATGCACTAACGTTCTAACGTTAGGGACTCCTTTAAAATTTGGTGATTAGTTTAAGATTCATTAATAACATTAAGAATTTTTTAATATTCCAGTTCAATTTAATGATGTAACATTTAGCATTGTATTATAGAATTTAATTAACTATTTGTTATGTATAAATGTCCATATGTTAAATTATCCAGAAGTTCCATCTTATTAGACCAGTATACATTATCTAGAATTTCAAGGACAATTCTATATCCTAGTACAGTAGTAGACAAAAACCTGGTGACCTTCAGTGGTCTGGTATTATGAAATTATAAATTATCAGTTTTTATGTAAAAAAATTGTTACTTATTTTGAGTTTATTACTAGCCAGAGATATATTTAAATTTACATTGTTAAAAATTTTATTAGAAGAGTTCTGCATCAAACATGCAAAGTCATTACTATGTTTCTAGTGATGCATTTTCTTTAGCTGGGAGACCAAGATGCATGCTTCTTGAGGATGAGTTTTTTATGTTTTTATGTCGTTTGCGTTTGAATATGTTTGAGCAAGACTTAGCTGTAAGATTTAATTGTTCAATATCAACAGTTAGTAGAAAATTGATAACATGGGTGAATTACCTTTATATAGTTCTTGGATCTATTCCCATTTGGCTGCCATTAAATGAAATAAAAAGGTTAATGCCAGAACAGTTTAAACCAAAATATTCCAATACTAGAGTAATAATAGATTGTACAGAAATCAAATCACAGCATCCATCATCTTTAGTTTTAAATTCACAAGGGGTCCTTCTATACCTGGCAGGAGAATCGATGAGGTGAGCTTAAATGACCATGGTGCATCTTCACCCAATCCAGCCACCTCAACAGGATCTAGAGATGTTAAAAGCACTCTCTTCAATGCAATAAGGGGACCTATTCCCTCTCTAATGGCACTGAAAGAGAGCCTAGAACAGGACTATCATAGCCTACCCATAATACAAGCTTCAAAATCATCTGATTCTGTTCCCAATTCCTAGTTTGGAAATGCTGCACAAGGAAGCATTCTTTCTGTACAGCAACAACTTCTCAAAGACTATTCTATCAAAATCTTCAACAATATGGGTTTTCCTGATAAATGAATGTTCAACTGTATTGGACCAGTCAAAACACATTGATGTAGAGGCCATAGCAATGGATTTAGAAGAATCCACATATTGCTACAGAGTATATGGGTGTAGAACATTTGAGAATCTCATTATAATAAAAAATCTGATTATAAAAAATCACAGCGACAACTCTCAACCAAGGACAATCCAGACACGATCTCAACCTAATAGTCACGCCTCTCAAAGAGGCCATTGACCTTCAGCGTTTTGACCTGGTGGCCTTGCTGGTCCAGCACGGGGCCAGGTGGTAGGCACTGATCCCAGAGTATGCCCCCTCTCTGACTGGCAGATGCGCCATCCGCGTCCGGATGGCGTGCTTTTCAGACGAGGCCTTCGAGAGGCTGGGCATTATGCATGTGGCTGTTGAAGTCGTGTTGAAGATCAAGGAAAAATTTTGAGGACCAGATTGACCAGATTCCAGACTTTGACGAGTACATGTAGATCGTACAATTTCCATTGTGTCAAGGAACTGGAACTGTTGCCAGTTGCCTTGGAGATTGTGGAAAATTCAAGGACCAAGATGTCTCACTGTGGGGACTGGACTCTAAATTGATTTAGGTGGGTGGCTGAAAATCATAAAATCATACCATAATGGCATCATTTTTTCATACCCCCTACCCCAAGGCCATAAGAAAGCTGCATAAAATTGTATGTGCGTGCGTGTAGTTAAGTCGAAGATTCATAATCAAGTTTTTCATAGAAATTCATTTCAATCTACAGAGTTATCTTTGATTTCAATACGAAATAGAGGGTTATCAAAAAGCTTATTACTTTTCAGACAAGATGGGACTACTGAATTGCTTCCATCCTTTTCACCACAATGGACACATAAATGTGTCGATGCAAAAACTTCATGACTTTTTGAAAGTGGAGACTTGTGAAGCCAGCAAACCATCAAAAGTAGAGAGATATCTTAATTCCTATTCACATTCACTGAGACCCCTGTTATTTGATGGAAAGCGAGCAATACCAATGCCTTCCTTATTTAAGTTCATGTTCATGAAGATGGACTCCAAGAATCAATGCTACCAATTTTCAAACGCTGTTTCAGAGTTATGTTTTAAAAATAGCAATGAAAAAAAATGCTCGCATTTGGTTTGTATAAGAAAATTGCAGCTAGCAACATTGGATCTTTAATTCTGAAATGGTTGCCGGTGAGGACACTTAGTGCATGGAATCAACCATTAATAATTGATTGTCACAAGGATCACTTTACACCAGATGAATGGAAGAAAATTCAAGTATTTGAAATACAATTTTGTCTATACGATAAAGAAAACGAGACATCCATTGAAGATGTTAATCAAATGAAGTCGCAAAGATGTTTTGTACTTACATTACTGAGTGTAGATTATATATTTCTAAATTATCTTAGTCATACAAAGATAGTAAGGAAATACTTGTTTATTACAAGTATAATAAACAGCACAATAACAAAAACATATTGTCTGTATATACAATCATAGGATCATATATTAAATATATAACAAAACCACATAGACGATCTCTTCAGAATTCTGACGAGGCCTGGGCATAATGAGCTGCCACCCACAGCACGAATACTGATGCTCCAGAAGAGGGGAGAATTCAAAACAAGTCTCGAATGGATTATATATACTTTCAATTCAAAAAACTCAGTTGCCACAACCAGAAATATAGTGGTGTGATCTTAGTTTGAATACACTTAATTAGGAGTGTGCTCAATTATACTTAATAACCGTAAAATAGTGTTTGATTGGGAAATGGAATTCTACACTTGTATTGTTTAATTATTGTAGCTGCTTACTAGTTGACTTGCACACTTAAATGTAATTAAAGTTGGTTTGCTCATTGATCAATTTGTGAAATACTGTTTATTTCTTTATTTTAGATGGCAAGGGCCATCGACAACAAGCTGGAATGCCATTGTTTGGCTAGACCAGACTGCAAATGGATTGGGAAAGTGGGCATGTTTGATAATCACATATCTGCATGTGATGACATCGTTACCATCTGTGATAATGTGGGGTGTAATTTTGAAGACAAAAGAGCCTCTGTCAAACTCCACCAACGCATATGTGTGTTCAACACACAGACTTCGGTTAGTTGCCCGCTATGCGACAAAATCATGCCAAGGTAAGCAGATTTGAGTTTTTCAAATAATGTACATTATATGTAGACAATAATTCTTCAACATAAGACCAACATACCAAATAAATACATGATTTCACCCGGAAGATTCTCTGGGGCAAATAACCAATTTTCAGAATAAAAGTAACATTCGGGGCGGATTGGATTGAAAGGACCAGATGGGAATTCAAACAAAAAATCCTTTAATAAACAAATAGAACCATTTCAGAGTAAAACATACAGTAAACTTGAGGCAAAGGACGAGGGGGTTGAAAATTCCAACTCAAAAAATGTGTTGTAAAGTGTACATTGAATCGGAGCAAAACACCTCATCACAACACCAGAGAGACAAAACTCCAGACCGTTTTAATACAACTATGGATTTGATCGGTACCGTATACGACCATCAATTTTTTTTAAAGAACTAGGCTTTCATATAAATGCGCATTTGAAATAGAATTTCGAAAGTCCAGATTTTGACCGGTTCCAGCTTTGGTGGTGGGCTCCTGGCAGTCGTATACGGTAGTTTGGACGGCCTACCTGGATCCCCGACCAGCAGCAGATGAGATTCTCCCCGCGCCACCGGCCATCACCATGGCAACCGCCAGCTTCACCACATACACACCGGACACCTGGAGTAAAACAAATGTACTTGTGAGGTTTTTTAGCACATATTATCTATTCTACATTGTGTCAAATTAGAGTGATGACATTGTAGAGGCTAATCTAGCGTCAATTGACACAAATATCTTTGGGTAAGATTTATTGGCAATAGGTGTTTTCAGTTGAATATCATAACATGGAATGACTGCAAGAGCAAGTACTACATACAGACAGCATAATGGTAATCTCATCTGACACATTCAGACATGCAGACCACAGTTCACTAGCCTACTGTTCACTACAGATTGTTAATATAAAACCAATATGTAAACATCAATACATAGACATCACTGTAGTGGATGATGACATCATTTGGACGATAATGTTCACTTTAAGTTATCTTTTTACACAGTTTGCTTTCAAATTCATTGATAGCATGGCAGGTCTGACTTAGCTATATTATACAAGTCTCAACACCTCTCAGTCATGGTTAAAATCTATTCCATTTCAAGTGCATTCTTTAAATATATACTAATACCATCCCAACAAACTAAAACCTAATTTACATTTTAAGTTAAGTACCATGCATGAATGCATGATTTGAGCTGGTTCACCCTCATGCATGGCTACTTCATAAGTCTTACAAATCATACAAAAAATGTATATAAATACATGTAATAGCAACAAGTAATATCCTACCTGGGGACAGAGACTGGCGAGGATGTGATTTCTCGCCACCAGAGGGCAGTAGCGATGCTCTTCCCAGAATCGGTCAAACTCTTCTCGCTTTTCATTAAAAAAAAAAAAGAAAAAAATAATTAAATTCTACCAAAGACAGACCATATTTCGTGTTTATACAACACATCCTCAGCTAATAATGAAACATTAATGTACACTATATTAGTACAAGTACAGAGAAAGTATGTGAAAAGTACATGGTAATCCTATTGTGGGTTAATCCTTTAATACAAAAGTCTATAAGGGCCATATTAAGTGGTCAATTAAATGACAACTTAATTGTCAGCTCCCTCCCTCTGTATTCATCAGGGGTATTAAAAAATTAGGTAATAAAAAAAAGTTCCATTAAATGTATGGTATAGAGCTCTCATGAATTGGATTCAATTCTTTGGCATACATTAACTGAACCACTCATCAATGGTTATTATCAATCTAGACGGTCCATTTTTACAAGTTCATGCACCACAAATAGCTGAATAGCTAAAGCATGTGGTGAGGATAATCTCAGAAAACTATGTTGTCATGAGATCCTTAAATGAACGCACATCCCCAAATTTAGTCTACCAGACAACAAGTAGAGCACAGCTCATGGTCAATGCTCTCACTTCAGCTGCCAGCTGATACCTTCACTGACCTTGTTTAGTGCCTGTCATGTTTTTATCCTTGTCAATGATTAGGGGATCTTTAAAAAAGGGCAGGATGTTTTATGGATGCTCTCAAATAATCGCATCATCCAGTTAAATCCCCCATGAGGCATCCAAATGTATGTAATTCATCAGCAGTATCGATATTTGAAAATATCAGATATCCAAATACTGTAATCCCACAGGGCTACTACCATAAATAACCATCCAAGCGCCCAGGGCTGTTAAATTGAAATTTTCACAAACTGGGGAGTGGGCTGTTTCATGAGTGCTGTTACTACGTAATTTGAAGAGGGGGGGGCTGAGGGCTTTTATACAGGGGTGGGCACTTGGATGGTCGTATAAGGTAATCAGCAATGTACAGTACAGGGCTTAACACTAACGGCGCCAGCAACGACGCACAACACCACTGTAATGACGCCACAGAATATGGGACTTATCTACAGCTAATAATATAATTTATTTTGCACAAGATGCATAGTAATAGATCACAGTACAGATTAATACAATGTGTGAGAGCATAGCTAAAAGCATAATTATTCAAAAAAGATGCTTTCGCCAATTCATAGAGTGACTTGAATAAAACTTGAAAAATGCACAGTCAACTATTTCAGTGCAATACAATAATCACAGCTAAGTATCCTACAGCTAAAATTTCCAATGGCTTTTCTATACAACACTTTAAAATGGTCCACACCATTGTACATATAATACTGTGACATGCTAACACCCTTAGGAATAGCAAGGAGATACCAAATAAATACATCTTACTGCAATACGTGTTTTGTTTTGCATTTAACTTCTATCCAACAAACCAAGGACAAGGTATTGAAAATAATAGAGTTGATAACTGAATCATAGAGATTAGCATCGTCTTCTGGTCACTGCTGTATGAATAGTGATCAAAGATTATAAAAATGTTTTCATTATCGTTTTCTGTGCTTAAGCACCCTCCTCCGATAAAATCACAAATAATCGCAAGTTTGTGATTATATCTGAGAAGAACTGCTGCCGCTCAACTGACTAACTTAACAAATGGATCATAAAGAACATTAAAAAACAAACCTGATAGTGACATCATCGCCAGGTTTGCAGACGTCTACTAGATCGTCCTGCGTGGAATAGTACCTAGCTCTTGATAATTTCTGCAACGGTTCGGAGCTGCACCTGTAAGACATTTGTAAAATCTAATTATCATCGCATTCCTTATTGC
The DNA here is from genome assembly GCA_019095985.1 of Streblospio benedicti. Classification (NCBI taxonomy): domain Eukaryota; kingdom Metazoa; phylum Annelida; class Polychaeta; order Spionida; family Spionidae; genus Streblospio; species Streblospio benedicti. The sequence continues at coordinate 58,108,790 of CM032664.1, read as the reverse complement.
AATTTACTCCATTAATGTTGATTTCTTTACTAAAGAATTGGATTTGTTTTTGTACTTTCAACCAAAGTAAGTTGAAAATAATTACCTCTGTCTGCAACTGGGGTAAAATTGATTATATTGTTGCAGTCTTCTATATTGGGACATTTTGTTGGCCGGCACACAGAATAATACTGCTCAAAATCAGCCTGTAAAGTGAATCAAATCGAAGACATAAATATACAAAAATGTTATGTAAAAAAAATGTGAATGAAAATATTATAGAATAAGATTTTTTTCAAGAACGACATATGTTTGGAAATATGAAATCATTGATGTTTGACGTTAATCTGAGTTAGAATGTACAAAAACTTTGTAAACTATAAAATACGAGTAATGACTTACTTGAACTGAGAAAAGATGTTTACATTGATTGCACATGAAATCCTTCTCCAATTCTAACATCTTCACTGTAGTTGTTCTTATCACAGTCCCTGGTTTGGACAGATAAAAATTAATAGTCTACTATACAATATACAAAATTAAAATAACATTTTCACAACTATTACAATTTTTTGAACATATAACAATGAAAATCTATGTATCAATATGCTAATTTTGGCATGTTGTCTGACAAACACCTCCCAAACTAGGCACCAACTGGATATGGGAAATCATGGTACTGGGGAGTTGTGCAAAATTTGTGTTTCTGGTTGTCAAAATGGTGCTGCTGGCTGTCTAATAACAATTTTGTAACAAAAATTGCTGACGATGACCACCACTTTGAGTCATTTGACGTCAAAGGCATCATATGGGTCGAAATGTTTATATGCCAATGCGCCTAATAGTTCGGAATTACGGCCAAATTGCCACTTGGTCTAAGTGTTTATTAGAAACCTTCAATTAAGACCAGCTCTATAAAGACACCACTTCTATTAGACGATTTCTCAACCTAAAGCTTCATAAAGACTCATGCAAACCTCCTTAAATAGACCATTTCTCTAACAAGACTTCATGATTTTTAGTCCCCTCAGGTATAAGTTGGTTACCCACTAATGTGTGGCTTCCATTACACAGCAGAGTTGGTGCAACAAATTTTTTTTTTATCAAAACTAAACTAAACTATATGACAACTTTTATGACAGAACTGAACTTAACTAAATTGACTCAATCAAATGTTTTGATTAAACCAGTATAAACTAAATGATCACTGGATTAAAGGAAAAGGAAACCCATGTTAAAAGTTAGGCTGTAATTGTAAACATTTGTTTGAAAAGTCATTCAACACACACAGATTTTTTTTAATTGCATGCTAACAAAGTCATTGATAAATTAAGCATCTTCAAGTAAGCTGCCATTTTATGATATTTTGGGCTCTTCTTCACATTTGGTGGGAACACACTCCTGGCATGGCCATTTACTAGCAGACGAATTCTGCTGTCTATTAGCAGTTGCCATTAGCAACCACAGTGGCAGCAGCTAGCAAATTGTCCCTTGGGTGCCATATCTCTATGTCAACCAGCATTTATCAGTCTTTTGCATGTATTTTCAGTCGATATCGACCACCAGAACTGCCGATATCGACCTCCAGAACTGCCGTGTAAAAATATCCGTATACGGACTGTCCGTATACGGAATCCATATATGGTTAGTTGTCAGCCGGACTAGTTTTGACCCACTTCAAATATGTTCATGAATATGGCACACCTGCTACTTCTAGGAAAAAGTTATTGATTTTATTAAACTACTAAGAAAAGCTCCAAAATCAATGAACATCAAAGAGATCGCACAGAACAGCGTGCGTATCAGTCATACGGCAGACGTAACTGTAGTGCAGAAATCCGACCATAGGCGTCTATATGTCTAGCGAGTGACTGTGTCATGTTCTGTTATGATTATGCAGTGTATTCCTACACATTATTGTATTTTGTAATTTATTAATAAATTACCTTGTTAAATGTGTTGAATAATATATCCAGTTTATTTTTCAACAATATTGTAATTGTTTAGAAAAGACTGATAAATACAAAACTGGGTTCGTTGGTTAACATTGATTATTTTATTGGGCTCGTTCTTGGGGCGTATCACGGCTCGCCCTTCGGGCTCGCCGTGATACGCCCCAAGAACTTGCCCAATAAAAAAATCAATGTTAACAACTCACCCGGTTTTGTCTATGTACAATGTAGTTTCTTTATTACACACACCTATCATTGCCTATAGGCTTTTTGTTTACTTTTGCTATTTGTATACTTTATGGTGAATTTCAATCAAATATATACATGTATATAACAGGATACAATTTTGAAAATGAACAAGAGAATACAAATAGAGATAAAACTTAAACAACTAATCAACAGCTAATCCTGACAAGTTTCAGGCCCTGGCAGTTGGTAACAATACACCAAAAAATAATCCTGTATTCAATATAGATTCTGCTATAATATCTTGTTATGATGTTGTAAACCTTCTTGGAATCAGCATTGACTACCAGCTAAACTTTGACAGCCATATTAGAAGTTTGTGTCGTAAAGCATCACAACAGCTAAATGTCCTAAAACGCATTGGATCATTTCTCTCTCGGCTAAACAAACTTACTATTTTTCATACATTTATATTATCAAATTTTAATTTCTGCCCTTTGGCCTGGCATTTTTGTACTAAAACCAATACAAAAAAGCTCGAAAAAATTCAAGAGCGGGCACTACGTTTCATCTATAATGATTACGATAGCTCTTACGAACAACTTCTCAGTATTGCTAGTGTTCCCTCCCTTCATGTCAGACGAATGAGAACAATGGCAGCAGAAACATTTAAAATTTTGTACAAATTAGCTCCTCTGTGTCTTCATGACTTGGTTCATTTTAAAAATAGTAATTATAGTTTTAGATACTCAAATATTGTTGACCTACCTAGGGTACGAACCACTAAATTTGGGGGAAAATCGTTCAGGTACAGTGCTGCTGAACTATGGAATGACCTGCCTGAATATATAAGATCTGTGGGAAATTTTAATCAATTCAAACTACAATCTTTTTAAATGTACTGCAATTAATTGTGTTAAAATGCTCTAATTATTTGTAATTAATGTATTGCATATCTCTAAAGTTGACAAAAAACTTGGATCCCAGCATTTGGATGATTTTGTGTATGAATGGTTTCTTGCAGCATGTGTTTTATCTAACAGTTCAGATGAATCTAACAATCATGGACAAAGAACAAAATAATCAAACTGTTTGGAATTGGATTATTTTAGTGTGTTCTAGCATATCTTATCACATCCCAGCTGGATGATTTTGTCAGGTTTCTGCAGCATGTGCAGTGTTTTGGGAAGAGCAAAATTTTCTGTGTTCTAGTCTTTTGCAACCTTAGTTTTTTCAAAATGATTTGAACCAAGTCTATAATCTTCTCCAAAAACTGGTTTCCAGTCTTTTATTGACAACCCTTTTCACCCAAATACTCCAAAGTTTCTTATCTCTAGGGAATCTATGAAATGTTACTCCAAGAGGAGCCTTATTAATTCCACTTTTTGTAGTATAATTACACCAAAATGCTACACAAAATGACATTCTTAAAACTGATAAGTATCCAATTATATACTTTCGCTAAGTGTTTTTTCAAAATTATATTCATAAATGTTTCTATTTCACTTTTACCATGAATCGAGCAAATATCACTATACAGTCTATATGACGCAAATAGTCAGAGGAGCCCAAAAGCAATTCTGATAGCGTATCGGCTGTTAAGCCTCATTGGGAATAAGATAGCTGAGAGTAGAATGTTTATATACAACATATATAGTGAACACAACTTTTATTTTTTTTATTTTTCTTAGTAGTCATTCCTTGCATGATTATAATTGTGGGGCTAAAATGGTTGGATCAAAATTTTGTTTGAAATAAACTAATATCAGGCCAAGGGTTTTCTTTTCCTTTAACTAAAACTAAACTAAATTTTGCAAATGAAGGACTTACTTAATGAAATATCACATTTTTCCCATTAATTATTTCATATTAATATCATACAATGCATACACAACATTGCATTCTTGCCCAGGGGGGGTCTAAACTTCTTCTGTACATACATATTACAGCTATCCTCCACCCAAGTGACCTTTTTTTTTACCTTCTAGACAGCACCGTTGACTAGCATTTTTGGCCAAAGCCGAACTTTTGACCCTGAAACCCAGCACCTCAGCACTTTTACCGTGAAACTACTGATTGAATTCCTTGAGCCTTGATAAAAGCACAAATTGTCTGCAACTGTTAACAGTTTTTTTTAACCCTGCAGTGTGTACATGTTTATATCTCGTTTTTGAAGGTTTCAAAGTTTGCATGCTACATTTCATAGTAATGGACACAATCCAATTAAACAAACATAAATGTCCATCATTGTAGCTGTTGTAGGTGTCAACCACATGAGTCATGTGGAGATAAATTACTAAAATAATAAAACACAAATTTTGATTAGATTAATAGATTAAAACTAATCTTCCCCCAACTCTGATACAGAATAGAAATTCCTCACCAAGGCCACACTATTAACTTTAACAGTTTTAGGTAAAGTATTTCTGGTCAACTCTGGACAAACAGGAAGACCTGTGATTCTTGCATGAATATTTGATTTTAGAGCCTTAAAAACAAAACAATACAAAAACCATTAGCTTATTTACTAAACCACCAAGCACACTGAATAGATCGAAAATTTCTAATTTGACAGAACACATAAAAAATGCTTTACATACCAAATCTGTTTTGTAATGGTCATCAAGACTGTTATATACAAAATGTACTACATTCTGGGCAAGCTGTAATTAAGCTTGGTCAAAGAGAGTGATGGTCCTTAGAGGACTAGAGAGAAGCAGGTCCCCAACTAAGTTACTTCCATGTGAGATTCAAACAAAGTTAACGCACTAAAAAAAAGTAAATAAAAACCACATAAATAAAAAAAAGGTGTCCTACTTGATCAATAACTATAAAACAACACTTTCATCCATATGTAAAATTTGTAGTCTGCCAGACTGACTTACTTTATAGTTACTGAATAATGATCCGTCTCATCTTCCTGTTGAAGAATTTCAAGAAGATCAAGTCTGTGATATTCCAACACAAATCCTTTCACTGATCCTGCATGTAGAAAGATAAAATAATGACAACCCATTTATTGATGGATAAAAAAGCACCCTACTCTCCACGTAAATACAATTTAAGCTATGTGGTCAAATATTCTTGTGATAACAGCTATGAAACATGTCTCATCAACTTAAAGAGGCCATGAAATGATTTTTTTTATTGCAACAAGTTATATATGAGTACACTCTAAATGCATGCCTGCATGTATTTTGTGGCCAGCTACCACAGATAAGCTGCAGTGTGCATTTTTTCTATCTCACAAAGCTGTCTGCTAGAAATCTTATGAGCGCCGCCTAGTAGTGAGCTGACATACTAGGGATCAACTGGATTTACTGCCATCTTGTCTTATCTGTATTACAGTGGATTTTGTATGTGCCTGGATGTCATATTTATGTGACCATTGTAAAATTTTGCTCTTTTTTATGTTTTACATTATGCATTCCAAAGCAGATTCATCCTCTATTCTAAGAGTGGAACCAGAAATCGATTGAGAATATTTTGAGTTAAGGCAAAATGTAGTAACACATGAATATATAAATGGTATTAGTGCTAACCCTTACATGTTTGAACCAGTAAATGACAGAGGAAAGTCATATAAGGATGACATGTGAAGTAGAAACAGAGACTGAATGCCATCCCAGGTTGTTAAAAAATGACTAGTAAGTAAGATAGAATAATTACTAATTGTTCCATATGTGTAAATAAGAAAGAGAAGCAATGCCCTATAACACTAAACAGTTGACCAGATAAGTATGTTTATTATCAAATGACAAGACACTTCTTTACAAAAGTGTTTACATGAGTAGTTTTTAGTGAATTATTGACTGAATATCATATGATGGATATGTATTCAAGGAAAATTAAACTTTATATTATTATATTTGTAACGTAAAATGCATCTTCATACATAATAATCTACAGGAAAGCAAGTTAATTTAGTTTACTTTTTTCAAAAGTGTTTACATAACTTTTTTAGTGAATTATTGACTGAATATCATATGATGGATGTATTCAAAAAATTAAAATGGATACGTAAAAATCAGAAACCAATACCATGTAATTTTGGCGAGACTTTCGTTGTTTTTGCAACAACTTCATCGGGCCGAATGAAAATCTCAGACTTCATCGAGATTTTCATTCGCCCGATGAAGTTGCAAAAAAACAACGAAAAAGAAAATGACATGGTATTGGTTTCTATTGGTATCCATCAAATTTTTTGAATCATGAATAAAGAAACCCAGGATGATCTAAATACACATTCAGTTCTATTGCTTATGATTGATGCTGGATTCTTTTCTTGTTTTAATTTCCTGGATTATGTATAGTTGGGAGTGCATTACTTTTTAACTTATATTTCTTACTTAATCCCATATCTACCATCATTACATTTTCAAATGAATCCTTTCTGCACTGCAAATGGTTGATGTAACCAATTTTCCCTTTTTTTATTGAGAATGAGACCCCGAGATTGAGACAAGGTCTTTCCACTAGTTTACAAAAATGTTTTGTTTTTTTTTATTATAACTAATTCCATATTTTGAGCTGGACACTCTAACAACATTCTTTATTCTGAAGTTCTGGAACTATGGGAATCTGGAGAGCGCCAAAAGTTAATTGCCACTTCCTGTCATGTGTTCACCATGTGTTTAATTAAACTTTAATTAAACTTAAGTTTGGTACTAAATGTAGTGGATTAATAAGGATAGAAATTGTAAATTTACCTTGGTGATCATCATTATCAAGATCATATCTATCGTGAGATGCCATTTCAAGCGCTTGTTCTTACTTATTTAGTAGTAAATAACATTATTTTAATATGACTGTCCCGCTTGTGTCTGGCTCTGCCCTTCTCCCATCTCCATCTCTTCAAATTCTGGAACCTAGCATCCTAGTCTCGATGAACCAGCCACTTTTTTGCGAGCTAACCTTTCTATACAAGAAAATCTTAAATGATGAAGGCTATTAGAATCCTTCACTCTCATAGCCTTATTCAACTAGGATCTTTATTGCATACATGGTGAGCGCACGCCACCAAACGGCCTAGATGATCGAGACTATCACTCTTACCTTACGACCATTAAACTGTGTATAATTTCAAGAAACTATTTTCAACATATTCTAAAAAGCAGCATACGCAGAATATGCAGAAAGATATTACTGGACAAAATTATGTCTCCACTGAACCAATCACAAGTCACGAACAAGGACACGATGTTTCTGGCCCTCACAGTAAATATACCCATTTATGGGAGGGCCAGAAACATAATGCGTAAACGTTCCATGCAGCGTCTTAAAGAATTCTTTGTACACTATATTTACACTTGATGCGGCTTCTAATATGTACACTCCCCCAACACCCACTACCGCTGCTACAGGTGGGGTTGGGCTCCCAGCTTCTTAGCAACAATACAGAAAACAGTATAAGTTTCCATGGATGTAAATCTCAATATCAAATAAATAAAGAGATAAATCAAATACATGAATACATGAATACGTAAATAAATACATAAACAGGTTTTTTTGGCGTCCTGAAGGCAAAATTTGGGAGGGCCATTAAAGGCGGGATCATGAAGGATCATAAAGAATTCTTTAATCAATTTCCATTAAAATTCTTTTGCAGAAATTTTAACTTCATGAATAAATAAATTGACGACTTCAATAGTATTTTTTGCCCATTTGACCATTAAATTTTCACACTTGCTTTGGACACAGCTGCAGCTCTGGTGAAGACTTCATGATATCATGCATCTGACAAAGCCTCACCAGCCTCTGATTGTGGACGTGGCGACTGGTGCAAAGTCCAGTAGTTGTCAAAAACAACTTATGTCCGTGGACTCCAGGCAGCCTGTGCTGTATAACATAATAGTATTTTTTAACGGGTCAAGAAATTGCTATGGCAAATGTGCCGCCTTTTGCCCAGTTTCCTGGTCTTCGGTCAGATCACAAACTCAATCACATCACCTCTGTCTGCCGCTGCCCAGGTCTAGAGCCTGTAACTCTGAAGCCCTGCAGTGTGAGAGCCAGCATACATCGCTGTCTTATGGTGAGGACTTTGTCCTCAGGTGACGGTTGTCTCCCAGTTGTGTCAAGGTACTGAAGGACTGTGTCAACATCCCATATGTGCTGTCTTGGGCACAGGTGGGTTCTTGTTGAACACTCCCATCATGAGTTTGATAACTGAAGGGTGTTGGCCTATTTTCTGGCTTTGGTGGCCTGCATGGGAGAAAGAAATGGCAGATCGGTGGCCATTTATCGTGTTGTACGATAGGCCTCTGTTGCACAATTCCGTAAGGTAGTTTAGCACGGATCCCACAGGGTCCTGAAATGGATCAAGGATCATTTCAGCGCACCAGCCACTCCACTGTCCCAAGGCTGACCTGTAAACAGTTTGTGTGCCTGTTCGGATTGCTCCAGCCAAGAGGTCCGCAGTGTCTTGCGAAACTCCTGTGGCCCCACTAGATATCTGGAGACCTCCCAGGCTGCCAAATGGAGCAAGTTGTTCACTAAGAGCGGGTGTGGGTGTCCCACTGGCGAACGGAGCGTGCGTGGGTTTGTAGGTATGCGGATTGGTGCCTCCACTGGCATCTTGAGCGGTGACGCATACCACGCTTGATTGCTCCAAATCGGAGCCAAGAGGACTACTTGAGCCTTCAACTTCCTGATTTTTTGCTAAAGCGCGGAACCAGGCAAAACGGCGGGGAAAGCATACAGTGTGCCTGTCGGCCAGGGACAGATCATAGAATCCATCCCTGCAGCTCCCGAGTCTGCCTTCCAACTGAAATATTTCAGTATGTGGTGGTTTGTCCTGCTGGCAAACAAGTCTGCCTGCAGCGGCCCCCACACTTTGTCTATCCTGTGGAAGATGTCTGGTCCAGTTGCCAATCGCTGGCGTCCAGAGTCTCGAGCGAGACAGTACATCGGCCACTTGATTGACGCTGCCCGGTATGTATTCCGCTGACAGCGTCAGACTCCGTGAGAGGCAAAAATCCCAGGTGTCCTTCGACAGTCTGATCAGGTGGGGGGACTTGGTACTGCCCATCTTGTTGATATAGGCTACTGCCGTTCAATTGTCCGCCCGAACATGTATGTGTTTGTGTGACACTGTTGAATAGTGTCTGCAATGTCAGCCACACTGCGCGCAGTTCCAGAGCATTTATCTGCTCCCCCTGATCTTGCGTCATCCAGTGACCTCTGGCCATCGGACCATTCAGCACTCTACCGTCCCAACCCATCAGACTTGCATCCATCTCCAGGACAAAGTCTGGGGAAGGGGTAATGATGGCTTTGCCCTCCATTAGTTCGAGATGAAGCAGCCACCACCGAAGGTCTTCCTTACATCCCATGTTCAGGGTCACCATGGCCTCGTAGGACCTCCTGTGGATCAAGGCCCTGATCTTCAGTAGCTGTAAGCTTCTGAAGTGTAGGGGTGCTGGTAGGACTGCCAGCGCTGTCGCCGACAGCTTCCCTATTAACATCGCCAGGTGGCGGACCTACACCATTTCCTGTGCAAGCGTCTTCTTGCAGAGGTGTACAATGTCCTCCCTTTTTGCCCTGAGGCAATGTGAGGCACATCTCTGTCGAGTTGACTATTAGTCCAAGAAACTCTAGGGATATAGTTGGGGTTAGAATGGACTTTTTCGTGTTGATCACGAATCCTAGGAGTTCTAGTAGGTCGCAGACCGTCCTCCCCTCCTGACACAACCTGTGCGGTCTCCAAATATTTTGACTAGAGGCTTATGGTCAGTCTCGGTTAGCAAGTCATCACATCCTTGAGTAAAATATCTTGTCTGCTCCAGGCCTCAAGCCACAGCCAAAGCCTCACCCTCAATGGGTGCATA
>CM032664.1:58071946-58098747 GCA_019095985.1 Streblospio benedicti | reverse complement strand
AGGCATTGAGATGAAATGTGCATTGGAGGATCTGTCCTCTATTCATGGAAAAGTTATTTTTTGGGGAAGAAAAATGTAGAGCACCGAAACAGCCCAGTTTAAACTGGCAGGCTCAGAAATTGGCAATAAAAAAATGATGAAAATAGCAGATCGAGACACTGCTTTTGCTACAGCAGAAGCTGTCAGAGCAGAGGGCCAACAAATTTCGATAGACAGTCAAATAAGACATCACCAAGATATGGAATACGCTCACATGGTAGCCTCAGATATGGCTCAAGGTCCTGGCCTGCCTACAATGCAAGATCATGATCCAGCAGCCTCCATTGTTACAGCAAACTGTATAGGTCTTATTGCTGAAAACGCTTCCCAGATGGACAATAGTTTGGAAGATTACACAATGCCAGAAGTGGAGTTTTCTGGTAGAGATGATGCAGAAGTTGTCCAGATGCTATCACCAACACAAGCAGCCAGAGAAGCTGCTTTCAGAAGAGCAGCTCAAGGTCCTGGCCTACAATCCGAGAACATGGTCCAGCAGCATCCTCTGTTACTGAAATGTAGACGTGACCAAAGAGTGAAACGAAACTATCTTAGGGGATTAAAGAAGAAAGAAAAGAAGCAAATGAAATTGACTGTGGCACAGAGGATCAAGGGGAAAAAAAGACACAACAATGATGAGAAGAAGGATAGACTAAACGAAAATAAAAAGCTAAGAAAATCGTGTGTGCAGCCTAATAGCTCTGAACAGTCAATCCGTATGGCAAGTTGGACTTTACATCTCAGAGAAAACAATGAGCCAACAATGTGCAGGTCGCAGAATCTTTGAACTGGACCAAAGACAACAAACATCAAGACACACTTTGTATTAACTGTTTTAAGGGGACTGTGAACTCTTTTCTTACGATTTTATTAAACTTTGATTTTCTCACTCATTATTGCTTCAATTCTTACAAATTACACCTTATTTTGTAGATAATTATCTAATCTAATGACACAACATGTTTTGAATTGTATAGATTGATGAACATTTTTTTATAAAGCAATTAGTGAAAAATTTACAACTTTGCCTGTGAAGCATATAACTGATAGTAAAACATCAAAATGACCGAAATCACTATGCAGTTACAAAATTTGTATATTTATCTAGAAAACCTTGCCTCAATTTTTTTATATTTTTCCCCTTTATCATTTTACATGCATTTTAAGTTTTTAAACCACTTATTTTCCGAATTTTCTTGCAAATCAATACAAAAACGTTCATAATTCATCAACGAAAAAAAAAAATCAAAATCCCTAGTAAAGTTTTCTTCAGAATGCATATATCTTCAAATATATATACGTTTGTGAAAATTTGATTTCACGGTTAGAGAGAAATATAAAAAGAAAAATTAATCCACTATGCAAACTTAGTTTTGAGAAAATGGGCTTTAACCCTTTACCCCTCAAAACGGCCTAAACCGGCCTTGGGCCCTCTCCCTCAAATCGGCCTAAACCGGCCGGCTGATTTCACGTGTTTGGCTGTCAAAAGCTTCGTTACACAAGTCATTCGTTTGGGGTATAGGAGAGGTGCCATCATGATTAAAACTAGATTACTACATGTAAAACCGTATGAGGAATCGTCGTGTATAATTTATTTTAATGTTTAGCTTTTATTTTAAGAGAATACATAAAAGTTTCATTTGACAGCATTAATTTGCACTTACACGGGCGCCATGTTTGCGCATATCGCACTAAATGGAAAAACCTCAATGTTTGATCGCGTTGTAGACATACTCATAATGGTTCAATCTTGATGAGAAATACATATTCTTGTTTCTAAAAGCTTAAGCTTTATTATGATATAGAAATGAGTTCCAAAAACACCCGATAAATATTTTTAATTATTTTCTAAATTACCGTGATTTATTTATTCGAAACTACGCTGCAAATTTCGGGTATTTTACTGCAGTCCTAACCGATCAGAACATGGCCATTGGAAATGTGTTGCTTGTTTCAAAACATTTGTGAAATTGGGACTGGGGTAAGCCAAAACGGCTGTTTTGTATTTTGGTGAAAAGATTGTTGAAATACGAGCATTTTTAAGGAAGTTATGGTAGTTTAAAAGTTGGCAATGCAGCTCCGACAAATGGAAAGATTTTATACGTATCTTTTCTCCTAAATGTCAAGGAACCTGAGTGCCCCGGTTCATTTTGTATGCTTGATATTGGTGCACCTTAGGTTAAATTGACTTTTAATTATGATAAATTCTAGCTTGTGATGAAGATTAAGCAAGATTCAAATAACTTAACCAAACTTCTTATCACTCACTGATGGGTTTGTGTCAAAAAATGATTAGAGTTTGGTGTATTTTGGTATAATTTTAAGAAGCTCCATATACAACATACTAGGTGTTTTGGGTTTGTTAACAAAGTCAGATTTTGTTTTACTCTGTAATCTTTTTTCCTGAAGTTATACTTAATTTTGTATTAGATTGTATTTACATTTGGCTTGTCAGTAATGTTGCACAAACACTATTCCAGACATTGACATTAAAGTTCACAATATGGTTTTTCACAAAATTTTATTCAAACACCTTAATTTTGATAATGTTATGATGTATGTTTAATTTTGGCTTCTTTAGAAAGTAAAGCCAAAAACTATTCAAGCCGTTAACATTAGTATGCATTGTGTCATGGCAATAGCGGAAGATGTAATTTTTTATTTCAGATCATAACCACTTCAAGATAACTTTCCAGTTTCTATTTTATTTGCATCTTATTGTTTATAACAACCATCTTTTATTTAATAATGTTGACAAGTTATTCAGTTGAGGAAAAGTCAACTTTTCAATCCATTATGCCCTAATATGAATAGTAACATACATAGCACTGTGTTATTGCAATATATGAAAATGTGAAAGATTATGGTGGATCACATGACACCAGACTTCGTGACTGGTGTCATGACTCTTCACAAAAAGAAAATCAACCTCCGAAAGTCACCATATATCAAATTTGTTGGTGAAAGTGGGGATGATTTGGGTGGGGTTTCAAAAGAATTTTTTCTGTTTAGCAATGGATGCGTTCCTGCACAGGTTTGAGGGGCCACATGGCAGTAAATTGTCATGCGCCAGCAACAGTCTAATTGTGATGTGGTGTTTCAGGGTGATAGGGAAAACGATTGCCCATGCTGTCCTTCATCGGTACCGAGGCATGGCTGGACTTTCCCCAGCCATAGTCCACTGCCTCGTGTATCTTGAAAAGGACAGCAAGTCCATCCTAGAACACCCACCAACCATCAACATCACCAAGAAAACGCTTTTGTATGGGAGTGTTCATTAAGGTGACCCTCAGTGTCCACATCTGGACACCTGGAGGATGAAATCAAAGAGACAGGGGAAGAGCGAATAATAGTGGATCGCATGACAACAGACTTGGTGACTGGTGTCATGGCTCTTCACAAGAAGAACATCAACCTCCGAAAGTCACCATAAGTCAAATTTGTTGGTGAAAGTGGGGATGATTTGGGTGGCAGACCTGCCAAGGTGTACGATTTCGTCGTACAATGTACGATTTTAGACCCTGTACTACGCCTTACGATCTATGTAACTAAATTGTACGATTTTCACCCCCCCACAAATATTACGCCGTCTTTATATGTTATTTATCATTCCCAAAGCAAATATTTGCGGGCGCCATATTGTCTCGCCTGTCAATCACGGAAACAGCCGAGATTTGCCGACTAATGAAGCGGCGCATTCGAATGACTTACCGAAACTGAAAGCAATAACATGATAATGCACCGCATGTATCTTTGGCAGACGACAGCTGCTTTATTGATCGGCCGCACTCGGCTGTTTCCGACCAGCTGTGACGAATTAAGTGCATGTGCTTATAATTAAACTCAACATAGCAGACTGACTTTTCCATCAATTATATCTTTCTTAGTGGATATTTTATCAAGTGATTATCGTCAAAATGTCTCAGAAAAAAAAAGACCAAAACCAAAGTGATATATAAACAGTCGTTTTCTGATGATTACAGCAAAAGATGGCCATTTATTGTAAAGGGACTGCTCCCACACCATGCGAGATGTACTTTATGTAGTGTTGATATCTCTATTTCACATGGAGGTAGCAATGACATTTCCAAGCATATAGCTACACAGAAGCACACTCACATGTCCAGAAAATCTGCTACCACTACGGATATAAGAGACATGTTTCCTAAAGTTGGTGATAAGGCTCACACGCGAGCTGAAGCTTTGATGTGTGAGTTTCTAATAGAGCACAATCTTCCATTGGCCGTATCAGATCACCTCACAGCATTAATCAAAGCAGCAGTGCCAGATAGTCAAATTGCCAAGAAGATAACTTGTGGAAGAACCAAGACCTCATATATTGTGAAGGTAAGCTAGAGAACTAGAACTCTATAAGATATATTATTAATGGTACATTTTATTCTGCTTCTTTACTGTTATAATATGTCATGTATTTTGAATTGTAATGTATTCCATTTCCTTAATTTCCTTTTTAGGAAATTGCCAAAAATGATGTCGTGTCAATCGCCAATCACATCAAGACTGGACCGTTTTTGGTGGCGACAGATGGCTCACAAGACTATACTAAATTCTAAACTGTATTCCATTGTGGTTAAATATTTTGATAGTGAAATTGGGAAAATATTGACAACACTTTTAGAAATTCCGGAACTAAAGGAAAGTTCTACTGGCATGAACATATTTAATTTACTGCAGAACAGCTTTAGACAACATGAGGTTCCATGGACAAATGTGATATCATTTTCTGCAGACAATGCATATGTAATGTCAGGAAAGAAGAAAGGGGTGTATGGTTGTTTGATACAAGTGGCGCCTCATGTTCACATTGTTCACACACTCACATACCCTTAAAGAGACTTTTAGTAACCTGATTTATTACATATTGTATTTGTACATTGATGTATTTTTGGGTTTTGAGTCTTATAGTGAACTTGTTAAAAGTGAAGAAATAAAAGAAATGAAATATCATTAAGAAAATTGTATCAATGTTTATTTCAAATCACACTGTCACAAATTTATCATAACAACGTGCATTATTTAGAAATCCTGAAGAAATCTTTCATGAATTAACATTTTATATCAGATTATTCCATCTCTAAATTTTGGTAGTAAAGTGCTCCAGAATGCACTAGATTGCAGGAAATTAGATCAAATTTTAAAAATTTCTGGCATGCCCCCAGCCCCCCTAGATAAGCACCGGCCCTACGGGCCGGCGCAGTCACGCCTTCCGTGATCATTGTACTATTTCAAATCTCAAAATGTTGGCAGGTCTGGGGTGGGGTTTCAAAAGAATTTTTCCACCTAGCATTGGATGCGTTCCTGCACAGGAGGTTTGATGGTCTTCCCCTATTTGAGGTGGCAATAAATTGCCATGCGCCAGTACCTGTCTAATAGCGATGGGTTGGTAATAGTGTGATCGGAAAAAATTGCCCATGCTGTCAGATCATAAAACTTATTGTACTTCCCAAAATTCAACATTCTTGGACAGTTTGTGAACAATGTTTCATGCAGGGTCCTTCTATACCTGGAAGAATCGTTCTTTCTGTACAGCAACAATGGAAAGAGAGCCTAGAACAGGACTATCCCAATCTACCCATTATATAACTTCATTACAGCAACAACTTCGTTAGGACATAAGATCTTGAAATATTTGTTTTCCTTAAAAGAATGTCATGATGAATGAATATTCAACTGTGTTGGACCAGTCAAAAAACATTGATGTAGAGGCCATAGCAATGAATTTAGAAGAATCCACATATTGCTACAGAGTATATGGGTGTAGAACATTTGAGAATCTCACTATAATAAAAAATCTGATTATAATCTGATTATATTGTCAACGTATATTTCATACAATATACCCTTTCCCATTTTAATAGGCAGACGGAATACAAATAGCCATTATTTCAAATTGTGGATATATATTGATGTTTTTATTTAAGGTATACAATTTCCTAAACTATGTTCATAAGTTTGCATTGAATTTATAAGAATATACATCCATTTGAATAGTTTTTAATTTTTCAATTTTAATATTATGTGCTTTTACTGGTTAAATCAGCCGAACTGGTGTAGGTCTATAGTGACTTGCTAAATATAGACGGCAGACGTACCTTGACGTAACTGTAAGTACTGTATTGGGATCAAATATTATTTCTTCAGTAGATTTACTTCTAGTTAACACGTGTTAACATGTAAATCAAGTAAAACCTCATGATGTCTACAAGTCTGAAGTGCACTAGAAATAGTAAGTTAAATCAATGTTATAGGTTTTTATTGTCTCATCACCCCGCGGACTATGAACTCGCTGGCCAAGCATGGAGAAGACGTTGTGAGTTACTTCACGCTGCTGCACGTGGCGGCGCTGAGAGGGAACCCGGCCATGGGGTGGTGATGCTGGGACGACCTCCGCACCACTGGGACCGATCTGTGATATTAGTGACTAGAGTTGGTTTGCTGATGTGTTTAGTGAGCTCCAGTCTCCCTAGATATGATATGTATTGGTCTAGTGATGTGTTTATTGGAAATGATGGCTTCAAAAGAACAACAACGTGCAATAGATATGAGGAAATCACGAGATTTTTTCATGTTAGTGACAGAGAAAATGAAGATGCGAGTGATGACAAGCTGTATAAGATTAGGCCCATATTAGACACTGTCAAAAATACCTTTAAATCTTACTATCATCCTCACAAAGAGAACTCAATTGATGAAGGCATGATTGCATACACTGGCAGATTGTCATATAAACAATATATGCCAGCTAAGCCAGTCAAGAGAGGCATAAAAGTGTGGATGAGATGTGATGCAAGAAATGCATATCTCCATGATTTTGACATTTACTTGGGAAAAAGGGCTGGCAACTCTGCAAATGGGCTAGGTCACAATGTTTTTTTTGACAATTATTTTACATCACTTAAATTAATGAAAGACTTAAGAGGCTAGAGGGATATACAGCTGTGGAACAGTTAGAACCAATAGAAAAGATTTACCAGCCACAATGAAGAACCCTGGCAAAATGAGAATGGGAGAGAGTAAAAATTTTCAAGAAGATGGTAATATTACTGCCACTTCTTGGAAAGATAAGAAAGTTGTTAATGTCTTATCAAACGTAACTGATCCTGCCAGAGAAGGCAAGGGCAAGCGTTAAATGACATCAGACAGCCTTCATCCATACATCAATACAATAAATTCATGAATGGGGTTGACAGACATGATCATTTATGTTTGAAATATTCTGTTGGTAGGTTTTCAAAAAAGTATTGGAAATATATTTTTTGGTTTTTAGTTAATTGTTCTATTGTAAATGCTCATATATTATACACTGAAACGTCAGGTCGACAGACAAAAAAACTACAGTCATTTAGATTTTAGAATAGAATTAGCAAATGCATTGATTGGAGGGTTCTCTAAAAGGAAACGAAAATCTGGGAAAAGAAGTTTTGGAGAGATTAATATTGAAAATGTTGACCCAACATATTAATGAGCATCTAGGTAAAAAATCAGCAAGATGTAAGTGGCATGTCATGCAAAAATTAGGAAAGAGACAGTGTATGGGTGTGCAATTTACAATGTAAATTTATGCAGGTCAAGGTTGTCATCATGAAAAAAGCTTACCATGAAAATGGGTTTGCAATTTAAATAAATGTTTTTCAATACCATGACGTTTGATAAATATGTTTTTATTGATTGATAAATAGTAAGATTTTATTGGTTTATTATGTCTGTATATAAACTATGTAAAACAGAAAAGACTGTGTTTTTACACACAAAAACTCATGCTTTCATTTTGCTGTGTGATAATGTGTCTCTATTTGTTACTATAACAGTTTTTATTGACAAGATTATGAAGAATAAATATGTAGAGAACAAACTTTCTTCTTTGTCTTTTTTTGTAACTGCAAAACTTAATGCTCTAATATTAGATTTTAATACATCACCTTTCATAAAAATGACTTCTCAAAAAGTGGTCATTGAGTAGGCTGCATTTCTCACAGGCGAATCAACTGCTGATTTCTGGCTTTGCTAGCTAGGTGAGAAACTGCTATTCTAGCATTGCTTGCCATTAGTGTATGGGAGAAAGAGTTAATATAATAAAGTGTTCTTTTACTGCCACCCTTAACAGTGGTGCCGAGGGCTTCACAGATGAGGAGCTGATGCTCAACATACAAACGGACTACTTCCCTTCGTAGAAATTTCAACTTCGGTTTTTGCGACGTCACAGCGCACTCTCACGGGCTCAATTCATTGAAGATGGACCATGGCCAGGGAACTCATAAAACAAGGAGCAAAAGAGAACCTTGTGAGTCAAGGCGGGAGACCGCGCTGTTAAGGAGCCCTGCATGCAAGCAGCCAGGAGAACGTCAAGCTGCTTAAAAACACAAACAACGCCAACCTCCTAGCAGTCCGAATAAAGGTTTAGGACCGCCAGAGGCTTTAATAAAACCATAACCCGCCTGGAGGGCCAATGCGAACAAAGCGTGCCACCAGCAAATTAATGGATAAAAATAAAAATACCATCATTAAAGCACGGGCATCACAGGATGGAAAAATTTGGGTTATATTGAAAATGATTTAATTTGCAAAATTTTGAGGGATAAATTGAGGAACGAGAAAAATTTTAACAATTTCCCTTGCATAGAAAAAATCTTTTTTTTTTATATATTAATTAGATATAGGTCATTACAAGTCATGATACTAAATCACGGGTGCTATTTCTATTCCCTAGTTTAAGAATAAAATAATTATTTTTGTTCTCTTGTATTTATAATCCAAATAGTTAATTTGTTTTATCCCATTTCAAATTCAGGGAAAAATGATTTTTGATACCAAGTTATTTTTATTTATTTTTTCTTTTTCACGTATTAAAGGTAAATTTAAAAAATAACATATTAATATATTAAAACAAAATAATATTAGGCAAGTTGTTAAGTGCACTTTGGATATGAGATTATTTAAAATCAATTTTGCCACTTATAAGCTGGCGGTTTAGTCAGAGCAGTAAAGTTTAGCTGGCAATTTAGAAGATGTAAGCTGAATAACTATGTAAGTTTCAGGATCTCAAATCTTTTTGTGGCAATCTGTTTTTTAGGTGTTTGAGCAGCATCCCACCAGCAGTTTATTTTTAACTCAGAGAAAGATGAATGATTTTTTTGATTTTTTATGGCATCTTTTGGTTTATTTATTTTCTGTCATTTTGTGATATGTTCTGAATCTTCAAGCAATTTAAATAGCAAAACCAATAGTTAAAAATAATTTTTCTGATTAGGCATATTACAGAATATTCATTGACATTTTGTTATTCAGTTCTATTTCTAACACAAATTCTTTTTGATTTTTGCAATGTTGTTTGCAGCTGCAAAAGGTGTTCTGTAATATGTTTCAGCAAATTTCTTGATGAAGTCCGCGAACAGAGGAGTATAATATCTAAAAAATGAGGATACCATGTAAGAAAGACGGGCAACCATGTTTGAGCTGTAAACTTCTGGACAGGAGCAAATTGGTGGACACCAAATGAGGAACAAGACAGCATCAGTGGATCCACCGGGCAGCACCAACTGGGACAGTGGTCATTAGCCCGATAGGCCCGCCAGGTGTTACATTTATCCCTTAGGATGGAAAAAATTATTTTTGATACCGGTGGGCCAGTTATTTTGATCCCTGTGTCATAAAAAAATGTATATTATAGTTTTTTTTCTCTTCATGGTAATGTTTTACCATCAGCAGCCTCAGCTTACATATTGTCCAGATTGGAAAATATTATTTGGTACGTGGTTACTTTTGCATTGTTTGCAGGTGGTGTTTGATACCTGTGTCAAGAAAAAAATGTATATTATAGTTTTTAAGATGTCTCTTCATGGTAATGTTTTACCATCAGCAGCCAAAAAGCAGCATGCAGCCACGTCCAGATTGGCAGTGCGGTCTGGGCATGGGCCAGTGTGCACCTGAACTGGTTGTGCCTGCAAGTCATGACATATTTAAATGGGTTACTACCCCAAAATCAAAGTGGGAAAGTGTAACATGTATTGCAGGCTATGCGGATTTGCAAGAGTAAGTTGTAGTCTGTTGCAGAAAGGACTACCAGGCCTGAAAATTCTATTAATTTTTTAATATTTTTTTTTTTTTTTTTAAATGTTTGGTTTTCTTTCCATGCACTAACGACTACTGTTGTCAATAAAGTTTATGCACATGATGCTGTTGTATTGACAAGGACCGACCAGGAGTCCCCTGATCACAGCCACAACACTGAACCACAGACAGCCTTTCACGGTGGTCCATTCAGCGCTGGGGCCAGGTGGGAGGAGCTAATTCATTGGAAACTAATCTGAATAGTGGAAAGTTCATAATAACTGGCAGGCAGATGTGCGTACACCATAGCTTTTATTATTTAAAACAATCTTTTTGAGGCCTTCCACTACAATTGGTAAATTTGCGGAACTAAAGCTGGAGCCAGTCGCCCTGAAGATGGTAGAAAAGTTTGAACACAACGATGTTTACACCATGTACCCAGAAAGTGTCCATGCAATCGACCAAATTCCAGACTTTATTCTCCGTACCAGTCCTACTCGGACTAGGCCTTCCAGCGTCTATTACCAGCGTCTGGGCGTCAGCAATTCATAGAAACTGCGTGTTGACACAGAAATTGAAAATGGTCTCGCAGGAATTGGTCAAATGTACCAAGAGAGAATTGTTGCACTCGCTTTAGAGTTAGGAGTTGAGAAACGGGTGATAGAGGTAGGTGTTAATGTATTTTTCTCTTTTGCACATTGAAAACTACATCAAATTAAGTTTAGTGACAAAATTATATTTTTTGCTTGCACCAAGTTTTAGCATTTTAATTTCTTTAATTCTAGAATAGAGTTGGTAATCAGAGGCGCTCTAAAACGGATCACAGGTCGGCATCGGTGAAAGATGCAACATCATATAATGTACATCAATGTACCGGATGCACGCCCAGCCCAGCACCACTCCAGGTACAGCACGGGATGCAAAAGGTAAATGTTATTTTTTTTAATAGTTTGGATGTTGTTAATCAGTTTGCTATTAAGTAGTATTTATTATCATTTAATAAGATGTAACAAAAGTCAGCCTCCTAAATTCCTCTTCCTGGTCCTGCAAAATGCTCTCAAATTTGCAACAAATTAAAGGTCCCAAATAAAATGTAATAACAAAACATGTTGTATATCTTTATCAAAAAATTATGTCCTTTCTAGTTACTGCAAAATAGTGTTTTTTTAAAACTAGCTGATCAAAACAGAGTTAAAAGGGAAAAGTAAGTACAGTATAAAAAATCATTTCACATTTGATCAATAAAAACTTTTTTGCTGTGCATCTTCTCTTCAGGAATTCCAGGCTGAGTGAAATATCAACAGCCAATGAGAGCGTTAGGGAGCAAAAAAAACATGTGAAATGAGATGAATTCTCTAAAAAAGCTCGGTTTTCACCTTCATTTCAACACCGTCAAAGCCAATAATTCAATAAACACAGTTGCCAACAACCAGAAATATAGTGGTGTGTTCTTAGTTTGAATACTCTTAATTAGGAGCTCAATTATACTTAATAACCATAAAATAGTGTTTGATTGGGAAATGGAATTCTACACTTGTATTGTTTAATTATTGTAGCTGCTTACTAGTTGATCAATTTGTGAAATACTGTTTATTTCTTTATTCTAGATGGCAAGGGCCATCGACAACAAGCTGGAATGCCATTGTTTGGCTAGACCAGACTGCAAATGGATTGGGAAAGTGGGCATGTTTGATAATCACATATCTGCATGTGATGACATCGTTACCATCTGTGATAATGTGGGGTGTAATTTTGAAGACAAAAGAGCCTCTGTCAAACTCCACCAACGCATATGTGTGTACAACACACAGACTTCGGTTAGTTGCCCGCTACGCGACAACATGCCAAGGTAAGCATATTTGAGTTTTTCAAATAATGTACATTATATGTAGACAATAATTCTTCAACATAAGATCAACATACCAAATAAATACATGATTTCACCATGGGAATTCAAACAAAAAAATCCTTTACAAACAAATAGAACCATTTCAGAGTAAAAACATACAATAACCTTGAGGCCAAAGGACGAGGGGTTGAAAATTCCAACTCAAAAAAATGTGTTGTAAAGTGTACATTGAATCGGGCAAAACACCTCATCACAACACCAGAGATACAAAACTCAGACCGTTTTAATACAACTATGGATTTGATCTGTACCATCGACCATCAAATTTTTTAAAGAACAGGCTTTCATATAAATGCGCATTTGAAATAAATTTCGAGAAAGTCCAGATTTTGATCGGTTCAACTTTGGTGGTGGGCTCCTGGCGGTCGTATATGGTAGTTTTGGACGGCCTACCTGGGTCCCCGACCAGCAGCAGATGAGAAATTCTCCCGCGCACTGGCCATCACCATGGCAACCGCCAGCTTCACCACATACACACCGGACACCTGCAGTGTAAAACAAATTTCTTGTGAGGTTTTCAAGCACATATTATCTATTCTACATTGTGTCAAATTAGAGTGATGACATTGTAGAGGCTACGTCAATTGACACAAATATCTTTAGGTAAGATTTATTTGCAATAGGTGTTTTCAGTTGTTGAATATTAATAATGACTGCAAACAAGTACTATCTATTCATTGTGTGGTAATCTCATTAACATTACATTCAGACATGCAGACCACAGTTCACTCTACTGTTCACTACAGATTGTTAATATAAAAACCAATATGTAAACATCAATACATAGACATCACTGTTGGATGATGATATCATTTGGAATAACTGTTCACTTTACTCTTATCTTGTACAAGTTTTGCTTTCGATTCATTGATAGCATAGCAGTTCTGACAGCTATATTATACAAGTCTCAACACCTCAGTCATCATAAAACCTATTCATTTTTTTCAAAGTGTATTCTTTAAATATAAAATACCATCCCAAAAAACTAAAACCTAATTTACATTTTAAGTTAAGTACACTGCATGATTTGAGCTTTTGAACTGGTTCACCCTCATGCATGGCTACTTTATAAGTCTTTACAAATCATACAAAAAAAATTTATAAATACATGTAATAGCATACCAAGTAATATCCTATCCTGGGGACAGAGACTGGCAGGATGTGATTTCACCGCCACCAGAGAAAATCTGATTCTCTTCCCAGAATCGGTCAAACTCTTTGCTTTTCCATTAAAAAAAAAAAAAAAAAATAATTAAATTCTACCAAAGACAGACCATATTTCGTGTTTATTAGTACAAGTACAGAGAAAGTATGTGAAAAGTACGTGGTAATCCTATTGTAGGTTAATCCTTTAAAGTCTATAAGGGCCATATTAAGTGGTCAATTAAATGACAACTTAATTGTCAGCTCCCTCCCTCTGTATTCATCAGGGGTATTAAAAAATTAGGTAATAAAAAAAAGTTCCATTAAATGTATGGTATAGAGCTCTCATGAATTGGATTCAATTCTTTGGCATACATTAACTGAACCACTCATCAATGGTTATTATCAATCTAGAGGATACATTTTTACAAGTTCATGCACCACAAATAGCTGAATAGCTAAAGCATGTGGTGAGGATAATCTCAGAAAACTATGTTTTCATGAGATCCTTAAATGAACGCACATCCCCAAATTTAATCTACCAGACAACAAGTAGAGCACAGCTGATGGTCAATGCTCTCACTTATGCTGCCATAACTGACCTTGGAAAGTGCAATTGACAACAGGTAGAACCTCCAATTAAGACCATCTCTATAATGAGATCACTTTTTACGGACCCAATCCTTCAAAATGATTGCATTGAGATCCTCCATATAAGCATCACCTCTACATTGAGACCACTTCCAGTCTGCCCCACAAGTGGTCTTAATAAAGAGGTTCCACTGCAGAAAATTCAGCCTTAGGTGCGTTGTGATAATAACGTTTAGAGCCTGTCATGTTTTTATCCTTGTCAATGATTAGGGGATCTTTAAAAAAGGGCAGGATGTTTTATGGATGCTCTCAAATAATCGCATCATCCACTTAAATCCCCCATGAGGTATCCAAATGCATGTAATTCATCAGCAGTATCGATATTGAAAATATCAGATATCCAAATACTGTAATCCCACAGGGCTACTACCATAAATAACCATCCAAGCGCCCAGGGCTGTTAAATTGAAATTTTCACAAACTGGGGAGTGGGCTGTTACATGAGTGCTGTTACTACGTAATTTGAAGAGGGGGGAGCTGAGGGCTTTTACACAGGGGTGGGCACTTGGATGGTCGTATACGGTAATCAGCAATGTACAGTACAGGGCTTAACGCTAACTTTTTTTTCGCGTGCCCATCAGGGCACATGATGGTCCAAATCCATATGCCCTGATCTAATTTTTATGTGCCCTGAATTCTTTTAGCTAAACCGCAGACGGCAAAATAAAAATAAAAATAAAAACAAAAAATAGTTCTACTATCAGATCAACATGAAAACTTCGTTTATTCAATGTATGTTTCATGTTTCACCATAGGGAATACAACATTATGAATATGATGGTCAAGTTTGGCTACAATATGATAACTTTTTTATGGCGTGCCCATCAGGGCACAGGAGTCTAAGATTTGATGTGCCCTGACTTAGATCTTATGTGCCCAGGACTCCAGGGCACTAGCTAATGTCAGCCCTGCAGTATTGAAAAACTGTCATGAAGCGTTGGTTACCAGTGTGTGTGTGATGAACATGCTGTTCGTTTGTCACCGTCACGTGGTTCACAGCACGCGCACCTGCTGTCTGCACCTACCGGGCGCCAGCGACAACGCACAACACCGCTGTAAAAACACAGAACATGGCACTTATCTAGACGTAATATATACATTTTACTGTAATTTATTTGTTATGTATTTTGTTATTTTCTATCCAACACAACAAAGACAAGTCATTGACAAGCGAGACCTTACAATGTCTGGACCAACAGAACATAGGACTTATCTGGAGCTAATGAACACATCTTAATGTACAGTAGAATCTCCAATTAAGACCAACTCTCTATTGAGACCACCTATATAATAAGACCACTTTTCACGGTTCCAAACCTTCATACAGCTACCAAAATGAGCCTCTGTAAAGAGACCACCTCTGTATAGAGACCACCTAACACTGGTCCCAAAGGTGGTCCTAATAGAGAAAATAAAATTAGGCAATTATTACTGTAATACACTTGTTTTTTTGTTTTGCATAACTTTTTATCCAACAAACCAAAGACAAGGTATTGAAAATAATAGAGTTGATAGCTTGATCATAAAGAACATATTCAAAAACAAACCTATATATCAGCGATGTAAATAGGTTATGTTATATATAGGGTGAGTTCCTGGGACTCGCAACTTAAATTTAGATGTGTCCCAGGAAATTTTTATGAGTCCCAAATGATATAACAGCTTTTCAAATCTAATAACAGTCCTGCTATATTGAAGAACTACTACTACACTGTCTTGCAATCCTGGAGTCATAGTGTTTGCATTATGACTCCACACTCTTGAGAAAGGTGAACAGATGTGTTGCCGAAATATTGAGTTATATATTTGTAAATTGTGATAGCTGTTGGTATGAAGAAAGTACTGTTTTATATCCATTACTGTTAAATTCTTTACTAAAGAATTAGATTTGCTATTGTCCTTTCAATCAAAGTAATTTGAAAATAGTTACCTCTGTCTGCAACTGGGGTAAAATTGATTATATTGTTGCAGTCTTCTATATTGGGACATTTTGTTGGCCGGCACACAGAATAATACTGCTCAAAATCAGCCTGTAAAGTGAATCAAATCGAAGACATAAAAATACAAACACTGTTATGTAAAGGTGAATGAAAAATATTAGAGAAAAAGACTTTTACCAAGAGCAAAATGTTTGGAAATGTGAAATCATTGATGTTTGACTTAAATCTGAGATTCGATGTACAACAACTTTGTATACTATAAAATACGAGTAATGACTTACTTGACCGGAGAGAAGATGTTTACGTTGATTGCACATGAAATCCTTCTCCAAATCTAACATCTTCACTGTAGTTGTTTTTATCACAGTCCCTGGTTTGGACAGATATAAAAATTAATAGTCTACTATACAATATATATAATTGAAATAACATTTTCACAACTACTTTTACAATTATTTGGACATATAACAATGAAAATCTACACATCAATATGTTAACTTTGACGTGTTGTCTGACAAACACCTCCCAAACTAGATAAGATGCCCCCCCCCCCACCCCCGCCCTCGAAATTTAGCAACGAACATTTATTCCCGCCCTCAGTTCCCTTAGAATTATATGTAGAGGACATTTTCCATAAGTTGAAAGAAACTTCATCAGCCATAACCAAATTTCTAGACAAATAAATCCATAATCCTACTGGTCTACGTTCACCATTAGGAAAATACAATTTAACTATACAAAGTAGAACAGAATCAATCCTATAGCCCAAAATCCAGACTACCACAAGAAATAGAAAATAATACCAAGGCCAAGGGAGGAGTATGTACGTTTATCCATCAAGATATAAACTATGAAATGCTAGAAACAAAATCTAAAGATATCGAGTGCATTGGTATCAAAATCCCAAGGATGAATATGACAATAATCAATGTTTACAAGCCGCCTAAACTATCAAATTTTCAAAATTTTCTGGGGGAGATCCCCCTAGGCCCCCCGCGAACAAAGTTCGTTGCTAAATAACTAGGCACCAACTAGATACGGGAAATCATTCATGGTACTGGGGAGTTGTGCAAAATTTGTGTTTCTGGTGGTCAAAATGTTGCTGCTGGCTGCCTATTGTAACAAAAATTGCTGACAATGACCACTGTCTTGGGAGTCATTTGATGTCAAACACATCATATGGATTCAAATATTTATCTGTCAATGCACCTAATAGTTCAGGATTATGGCCACATTGCAACTTGGGCAAAGTGTTAATTAGAAACCTTCAATTAAGACCAGCTCTATAAAGACACCACTTCTATTAGACAATTTCTCAACCCCAAGCCTTCATAAAGACTCATGCAAACCTCCTTAAATAGACCATTTCTCTAACAAGACTTCATGATTTTTGGTCCCCTCAGATATAAGTTGGTTACCCACTAATGTGTGGCTTCCATTACACAGCAGAGTTGGCGCAACTAACTTTTTTTTTTAATCAAAACTCAACTAAACTATATGACAATTTTTATGACAGAACTGAACTTAACTAAATTGACTCAATCAAATGTTTTGATTAAACTAGACTAAACGAAATGATCACTCGATGAACTAAAATTAAACTAAATTTTGCAAATGCAGGACTTACTTAATGAAATATCACATTTCTTCCATTGATATTTCATATTAACTCTTTCTCCCATACAGTTACAGCGAGCAATGCTAGAATAACAGTTTCTCACCTAGCTTGCTATGCCACAAAATGAGCAGTTGACTCACAAGTGAGCAATGCAGCCTACTCAATATAGCCACTTTTTGAGGAGCCATTTATATGAAGTGCTATTATAAAATCTATTTTTAAAGCATTAAGTTTTGCATTTACACAAAAACATAAAGAAGAAAGTTTGTTCTATACTTGTCCGTTCTTTAAAATCTTACACAGACATACCTTTTTAATTAAACCTCAGAAGCAAGCTTCCCTACACATCTTTGCATGAAATCAAAGGAAAACATAACCTTCCTTTAATCAAAGCCATTTTTCACCAAAATGTCTCAAATCAACCCCCTATGATAAATACATTAATTTGTAGCTGACAGAAAGGTCAACAAATGCAGGTCAATAACTGATTTGTTTATGCTCGCTACAAACCACAGACATCTCATTAAGTGCACCGGCTAAACCTGTTAAGATACATGATACATGTAGGCGCTATTATATCCCAGATAGAGAGATAAACCGCAGCTTGCCGCTTACACTGGATAAGTGAGCAGACGCAACTTGCCGCTATATCAGTCCTAGGTATAACGCAGAAATCTGACAAATGAAGGCTTTTTTTTGTTTACAATCAAGCCCAATTAACTTGTCATCACTATCAGGTGTTTGGGTGATTAGCCGGGGTCTGCTTATCTCAGCCTAGAGGTCAAAGTCGGTCAAGCTTTGGTTCTAAACTGATTTAATATATCATGATCTCAAACATAGCTTTTGCGTATTAATTTGATTCTGACTATAAAAAAGGTATTAGTTTATAAGTTATGATGATTGTTATTTTTAATATAGACTGATTTACTTTCTTTAGTAACAAGGGAAAATCCTTTCTAATTTGTCATTTGCCACTTTGATCATATCACAATTACAAACTTGATATCTCCATCCATTGTATTATTCATCACTGTCAATGTTATTTGTATTTGTAGCAGATTATTTAACTTCATTTCAAATGAAGACTTTCATAACTATATCATCTACATTTACAGATGATGTATAGCTTAGGTCTAAGCTTCGATATATAGAATACATGTACATGTATACATATATATATATATATATATATAGAATAACTAAAAATCATCCAATTGGAAAAAAAATATATGCACATGTTCGGGACAAAAAGTTATGCAACCTAACAATAATCATATATGTACTATTATTACTTTGAGCAACAAAAAACTACATTTTTTGTCACAGGGAGCTAATGACCACCATAAAAAAGTTCACACTTTGTACTAATGACCTCACCCCCAAGGGCTAATAGAGTTTTAATGATTTGCTCAGGTTGAGCAAGAAATTCTACGTTATACCTAGGACTGATATGGGAAAAAGAGTTAATATCATACAATGCATACACAACATTGTATTCTTGTAACCTGGGGGGGGTCTTCTGTACATACGTATTACACCTATCCTCCACCCAAGTGACCCTCTTTTTTCACCTTCTAGACAGCACCTTTGACTAGCATTTTTGGCCAAAGCCGAACTTTTGACAGTGAAACCCAGCAACTCAACACTTTTACCGTGAAACTACTGATTGAATGCCTTGAGCCTTGATAAAAACACAAATTGTCTGCAACTGTTACCAGTTTTTTTTAACCCTGCAGTGTGTACATGTTTATATCTCGTTTTTGAAGGTTTCAAAGTTTGCATGCTACATTTCATAGTAATGGACACAATCCAATTAAATGAACATAAATGTCCATCATTGTAGCTGTTGTAGGTGTCAACCACATGAGTCATGTGGAGATAAATTACTGACTGGGATCAGCGGTTATCATGTAGCTGTGTATATACAAATGAGTGCATGAATGGCTAAGCTTGTGGGAATGTCACTACAGTAGATAGAAAAAGTCAGCGATATTTATGTGAACATGATCGGTTGGTAGTATTTATGATGTCATAATAAACCTAAAGTATGATGTTTGATAACTTTGCAATGTCAATCTCTCATGTAATGTGATTAAATGAAATATTATATTTAGAAATGGTGTTTTGTTTTCATTTTCCACATAGAGTCTATCATAAAAGACAAATAGACAAAGATTACAAAAGATGAATACATATTTGTCAATAATCAAAATCAGCACTTTTGACCACGCAAAAAATCATTTGATCAGCTCTTTAGACCCTAATTTTATGGCCGTGATCAGCACTTTTGCCCTTCAAAATGAGGCGCGGGCTGAGGACCCCCACCATTTTAACCCCCATGTGCCCCCCCCCCCACCCCCTCCCCCATTATTCTTGTAATCAATATTAAAAATATTGCATTCTTGTAATCAATATTCAAACATCTATTCAAGCACCACTATTTCAACTAGTTTCTAAATAATTTTTAAATACAGAATGTCATATATTGTGCCCATATGGATTTAAAACATGTTCATAATATCATTTTTAAACCAATATATATTCCACCATTTTCAATCTGCCACAACTATTTCAACTAATTTCTTACTAGTTTTCAAATACTAGGCTGAAGTAAGCAAACTCTTAGATGTGCACTATATCATAAATTTACACTACATGTACAGGGCCTACCATCCTTTTAATGAAAGCAGGAATGTTTAGCAATCTATTACAAGGCAGAATCAAATGAACTACTAATTGTATGCACAATCTGGATAATTCTTTTTCTTAAGTAAAGCCATTGAAATTGAACCTCACAGGAAATTGCCTAACACTTTAACTGACCCCATTACATCATAGTGGTCATTGACTAAGACCATCTTCACTGGTAATCAGTGAGGGGGTTTCCTGCACTAATTTGCTATTTGTAACTGTGACATCTTATAACATGTGATTTTTCTTATAAATCCTAACTTATCATGATTAAAAAACTACACAAATTTTGAATAGATTAATTTATCAAAACTGTTTTGATCTCGCCCCAACTCTGTTACACAGAATAAAAATGCCTCACCAAGCCCACACTATCAACTTTGACATTTGCATATCTGATATTAAAAGAAAACTGTTCACATCTGCAGTTTTAGGTAACGTATTTCTGGTCAACTCTGGACAAACAGGAAGACCTGTGATTCTTGCATGAATATTTGATTTTTAGTCAAAGCCAAAGTGGTTAAAAACAAAACAATACAGCAGCACTATTTTGACCACCAGAAACACAAATTTTGCACAACTCCCCTTAACCATGAATGATTTCCCATACGCAGTTGGTGCCTAGTTTGGGAGGTGTTTGTCAGACAACATGCCAAAATTAGCATATTGATACATAGATTTTCATTGTTATATGTCCAAAAAATTGTTACAGTTGGGAAAATGTTATTTTAATTTTGTATATTGCATAGTAGACTATTAATTTTTATCTGTCCAAACCAGGGACTGTGATAAGAACAACTACAGTGAAGATGTTAGAATTGGAGGAGTTCATGTGCAATCAATGTAAACGTCTTTTCTCAGTTCAAGTAAGTCATTACTCGTATTTTATAGTTTACAAAGTTTTTGTACATTCTAACCCAGATTAACGTCAAACATCAATGATTTCATATTTCCAAACATATATCGCTCTTGAAAAAAAATCATATTCTATAATATCTCTTCACATTTTTTACATAACATTTGTTGTATATTTATGTCTCCGATTTACTTGGTTACTTGGTTATTTGGTTGAATTATTCCTCTTCGCCAACTGGCAGGAATCTCAATCACTTCTTGAATATATTTATTTTCGGTGTTGAGACAGTGCTTTCATCAAGGTCATTCCAGGGATCTACCACTCTATGTTTAAAGAAATACTTTGCTATATCAGTTCTAACTCTCTGTTTTCTTAGTTTCTGTGAGTGACCCCTGAGCTGCCTTAAAGGTCTCTCAAAAAGCTGGCTGTGATCAGTCTTATATAACCCATTGAGATATTTATATGTATCAATCATATCCATTCTCTCCCTACGCACTTGCAACGATTCCATATGAATGGGTTCTTGGCACAGTTTCAGATTTGATTCACTTTACGGGCTGATTTTAAACAGTGAATATAATGCGCAAATATATCAACATCAAACTAAATTACTAAATATTTCACAACATATTCTCTTTTCTGAAGTTCTGGAAAATGGGAATCTGGAGCGCGCCAGAATTTAATTGCCACTTCCTGTCATGTGCTCACCCCAGGGTGCTCACCATGTATTCATAATCATATTAACTTTGGTACTAAATGTAGGAAATTAAAAAGGAATAAGGAAAGAAATTGTAAATTTACCTTGGTGATCATCATGATCAAGATCATATCTATCGTGAGATGCCATTTCCAGCACTTGTTCTTACTTATTTAGTAGCAAATTACATTATTTTAATATGACTGTTCCGCTTGTGTCTGGCATCTCTTCAAAATCTGGAGCATAGCATCCTAGTCTCGATTAACCAGCCCCTTTTTGCGAGCTAACCTTTCTATGCGAGAAAACCTTAAGTGATAAAGGCTATTAGAATACTCTCATAGCCTTGTTCAACTAGAATCTGTATTGCATACTTTGTGAGCGCATGCCACAACAGGGTTTAGATGATGGAGACTAGATCTCTCTCTCTTACGACCATTAACTGTGTATAATTTCAAGAAACTATTTTCATCATATCCTAAAAAGCAGAATAACCAGAATATGCAGAAAGATATAAATGGACAAAATTATGTCTCCACTGAACCAATCACGAACATACCTATGTATTAATTTCAAAAATTCATGTAATTATTGATACAATTATACATTGAATTTTGTGGACAACACATTAGAATCATTGATTGGATCAATTCAATTCAATTCAGTTTATTGATTCCTTTGCATTACATCTAGGTTTATAGCGTGAAATCATCAATAAACATTCAACACTAAAAGCAATAAATAAATTAATTCATTAAATAAATAAATACATTTTCGAGAATTAATGCTATGAATAAGTATTCAACAATTGATTGCAAATATAGATGGATAGATAGATAAATAAATGAAAAGCGCCTGGGGGGGCGGGGGGGGCAAACCAGTGTTTAATACACTGGAATGCCACTGTCTATACATTGGCTGATTATTGATTATTATAGCAAAAGGCTCCAATGAGTCTATTTTACAGCTGGTAGAATTATTGATCTGAAATTGTGCATTCAAATAGTAATAAGAATGTGATTCATAATTGTCAAAAATCAATATTTGACCTAAATATTGACAGTTTGGGTCCATGTGAAATAGGGTTCTTGTGGTCACCATTTCCCACCAAAATGACAAATTTGAGCATCCTAGCTCAAATGATGCAACTTGTAGAGGGGTAATGAGCCGGACTGATGAAAGGACAGATGGATGGAAGGAAGGACGGACGGTATGACGAAATTAATTGGGCCCTAGCCAGTGTATAAAACACTGGAATAAATAAACAAACAAAGAAATCAATATTTAAATCAATCAATTAATGAATAAATAAATGTATCAATGGATAAATCAATAAACAAATAAATCAATAGATAAACAAATGAATAAAGAAATGAATAAATAAATGAATACATAAATGAATAAATAAATAAATAAATAAATAAATAGATAAATAAATAAATAAATAAATAAATAGATGAAAAGCACACCCAAGGGGGCAAACCAGTGTTTCATACACTGGGGTGCCACTGTCTATATATTGGCTTTGTCACGCTGGTTATTGATTATTATTGATTATTATAGCGCAAATAGCAAAAAGCTCCAACGAGTCTATTTTGCAGCTGATAGAATTATTGATCCGTAATTGTGCATTCAAATAGTAATAAGAATGTGATCATAATGGTCAAGAATCAATATTTGACCCAAATATTGACCGTTTGGGCCCATGTGAAATAGGGTTGTTGTGGTCACCCTTTCCAATCAGCATGTTGAATTTGAGGATCCTAGCTCAAACGATGCGACCTGTAGAGGGGTAACGAACCGGAAGAACGGACGGAAGGAAGGAAGGCCGGCCAGAAGGACGGAAGGATGGACAGAAGGATGGTGGGTATGACATATTTAATTGGGTCCTAGCCAGTGTATAAAACACTGGAATAAACAAAAATATAAACTAGATCAAAAGTGTTCAAAGAACACTGCGTCGCTAGAATCACGTTGACTCATGGGCAATTAAGATATATATACTGAAATGATGTATACTTTACAATCAAGAAAGTTATGAATTTGAGGAGAAAACATCAGAATGAATCAGAATCAATATATCCAACAAAAAGATATTTTTGTTGCCATAACATAGTACTATTTGAATGAAAAGCGCCCACAGGTGGGCAAACCAGTGTTTAATACACTGGAATGTCACTGTCTATATATTGGCTGATTATTCCAGTGTTTTATACACTGGCTTGTACCCAATTAATTGCGTCCGTCCTTCCGTCCGCCCGTATGTCCTTCCGTCCGTCCGGTTTGTTACCCCACTACATGTCGCATCGTTTGAGCTAGGATGCTCAAATTTGGCATGTCGGTTGAAAATGGTAACCACAAGAACCCTATTTCACATGGGCCCAAACGGTCCATATTTGGACCCATTTGGGCCCATTTATTAGGTCCATTTTATTAGTATTCAATACGCTTTAGCCAGTATGGAAAAATCAATATCATAAGGCAGCAACATTAGTCTAGCCTGGTCCTGTTAGCTGCTGAAATATGAATATTGATTTTTTGCCAATATATAGACAGTGGCATTCCAGTGTTTTTCCAGGTACAAAACACTGGTTTGCCCTCACTGGGGGCACTTTTCATTCATTTATAGCAGCATCATCCATTACCAAGAAGTGGATACATTATTTGGAGCCGATATTTCTGGAGTTTGTGGCTATAGAATATTGATTTTAATTGTGCATTCAAATAGTAATAAGAATGTGATTCATAGTGGTCAAAGATCAATATTCAACCCAAATATTGACAGTTTGAGCCCATGTGAAATAGAGTTCTTGTAGTCACCATTTCCAATGGACATGCCAAATAAGAGCATCCTGGCTCAAATGATGGTAACGAACCAGATGGAAGGAAGGAAGGAAGGCAGGACGCAATTAATTGGGTACTAGCCAGTGTATAAAACTCTGGAATAACAGATAAAAAGCGCCCACAGGTGGGCAAACCAGTGTTTTATACACTGGAATGCCACTGTCTATATATTGGCTGATTATTGGTTTAAGGCAGCATCATCCATTACCAAGAAGTGGATGCATCTTTTGGAGCCGATGTGTCTGGAGTTTGTGGTTATAGAATATTCATTTTAATTGTGCATTCAAATAGTAATAAGAATGTGATTCATAATGGTCAAATATCAATATTTGACCCAAATATTGACCGTTTGGGCCCATGTGAGATAGGGTACTTGTAGTCACCATTTCCAATGGACATGCTAAATTTGAGCATCCTAGCTCAAACGTTGCGACCTGTAGAGAGGTGACAAACTGAATGGACGAACAGACGAACGGGCGGATGAACAGCCGCAATTAATTGGGTCTTAGCCAGTGTATAAAACACTGGAATAACTAAGAAGTAAAACATTTGTTCCTAGTGCTATTAGTATTAGTAATATTAGCTTTAATTAATTCACTTGTAAGTCATTAGCTATAGTTGTTATGGAAGGATCGTAAATAATGATACGGGGCGGGTCATCCAAAAAGGTGGGGGGATCGTCCAACTTTTATGATTCCGTTTTCTGGGGTGGGGTCACTTTAAAATGTTGATGGGGGTCGGTTTTTGAAAATGTTGATGGGGACCCACTAATTGCGGTTAACCTTCCTTCCTATTTTTTTTTTTTTTAAAGGGACATGAACAGCAACCACCTCCTCTGACAATTTCACTTAATAATTTTATTTTACTATTTTCTTGACATGTTGCACCTAATAACTAATTTTACAATCATAAACACGCTGCTTGATATAAAAATTATAAATAAATTAAAACAGAGAGAAAAACGAATGGATTGACATTGGGAGGTTCCGCACTAATAACAGGACTGTAGCCTTTATCACTTTCGCCGCAAGCCAAAATTCGTGTTGGAAATAGTTATTAAGGCTGGATGTTATGGAATCTCTTGTTTACAAAACATTGGGGTGGGTACATTTCAAGAAACCGGAAAGGGAACTGATTAATTCCTGAAGAAATGAAAAGCTGCATATAGAAAAAATGTATATATTCAAATGGCTCAGCAAGTACTATTTAGGTGGCATAAAAAGTTTATATGACTTGAAATTCACCTGTTCATGTCCTTTTAATATTCCAGTATTTTAGACACTAACTAAGACCCTATTAATTGCGTCAGACCTTCCGTCCAACCGTCCGTCACTCCGTCTGTCACTCCGTCCTTGGAGATCTTTACCCCTCTACAGGTTGCATCGTTTGAGCTAGGATGCTCAAATTTGGCAGGTCGGTTAGAAATGGTGACCACAAGAAACCTATGTCACATGGGCACAAACGGTTGATATTTGGGTCAAATATTGATTTTTGACCATTACGCTCACATACATATTACCAGAAACAGATAAGAGCAGAAATGTCCAACAGACTTCTTCTTAAAAATATTGAGTTCCAAATGATTCTAACAATTTAAGCTTTAAATATTTTCTTAATATTGTCTCTAAAGAGATATTATTAAACTAGCATCTTTTATCTGAAATGTTCTACCCTATTTATGAAGTAGAAGGCATCTCTGATGTTTCTGCCAAAGACTATCTCCGCGGGTGAGACATGGCAGTCTAGATCAGGTGTGTTTCTAAGTTGTAGCATTGTTTGAAGTAATTTGTCGTTATTAAGTTCACCATTAAGAGAAGTGTTACACATGAGTAGACACTTAGCAGCTTCAACAGCTACCTCTGCATGCCCATTTGACTGAGGGAATGCCACTGATGATAGCCTGTGCCTGATGCCCCATCATATTAGGAAATCCTGAGTCAAACATGCAGTGAATTCAGGGCCACCATCACTAGATAACTCTTCCCGGACACCAAATGTGGTGAAGAATGTGCACAGATGACGAATTAGACCTGAAGCACCTGATACTACAGTGCCTGTTGGAGCAGCCACAATTTCTGTCCAACCAGATAGGCGGTCTCCAACTACCAGTTAATGGTGACCGGCATGCGAGAAGAAGTCAGCAAAAATCTGTTCAAATGGGCTTGATGGTGGTGAACTTTCGGTGGGAGGTGGTGTTGTCTGTGAAGGAGCGTTCCTGTTTCACTCTCGACATTTTGCTCTTACGTTCTTAATATGTGGACATGCCGGGCTAATAAGCAATCATTCTTGCTCTCTGTTCCATGGAGGAGACACCTTGATGTGCAGGGTAATGATGGGTGAGAACATGCTAC
>CM032664.1:57999073-58071846 GCA_019095985.1 Streblospio benedicti | reverse complement strand
AAACCATGAAAACCCATCATATACCAGACATATTATGATTATTTAAAGGGGGAAAAACTCTTCTTTGGTTCCAAAAATACCCTTTAAAAGCCGCCACAAAATTTGTAACTATGTTCAGTAAATCTATTGGTGATTGACTAACATGAAAATGTTTTTCTTAGCTTCAAAGTAGCCTTTAAAAACCTCTCTATGCTCCACTAATAAAAGGTTCTGCCTCGCACTTATTTTTTTATATGATTCATAACATCCCCCAAAAAGTTTTAAATCCCAAAAGAAGTAAAAAAATGGAAAATTCATATTTTAAAAAAGAAAACATTTTCCAATCTATGCTCGTTGGGATTCATGAATCATAAAATCTATCCTTAAATAGTACTTTTGGTGCTATTTAGACCCCATTTACATTAGCGTGTGTGTTTTATTTCCGGGTTTGATGACTTGAAGGCGGCGAGCGGGTCTTAAAAGGGGCAGACTCCCCCATCCTAAAGCCCCCTTTCCCCAAAAATACTTCATTTTCATGGGGTTTTCATAAAACCCCTTTTAGTCCCCCCCCTTTTCCTTAACCCCCCCCTTTCCAAAAAACCTGGATCTACCATCGGACTTCATGTAGAATTGAGCAGGTTGAATGAGACCAAATACTAAGGTAAAAAAAAAAAAAACAAATACCTTATCCAAACAGCGGCGTAAAAAGCCCCCTAAAATTTTTGGCCTACAAAAAAATTTTCCAAAAACCCTTCAAAATTATGAAAAAGGGGTAAAAATTTTAAATTTGGGGCCCAAAAAAAATTTTCCCCCAAACCAAAATTTTACCCGGGACATGCCAATTTTCGTTTTTTAAAAATGTGGGTTTGGCCTTTTCCGGAAAATACAGTGAAAATTTTTTTTTAATTGCAAGAATCACACTTTATAAACCCTCACTAATTTAAAAGTTCAATGGAATATTTAATCCCCAACCCCCTTAAATTTTTTCAAAGGGGGAACCCAAAGTGAGATTTTCCCCCCCGGGCCCCAAACACCCGGTAAAGGCCCTCCTAAGGGTTTTAATTATTGCATCACCATGTCATACATATTTCACTCCGTCAGCCATTTTTAAAATCACTTCAGTACATCTACGACCACCCTACATCATTGTCTGACCGTAAGGAGGCAGTGCCGAGATCTTACGCTAATCGTAGCATAATCACAGCAGATTTAGCTGCACGTTGTCGGCACAAATACAGCACTGGCGCTGTGCACGTAAGTAGAATACCGCACTTTAGTAAACACACAGTGCGCATAGCGTAAGTTGTATGCGAGTACAACGCACGTTCAATGCATGTTGAACTCACGACCACCTTAATAAACTTACTTTTGTCAATGCCTGCAGAAAACGCCATAGACGCTGCAGACCTCAAGACGCCTTGCGGCGAACACATCCACAAGGTCAAATGTGCCCCTCGCTTAAGGCAATGATCTCTGTTATGTGATAAGACCATTGATTTTTGGCTAATCCAAACCTTCATAAAGAGACCTCTAATGACCAATATGAACTATCAAGAGACCACCTCTCTAACAGAGTTGTGCCTAAGTACAGGACTTGCAAGTACAGCAATATGCTGTACTTGTACTTGGACTCAAGAACGACCCAAAAGTACGAAGTACTACTACTTGCCAGTACTAATGTAGATGCTGAAAGACACTTTCTATGTTTAAATAAAGGGAGAGATTTTGAACACATGCCTCTAAGTTGTGATGCTTTGTATCACAATATTCTGAGAGTTGCTTATCAGGTACAATATTCATTTTGATGTATATTGTTTAAATGTGTAGAATTGATGGATGTACACATGTCATGTTTCACCATTCTCTATTATTTGAGAGTTGTCACGTATAGGGGAATATGTTGACAAGAGCCCATTGGTGCCAATACCAACAGAATGGGGACGGATACAGGAAGGAGGGTCACCAAATCCCCATTATACGAGCTAAAGCAATAATGTTCCA
Organism: Streblospio benedicti; assembly: GCA_019095985.1. Lineage (NCBI taxonomy): Eukaryota > Metazoa > Annelida > Polychaeta > Spionida > Spionidae > Streblospio > Streblospio benedicti. The sequence continues at coordinate 58,069,866 of CM032664.1, read as the reverse complement.
TGATGTTATATATTATACGTGTATGTTGTGACCTGTTTGTGTTGTGTCATAAATAAGTCCCGGGATGTTAATGGCCGGCCCCTGTACATGTTACGACGTTCTTTATTTCTGTGATACAAATCCAGGCGCATCTACTTTATAACCTGATACATAACACATGATTTGCCACAATTAGTAGCTTGCAAATGGAAAACCAATGGTAAACTGCCTTGCAAATGTTGTGTACAGAACCAACCGTGTATGTCACTCTGTCAGTGTAGTACAATGTGAACATTCGTAGTTGTTTTTTCTCTATTAGGGAGCACACATAAATTACTTCCCAGAGGGGGTCGGCCATTTGGTGGGGGTTTGCTCAGTTTTACATAGTACAGGCTCTGCATTAAGCAACACGTCATAACCAAACCGCGATTGGGATTGGTTGAGACTACACGATAAGCTTGTTACTAATGCATGAAATCAAATCCCTTTTCCAACAGAGTGGTGTACATGCAGATTACATAATACACAATGAGGAGTAGGCTCTTTGGTCTAGAGGTCCCGCCTCGTCGCTCCTGTGAAGGCGGCGGGCCTTGAAGGATCATGTGGGAATGGGAATCCACTTTGTTCACAATAGAATAAATGTCGACATATGTCATAAATGTCGACATTTATTGACATTTATTATGTATGTCATGACATTTGCCAACCCTGATTTCGCCTTCAACCCCCCTTCCGCAAGAGCGGGGTGTCCAACCTTCTCACACTCTCCCCACGCGGCGCCTGATATGATTGTATAATCCGTTTGTAACATAATTCTAATAATCCATTACGATGCTCGTCGAAAAATCAAAATAACTTTAAGAGAAGTCTTACTTATGAAGAATAAATTGCACATGACGCTTCCGTTTTAGTGTGCATGCTCATAAGGAATTCTCCCCGGTATTCCCCGACACATCTTGCTGGTTCTTCTGTCATATATGTCAGAGTAAAACGCAATCCACTGCCTTATTACGAGTGATCATTATGAGTTTAGACTTTAAAGAGACATGCACAGGTGAATTTCATGTCATTTCACCCATTTATGCCAAATAAATAGTACTTGCTGAGGCATTTGAATACATACATTTTTATCTATGTGCAGTATTCCATTTCTTCATAATCAATTAATTATCTAATTTGCTCTCATGAAATGTACCCAACAATCATGTTTGTAAACAGTACTACTACACACTGACACCTTAACTGCCTAAATAGATATTTCTGAGCAGCTAATTTTGGCTGTCGGCACACGGGTGATAAAGGCTGGAAGCTCATGCAGTGGTCTTTTTTTGCAGGGGAGATACGAAAGTGACAATCAATATGTCAGTGCACATTTTTATGGGTATCGGTATTCTATCAAAACGCATACTAATAATAGCAAAATCATAAGTTATTAGGAGCATCATGTCAAATGTATCGAAAAACAAAATTATTAATTCAATCTATCTAAGGAGGCATTTCCTGTGCATGTCCCTTTAAGTGAATATCGATGTGATGGCAACCAGTATATGCACATTGATAATGCGCATACAATTCAAAATAAAGAAACACGAGGTAGGTTTCAGAAAATGATATTTCAGCACGAATATATTGAAATATACCAAATGTCCATCGCAAAAAGTTGTCCGCCACCCGGACGGAGGTGATTCAAAAGTTGGATCATATAATTGTCCTTGCTGAGCGGACGGTTATTTATAACACTGCCTGATCGGGAATAGTTTCTCCCAAAAGTTCTATTTATAGATTCAGTTATGAGAAAATGGTATTTCAGCAAGAATTTATTGAAATATACCAAATGTCCATTGCAGAGAAGTTGTCTGCCACCCGGACGGAGGTGATTCAAAAGTTACACATCCAACTATATAGTTGTCCGTGCCGAGCAGACGGTTTATTTCTGACACTGCCTGATCGGGAATATTCTCACGAAAGTTCTATTTATAGATTTGCCTATGAAACCAAATGTTAGAAATTGCAGGTATTAAAAAATATACCTCACAATATTTCTTTCTTAGTGATGATAAAGATTAAGTGTTGTAAAATCAAAGAACTGCCAAATTTTGGGAGCTGAACTCTAATTCAATACGATTTCCACCCTAAAAAAAATCTCGAACATCCCTTCCAATAGAAACATATATAAACTTACATTGAAACAACCTCTCTCTCACCCCCCCCCACACACACACCTCACTGAAGCAATCATTCACACGAAACAAAACAATTGTTTGTTGCTAATAAATAAACCCACTGTTGCTAAATAATGAAATGTAATGCCAAGGATTTAAAGCATTCAATGCCAAAAACAAAATTGTTTTTGAAAGATGAATTACAAATCCACACTGAAGTCATTCAGTTTTTGCAAATAATGAAATGTAATGCCAAGGTAAAGCTTCCAATGCCAAAACATTGTTTTTAAAGATGAATTACAAATCCACATGTCCGTTTTCAATCAAGGCATTAATAATCTTCATAGAGCATTAACATGAACATAATCAAACTGTGAGAATCAAGCGGCGCGGAAAATCAATTTCCACCTGATTAGGTAACATTTCAAAAGTATTTGCTTCTTCAAAAGTTTGCTAAATTCAAAATGTGAGTGCGTCTGTAGTGGTCTCAGCATTCCTTCATATGCTGCATTAGTTGGCATCTTAGTTACGCCATAATATTTGCTAAACTTCAACAGTGCAATCTGTTTGCTGGAAGTCAAGCATGATGTCAACTATTAATGCGATCTAAACTTTGGTTAGAAAAAACCTCTCTTTTTATTTGTTAAATGGCCAATGTGTGTTTACAAGCCTGGAGGGCAAGTGTGGCCAACAAGGTGACCTTCGTGTTCATGTTACGTTTACACAACACCTTAAAGATGTCACCTCAGCTCAAAGGTGTTTTTGTGAACCAATGTACATGCATGTGCGCTTCATATCATTTCTGTATTTCTATATAGTGATGGGATTGTGATGGAGTATATCTTATCTATCTTCAGTTAGTAAAGGTCAAAATGCGTCAAGCATAGGCTACGGGTGCAGGTGCCGTTACTCACGTGTGTCCTGCTTTTGACTGAAAGGACATATCAAAATTGACAAAAGCTGAAATTTTGGAGCTTTTACAAAAGAGATCGATATCCCCCTAACATTCCCTACTATAGTAGGGAAATTCCACCTCATATGTTGGTTATCAAATGTTACAAACAATGTTTCAGTAATGGCAACACCTCAGTAATGTGGACACCTCAGTAATGGGGACACCTCATTAATGGGAACACCTCTGTAATGGGAACACCTCTGTAATGGGAACACCTCTGTAATGGGGACACCTCTGTAATGGGAACACCTCAGTAATGGGAACACCTCTGTAATGGGAACACCTCTGTAATGGGAACACCTCTGTAATGGGGACACCTCTGTAATGGGAACACCTCTGTAATGGGGACACCTCTGTAATGGGGACACCTCTGTAATGGGGACACCTCTGGATCTGTCCTACCTCTGTAATGGGGACACCTTTTGTAATGGGGACACCTCTGTAATGGGCACACTTCTGTTATGGGAACACCACTGTAATGGGAACACCTCTGTAATGGGCACACCTCTGTAATGGGGACACCTCTGTAATGTGGACACCTTCAGTTCATCTAATGGGAACACCTCTGTAATGGGGACACCTCTGAAATGGGAACACCTCACACTAATGGGGAAACACCTCTGTAATGTAATATTAATACACCTTTGTAATGGGGACACCACAAACACAATTTAATGTTGACAGTTTAATGGGGACTACTGTTGCCATTTTCAAAACATCTCTCGCATGTCAAGGTCACTCAGCACGACTTCCGATGCGAAAACCTCTGAATGGGGGGCCTTTCAACTCTCTCATTAATGTAATTAGACCACCTTTGCAATGAAGACACCTTCGTGATTGACAAGGGTCTAGTTTTAAAAATAATAGTGGTGGTACAAGTTTTTTGTTTGTTAAACAAACTTAAATAATGTATATATATGTATTCCAACACGATGAACTCGTTCAATGATATAATGAATATTCTTTCCTTAATTGTAAGATGAAAGTAAGAATAAAAATTGCATTAATTGAATTATGCTTACATATTTGCTGAACATAATTGATTATGATTGATCATTATCAAAATTTGATTTCCTTCACAATCAAATTACATAAGAGATATAAAATATAAAAGGGAGTTTTAGACTGCTCAATAAAGTACTTATTGCATATTTACTCATTGCATTAAATCACTTATGGTACACGTGTGCCACCGGGGGTATGAAATCAGTACCTAGAAATACAGTTTTAACGCCAAAGATTTCAGACCGAAATATAATGAAGCTCTGAACTAGCACCCCAAAATATAATGTCAAAAGCACATATAACTATTTGGCAATGCTCAATCGTTATGTTACTAAAGTATGCTGTGAATTAGTATGTGGACGGTTAACCGGATAACCGGCTGCGGTCGATTCTAAGCATCACCGGTCCCTACCTTGACAAACCGGTTATTAATTTTGATGATTATTTTCATGCCCAAGCTATATATATCCATATATTTAATTAATTTTGCGTGATTTAACATTTTTTGGCAGTTCAAATTGCCTTGCTGGTGAAGGTAAAAAACGAAATGCATAAACCGCAATTTTTTTTCAAACGCTAATTGATACAGGGTGTCCAATCAATATAGATCCAGTCGCACAGATCAAGACAGCACTTATTAAATAACATGAAATACTTGGATGAGCAATAATTGGCGGTTAATCGGTTACGGTTCTGTTACATAGAGCCGATTAACCAGTCTCAATTTTCTTGAACCGTCCACACACTAATGTGAATTAATGCAAAGAAAATTTCATTACCTAATATTATAACGATTTGTCAATATTTGCATGAACATGTCAAAAATGTGATCCACAAATATTCAGAATTTTGAAATATTATGATCCAAAAATATAATGAATGAGGAAATTATGACCCAAAGGTATAATGGATGGCAAAAAAAGGTAGGCCTACCCCTATCCGGTGGCACGTCCATACCCACCCAACCTATTGAAGACGCCCCCCCCACACACACATAAACACGCCCCTCTTCCCGTGATCTAATCTATTTGTACATTGCAGCCAACATAGAGACATCATAAGAGACAGAATTCCCTTAATAAACACATGTTAATAGACATCTGTCGTATACTAGTATATCTATTCTTAACTTAATCTTATCAAGGGAACAGTTTGTAATTTTACAGAGAAATTCAACTCTTGTATGTGACACTAAGTTTAATTTTCAAAATTACCTTGACACCATTGAAACGGTCCCAGTTGGCATGGATTTGAATGTCTATTTAGAAGTTTAAAAAAACAGTAAAAGATTTGCAACAAGTAAATAATAGCCTTTTGTACTTTTAATACCTGCTTTAATATATGCCCAAACTATATTGCACCCGCAGTAAAGTAATGCCAATGACTCACCTTAAACAAAGTGATTAGTTATCCGTGTACTATAGATCTTGTGTATCCACTGTCTACTCCGCAAATGGCAACCCAACCACGCACTGCTCCCGCAAGACTCCCGCTCAGTATCGATGTTTGACGCCGTCAGGCTTTGTTGATATAGAGGCTGTCAGTTCAAGCTTGTTTTACCATGTATGGTATGTTGCCAGGTTGCATAATATTGATTATATTAGCGCTACATATTAGCACTATGGGTTATAGGCCGCCAAATGTGATTCAGAAGCAAATAATTTGATAGTTCTCTGCTTTTGTGAGCTTATCTGATTTGGCTTTGAAATGTAACATTAATGTATAGCCTGTCACGTAGTACACACGTACTATCTTAGTATCTACATATTTAATATTGATATTACATTAATAAATTACATAATCGTCAGAATTAATAGACTGTTGGCCGTGCGTAATCTATCCATTGAAGAAAAATATTAATTGGCTAAAACAGCAAATGTTTTTAATATTACATTCATAATACAGAACATGAATTCCAAAATAACGCATACACAAGGATTAAGAGATCAGCTGACAACATCTAAATCTGGTGATCAGGGCCTCTGCTCTTGTATTCTTCTTGGTGTTGATCATGGATTTTATTTGTTAATGTACAGTGGCTCCGGGAGTCAGTAGATGATTTTTGATAAGAATTAAATACATATATGTTTATCTAATTAAAACTACAATATATGGTTTTACTCTTTGTTTTGACTTTGGCCTCACCATGCAAATTAAAGATCATCACTTAATATGCGTAGATTTATGGGACATATAAGCAGCAATAAACAAGCTCAGTGAATTAGCACTTTTGATTTTTCCCTTTGTTGAGTGTCTTCATCTAACGACACTATCTAAGTCAACCTCTTCCTACTTCAAATATTCAAATTTAATACCTATAAAATTGTAAAGCATTTTTTCTGTTTTGACATGCGTGATAATAAGAAATAGTAATAATGGCAATGACCTACATTCACCATTCAAGTTAATAACTTTTATAGACGTCAAACATAGGAAAATTATGAAGGGGGAATTAGATCTTTTTGAAAAAAAAATGCAGAGTAGTTTAGAAGTTACCCACTACTAGTGTACATGCTGCATATAGCAACAGCCTCTGCTTGGGATGATGGTATCATTCTGGTCTCACAACCTTGGGGTCGTGAGTCTGAGTCCCGTCAGGGCCACTTGATATAGTAAAAATGGAAGATGTCTCTTCAGCTATGCGTCAATACAGTGGCAGGGAGCTTGCTTCGACAGAAAAGTGAAAGTAGAATTGCTGCATATATCAGTTTCTTACACATATCGTGAATAAATTGAAATGGGGAAAATTGACTGAGCTTACTTATCAAAATGATAATTACATATGGAATGTTAAATTGATAACAGTGATGCATTATCAGAAATAAATGACATCATCTCATTTATCCCTGGCATCATGTATATTGGATCATGCGAGTCTGACTCGTTGTAAAAGGTATCATGAACATGATTGTTTGTACACATTAAAAATCCATTTGTGAATTATTATAAAAATATAAATATGAAGGTCCATCTTTTCAATTATCAGAAACCCTTACACAAAAAATAATGTGAACAGGAAGAAACCAATAAAATATATAGCAAAGATGTACAGTAGAACTTCCAAATAAGAACACCTCTCTATAAACCACCTTGTTTTAAAGAGACATGAACAGGTGAATTTCATGTCATTTAAACTTTTTATGCCACATAAATAGTACTTGCTGAGCCATTTGAATATATACATTTTTATCTATATGCATTTTTATACTTCTCTCTCTCTCACACGTCTCGCTGCTTGGGATGATGGTATCATTCTGGTCTCACAACCTTGGGGTCGTGAGTTCGAGTCCCGCCAGGGCCACTCGATATAGTCAAATGGAAGCTTAGGGTTGTAAAACCTGTCTTCAGCTATATCTATCGTTGGTAGAAATATGCTTGCTAAAAAGACGTGTGAGAGAGAGAGAAGTATAAAAATATATCCGCAAGCACTGGGAAACACATATATATCTATATGCAGCTTTTCATTTCTTCATAATTAATCAGTTCCCTATTTCGGTTTCTTGAAATGTATTTGATAGCTGTATTCTTGATAAATTAAATAAAACTTATATGAATAACTGTATATATATTTTTCGCAAGTTTGCTTGTGAATTCAATTCTACTCTCACTGTTCTGCCAAGCAAGCTCCTACCACTGTATTGATATAGCGGAAGAAACATCTTCCATTTTACTATATCAAGTGGCCCTGACGGGACTCAAACTCACGACCCCAAGGTTGTGGGACCAGAATGATACCATCATCCCAAGCAGCGTTCTGTTAAAAGGCTACACGGACGAACCGTTGTCTCTGGAGTCTGTAACCCCCAGGCTACATACTTGGTCAATTATCATCTCAACCTGGAGTCGTGGGTTCGAATCCCACCTGACAGCCCGCTGCTTGGGATGACGGTATCATTCTGGTCCCACAACCTTGTGGTTGTGAGTTCGAGTCCCGTCAGGGCCACTTGATATAGTAAAATGGAAAATGTCACTTCAGCTATGTCAATACAGTGATAGGCGCTTGCTTGGCAGAACAGTGAGAGTAGAATTGAAATAAAACTTAATTTTAATTTTCTATTCATTAACATTTCAAGCTCCTAAAGGCTCCTTTTCATATGAAAACACCGAAAGAAATCATTTCTTTTGGTGTTTTAAAAAGGAACGTTTAGGAGTTCGATGATGAGCTTAATGAATAAAAAAAATCAAAATTAAGTTATAAAACAAAATTTCATTTTATCAAGAATACAGCTGAAACATAAACTACACACTATAGATAATGGGGACTAGTGCTGTAGGCCAAATATATAGGATGTTTGATATTGATAATATTAACACTGGATATAAGCAATGTGAAAGCGCTCTGTATGGGTGGATCTACAGTAATTTTGTTGTTTGTGAATTATCAACGTGTTGGTGTAGATTAACAAAGAGCTTTGGGAATCACGTTTACAATTCTTCGTTTCTTCAAACTGCATAGGAGATACACAATTCAATACAGATATGATAAGTTTGATGCAAGCTTTTCTAGATAATTATTGGACTGCTAGGAAGATAGAAAACAGAGTTTTCGTATAGGCATCAAATGTGTGGGTGTTTTCTATACCTTATACCAACAGCCTGATAACGATAGATATATAGACATCGTCCGCTTGGTGTTGATAGTAGAGGATTCTATCTCCTAGTCTATACGACTCACAACCCTGGACCATTGTGGATAAGAGTGTATTCTTTGTCCAAGTCTGTTGGACGATATCACATAGCCACTGCTGAGACTCGAACCCAGGACCACTGAGGGTGTAAGTATTGACATAGAGAATTCTCTCTCCAAGTCTTTATCATGTAGCCTCTACGGGTACTCGAACCCTGAACTAGTTTGGCAAATTATCATTATGTAGTTGAGGTGAGCTTGGTGATCGTATCACAATGGTAGTGGTCCAGGGTTCGAGTCCTGGCAGAGACTTGTGTGATGTCGCCCTATAGACTTTTCATGCCAACTAAAATCCAAGTACACAATCATATTCCTTACTCATAAGCCTATTAGGAAAGTTCTTTCCATAGATGTCATACGATAAATGACACTTAAAAATGAACTTTAAATATTTAAAGTAGTGTTAGTCTTGAATTGCCCTGAACTGACAAAGACGATTTTGATGGTGGTGTCGCACGAATATTTACCCAGGAATTTCCTTCTTGAAAGTGGTGAATAAGACCACTGAAATGTTTCACCAGAGATTGGATTATCATAATTTATTAATCTATGTGACCTAATTCTTAATTTAACCTTTATATCGTGATTTTTTTATGCGTAGATTATTCCAACCAGCAGGATAGATACTGATGTACTTCTATTTGTGTTATAAGTATAGAAAAATGCTAAATGACAGTCTGCAAATCTTTAGCAATGCTCAGATTGATCACATGACCTCATTCACATCCTGAATTAAAATGTCTGTGATATACACACACATTGTGAGGTTGTCTGTTGGCAGGAATCTCCCGGTCCCACCCCCACCCACCCCCCACCCACTTCCTGTTCCCCGGGGAGGACTCCGCCAGCCACGCAGGTCTCCATGCATCGGGAATCTTTTCGCATGTATTTTTATCACTGTCAATCATGTTTACAGTAGAGCCTCTAATTAAGACCACCTCTTTAATAAGACCACTTTTCACAGTGCCAAACCTTAATGAAGCCACCACAATGAACCTCTCTCTAGAGACACCTCTCTATTGAGACCACCTCTCTATTAAGACCACCTCTCTATTGAGACCACCTCTCTATTGAGACCACCTCTCTATTGAGACTCTCTATTGAGACCACCTCTATTGAGACCACCTCTATTGAGACCACCTCTCTATTGAGACCACTCTATTGAGACCACCTCTCTATTAAGACCACCTCTCTATTGAGAGACCACCACCTCTCTATTGAGACCACCTCTCTATTGAGACCAGACCCACCTCTCTATTGAGACCACCTCTCTATTGAGACCACCTCTCCACCTCTATTGAGACCACCTCTCTATTGAGACCACCAGCCACCTCTCTATTGAGACCACCTCTCTATTGACACCACCTCTCTATTGAGACCACCTCTCTATTGAGACCACCTCTCTATTGAGACCACCTCTCTATTGAGACCACCTCTCTATTGAGACCACCTCTCTATTGAGACAACCTCTCTATTGAGACCACCTCTCTATTGAGACCACCTCTCTATTGAGACCACCTCTCCCAAAAGTGGTCCTAATTGAGACCACCTCTCTATTGAGACCACCTCTATTGACCACCTCTCTATTGAGACCACCTGACACTGGTCCCAAAAGTGGTCCTAATAGAGACCACCTGACACTGGTCCCAAAAAGTTTCAAGACTGGCTCGAGAAAAGACTAAACCTGTCAAACTGGAACAGATGAATGTTTAATGTAATATCTACCATGGTCAATTTTTTTTGAAGTAACTTAGTTATCTGTTTTAACGTACATATAAGTCTGTTGATTTTGGTGATGTGGCCACGTTTGATTTGCTTTTCTATTTCTGCTGTGTTCATTTTCTTTAAATCGTTGAAAAATCTAAAAATATGTGTTGTTCAAAAACAATATATATTTATAAGATTTTGAAAAAAAACTGAACACACCAAAACCAGAAGAAGCAAATTAAATGTTTAATATATGATCCTCATATATCTTGTAAAATTATGCGTATTAATAATTCTAATTTATTATTTTATCAGCTATTACTAAGTATCAAGAAGAACATTTTTATGTCTATGAAACTGAGAACATTGATATTCAAAATTCATATAATTTGATTTGTACTCAACCAGTTGAAACACACTTGCTGACGTTTCACAGCGTGTTTCTGGCCACCAGCAGCTGAGAAGAAACAACTTGACAGGCTGTGAAACGTCCGCAAGTATAGAAACTGGTTGACCACAAATTGAATTACATGTATATAGATAAATATATTGAATATCATACTCAGGTGGAGATGAAGGTAGTAGTATCACAATACATATCGTGTTATCATTTAGTAGTGATTTCCTAGCATCTTTGCCATCAACACCTGAAGCAGGTGTAACGTCCACGAGAAAACGTCGCTTCTAGACGAAACAGAAGCATGTGAGTAGGTTTGTTCCTCCTTCTCTACATATCTTGTTGTTGCTCATGTAACTTGATCTCTATCTGTATCGTTGCAGGTGTCGGTGAAGCATCAATGATCCGAAAATCTGTGATTGAAATAAACTTTTGTGAGAATTGTCTGTTGTCGTGTGTTTCAGCCGGCTGGAGGCGGACGCCGCGCGGCTCCAAGTCGCCGTCACCTGCCTCAAGGCGCAGCTCGTGGCGCAGCTCAGCTAGCGGAGGGTTAATTCCCGGGGACGTCGTGACTAGATTTTATAATACGGTGTGGTGGAGGGGAGGAGTGGCCGGTAAGGGTGTGTGAACAGTGTTTGAAACTCGCGGGAAAAAGTTTGGGTCTAACGGCGCCCTTAACTTTAACAAGTTGAGGGCCCTGCGGTTAGAATCTGACACACACATCTCCTCCTAGCACGCCCCCGCCCCCCCAAACACAGAGCCAATACTCCATGAGAGTGCTGTTGGCTGTTGATGATGATAGACGATTATAAAAGTACATTTATCGTCTCTTTTAAGGAGACGATCGACTGTAGGTTATTATCAACCTTTTGATGTGTTTTAAACTGAGTGACATGTATGCACGGCATTGCTACTCTATTCAAGCATCGCTATCTTTGGCCTGTAGTTCTTCACCAGAGATATGTTTGCTCTCTGCTGTGTGATTCATCATTTTATTTGTACATTGATGTAAATGTCTGTTAAAGTAAACTGAACGGCGGTCTCATGAACCATAAAGCACACGGGTACGTTATGGTTGACTGTAATTCTGCAGGGTTCATTGTGATTTACTCAAGCAGGCTGTTATATTTATCTTTAATCTAGACAAAACGCAATGAAATGTGTACGGTTCAATACTTATTTATGAAGTAATAACAAATAAATGCTTTACGAACACCACTTCGTAGTTAAAGATGTTGGTGAATATCTACACCACCTGTGATTGTTTATGTTGACTCCATCAAGTGAATCTCTGAGTGAAGGCGTTGTGACCTGTCAGGCTTCAGTGTTAGCATATTCTCTCTTGATTTCACTGTTTTATTTGAATGTATTAAAAAAATAGTGTAGCGTTGTTTAAATTGAATATTTTAAACTTAAGGAACAGTGATGTAAAATTACAAAGATTTATTGAATTGTTTTAAGATGATTGTGTTACAATTAGAAGAAATGAATGGTGTCAATGATAGTTCAACTGTTTGTTGTTGTTTTTTTGTCTAAATTTTTTTACAATGTATTATTCTAGTCTGAATGTGTTTATAGTAGTTCAAAATTGCATTTGACAACCATGAATACATTGTGTATGTCTGAAGAATGACGGACCATCTGAAATACGATGGCAAGTCTCGTGTTAAATACCAAGGAACTAAGCGTAAAAACGTGTATGGAGCAATCTGTGATTACATTTACATTTTAACATTTAGTAGTTGCATGTTTCTGAACTGTAGTAAAAAAAAGCCATAAAAATAAAACCTTTATAAATTTCTATATATTTGTTATTTTTTCTTTTGAAATCAAGCCTACGTAAACTTGTCTAATTAATTCTTTTACGGCAGTATATTGATTCTAATGGGTCCTTTATAGCTGGTAATTGTTATTAAAAATCTTTGAATTTTTTCTATTCAATTTATTGACAATATTGTATGTATTAAGTAAGTGGGAGTAGGTTACATCTTCGAGAAACACAATCTATTTTTTTATACTTTTATTTTAACAAAAGCGTTTCGTCTCTACAGACACTTTCTCAGTTTTTGAAAGTATCAGATGTATTTTAATTTTAGGAAGAGAAGTCTCATTTTGTAAATCATTATTAAAATTGAGAAGGTCTCTAATGAGATGAAAAACTTTTGTTAAAACAAAAGTTTAAAAAATGTGTTTCTTGAGGATAAAACTCTGACAATTAAACATATTATAAAAGTCAGAACCACCATCTTTAATATTTCATTCACATTTTAATTTAATATTTTCGATCTTGCGGTCATCTTCAGAACATAATGCAAAGTGAATAAACTTAAATTACAAAACAGTAACTGTTTTCAATATTACATACATAATACAGAACATGAATCACAAAATAATGACACAAAGATTAAGAGATCAGCTGACAACATCTAAATCTTGGTGGTCAGGGCCCTGCTCTTATATTCCTTCTTGGTGTTGATTGTGTTTTTTTCCTGGATGTACAGTGGCTCCGGAATCAGTAGATGATTTTTGATAAGAATTAAATACATGTATATGTTTTATTCAATTAAAAACTACAATATACATGGTTTTACTTCGTTTTCACTTTGGCCTCACTATGCAAATTAAAGACCATCACTAATATGCGTAGAGTTATGTGGACATATAAGCAGCGATAAATAAGCTCAGTGAATATGCACTTTTGATTTTTCCCTTGTTGAGTGTCTTAATCTAACGACAATTATCTAAGTCAACTCTTCCTTCAAATATCCAAATTTAATACCTATAAAAAATTGTAAAGCATTTTTTCGTTTTGACATGCGTGATAATAAGAAATAGTAATAATGGCAATGACCTACATTCACCATTCAAGTTAATCTAAATAACTTATAGACGTCAAACATAGGAAAAAATAAGGAATGGGGAATTAGATCTTTTTTGAAAAAAAAAAAAAAAAAAATGCCGAGTAGTTTAGAAGTTCCCCACTACTAGTGTACATGATGCATATATCAGTTTCTTACACATATCGTGAATAAATGGAAATGGGGAAAATTGACTGAGCTTACTTATCAAATGATAATTACATATGGAATGTTAAACTGATAACAGTGGCATTGTAAATAATGTGGGATGGAATGGCGTCTAAACCAAGGCCTGATTCATGGGACCTAGGCTCAGGCTCATTGGAACTTGAAATGGAAACTGTCATTCAAATCATTTATATTTCATCTGTTTTACCGTCTTCATGTGCACTTGATGTTAACAAGTGAAGAGGCATATATTTATATATTTGGGTTTCCGTGGGCTCAAAGTTAGGGCCCTGCATACGTGGCACTTATATAAGCCAGAATTTATTTCATTTATTCATCTATTTCATACACAGAATATATATGATCAATGCATACATTAGAGTCCATATTTAAGAAGAAAAGAAATCTAAGGTCAATTGTATTGACTAAAATAATATCATGACTGAAAAGTCTATCAATTAGACCACCAACATCTTGCCGTAGCAAGGTAACATCTATCATTTATCATAGATAGATGTGTGCTGAAGAACACCTGAATTGATGAAGATGGACCACCATTAGCTTTACTAAAAAACTGTGTAAGAATATATTTGATATACACCATTTTCCTATGACATTCATGATGTGTCTAAAAATTATTATTGGCTGGGTCGTTTATCTAGATCTTTACTCAAAGTAATATGTCTACATCACATGTCAGTATAATAAATGATTTATATTTGCTTTGACTTATAAGTTTTAGATCTAATCACACTGAACAGACATAATGCAAACATCGCTTGTTATCAAGTGACACATGCGAGCCAATATTGAAAAATACCGCGCTCACAACGGTCTCGTCCACGAACCTGCATCAGCAGCAGAAGGGTTAATTTTTAAAAACTGTGCCAATCGTGTCACGTGACCACTGACCGTCAGATCACTGCTTTTTTCTTTCACACAGGTGCTCTAACGCTATAAATATAGTTCGTAAACAAAGTAAGACGTATTGAATAAAGAAATATTGATAAATTATAACATCATATACAAACAACTTTAATTATATCTGTTCAAGAAAAATACATTCTTTCGCCGCATTTCTGTTAAATTATGAAAAGAAGGTACTTCCGGTTTACAGCGTAGTAATATATCATGTACACATCTGGAAATTTTGGGTTTAGGGTTGGCGGAATATGCATTAATTTAGGCAAATTATATGATTTACTATCCATTAATTAAGGCGTTGGACTACAGCGTTGTATGGGAAAGAGTATATTCTATAGTATGAGTATGTGAAATTGTATTTATCGGTAGCCAAAAGGATATATTTGATCGTCAAAGACGATGTATCTTGAAGACAGCTAATGATTTCAAAACATGAACTCAAATTTGAAAGACAAATTATACCGACCAAAAACAAAGGAAAGTCCCATTTTTCTGTGTAATGACAAGCTCCAGTAGTTGCAGTCACTTATAGCTGGTGAGTGACTTTCTATATATGATTTGTTTTTGTTATTAATGGTAACTTAACGTCCATAATGATGACTTGAAAATTGAGACTCCATTGCATGAACTATGGTCCATTCTTTCATGTCCAGACAGCCAGATGGAAACAGTTTCTTCAAAGTTTAACCATATCAACTCATTTGTATTTATTTCAGTAAGCTTAGAACACACACGCATGTTTATTTATGATACTTTGCATCACCTGCTTTGTATGCTTTTTTTTTTTTTAGAATATGCTGTGTGCTTTTTAAACTAGATTATACTAGAGTAGATTTGATTTAGATCATTAAAAATGATACACAGTGGAAGCGCTGTCATTCAGACGCACTTATGGAACGACGCGTCACAAAATTATGTGTATATCTAAAATCACATGTTAGAATAACGGCGACTGTATTTACTAGACATAGACTTGTACTTACGGAACCCAAAGAGTGATGAGACCTGTTTGCCGAAGCAACTCGGAAACTACGTTGACACGCCCACCTTTTCTTCCAACATTTTATAAAGAACACCAATTGCACAATTCGGCTATACATACAATTCAGCTGTTGTATCAAATATTATGACAATTTTTCATTTCCAAGGTGTGCATTTGTCTTTTTTATTTGATTTGTGTGGTCCTCAATAGCTCAGTGGTTAGAGCGTACGATTTGAAAATAGGATTTGCCTGCGTCGCAAGTTCGTGGCCCGGTCATGGCAGACACGGTGTCGCCAAAGCCGTTACGTCGTGCGTCTGCCACTTTGTTGATTTCCACACAGCACGTTGCCATCATACAGTGTTACTACTAGACGGTGGCGACGGCAAGCGGAGGTTCGGAAGCCTCGTTAAAAGGCGTGTCCCGTGTGTGTATATCATTCAAAATGTGTATTCCACGTAACATTGATGGCTGTTACGCTGATAGAATGGTGGAAATTTAAGTAAACACATCTATTTGAGACGTGCATTCTTCATAATAGTGAAGTTCTCAACTTTCCTCCAATCACTAAGACTGGTCTTTTGCCTATAACTTCGTCAAATTTCATGCTATTGTCCGATTACAGATTCATAATCCTCACTCAAAATCCCATTATGAAAGTATTTTCCACATGGGGTTTACGATAAATGATACTTTAAAATGACTAATATATCTAAATTCGTGTTAGTCTACAGGGTGATGATTCGCCACTCGTCCGCTCGTATTGACTAGTAAAAACTTGTGGAGGACGAGTAGAATGTTTTAGCGACTCGTCCTTTTGACGAGCAGCAATTCTGGTCAATTTGGCATACAAATATAAAACTTTGTGCAAGGAGGACGAGTAAATTTTTTTGCAGGACGAGTACATATTTGAGGGTTACTCGTCCTGCTGATGAGTAGAACCTTTCCACCTAATCCTCACCCTGAGTCTAGAAGTACCCAGAACTCAATATAGCGATTTTGATGGTGGTGTCGCAGGAATATTTACAGGTGTCGTATTTTCTTTCTTGAAAGTGGTGAATTACATCTTGTGTTTACGTCAAAATCTCGACAAAATGTTTTCGTTCTTTGAACTGGGTGAAAGACTTTTATTCACATTAATGTTGTTGTGGATCGTAATAATCTGGTGAAATTAAAATGTTTAAAACGCAACTGAATTGTGTGTATGGCAGAGTTATGGGATTCGTATTCTTTTTATTCATCATTTGCAGAATGTAGAAACCTGGAGGTCTGTAATATAAATGTGCTGTCTGTATGAAGTTTGTCCGCTCTAGAACAAGTAGAAGAAGGAATTGTGAAATCGTATAATAGGGAGACTGAGTCACTAGTGGAACAACTTTGACAAAATAGTAATTTGTTTCGTAGGTAATATACTTCTGATATTACATTGTTGGAAAATACAAACATGTGACATTTTGCTGTGAGGAATGAGAGTGATCTGGTTAATTTTTATTTATTGCTTCTGAGTAACAATTTTGCTTTTGACATTGTATTATCTGAACTTAAGGCTGTGTACATTCAGTAAGTGTACACGGAGTCTGTGTGTCACATTTACAACATTTCTATTTTCATAATAAAGTGATTTGATGTAAACTATGTCACTGGGTGTGCAAATACGTTTTCGTTCACAAAACCTTAGTGTGATTTTTGATTTACATAAGCTCTGCCTGTCCGGGCTCACTGTACACTGCTCTAATTGTTTTGTGTACAAAGTTTCCTAGATGTAAACCGTCATGTCAGTTCATTGTACAAAAACGTCCGAATGCCATAAGATATTTACCAGTTTGAAAAAAGCTTGTTATGAACGCCGTTTTCAAATAAGATGGATGTAATACATAACCCATTTATCCCTCATATGATAAAATATAGATATGAGCACTTAGTTTTCCTTGAATAAATCTTTTGTAATTTCAATCAAAGATAAGCTTTCGGTGAAAAGAAACATTAACGTTAGCGTTATAGGTTAGAATGATTAATCTAGATGCGAATCCTGAGTCCATGTTCAATAGGATGCAAAGAATTAAAAATTATGCACCCCATAAAATATTTATACTTTGTTATTGCTATGTATCAGAGGACTCATTGTATTAGCTCTGGGACCCTTTATTTCAACATATGCGAGTCCTTAGGGACTCATTGTTGCCAATTTCTGGATTAATTACTGCGGGTTATATTTAGTGTTGGTGTTTGACACTTAGTATTGCTTTACCCACTCCAAGGAGGCGAATTATCTTATTCTAGCTCACAACATGATTTACTTATCAATTTTATGAATAGCAAAATTTGATACAAAGTGGCAATGATGGTTATAGATTGTGATGTTTGGAATTTGGCCTCAAATGTAGCAATGTAGTCTTCAGACATAATCTAGATGTCAACATTACAAAGTTCGCAAAAGAACAATGAACCAATGTTTTAGGTTCTATTTGAATGTGGTCATTTATTCTACCATGGAATAGACATGGTCAAAAGTAAAGCTTATATCAGTTTGTGACTGTTCATTATTAATATAACTAAGTAAAGAAACAAAAGTACACAAAGGTAGAAAACAGTTTGATCAATGTAGTTGAAGCTGGAATTCTTTTGTTCAAGTCTCATTACAGAACAACAAAGCTTCAACATGGACAGTGAGTAAATTTGTTGGATGGGATACTGAAGATCCCTCAAAAAAGTGCAAATAAGTATGTATAATTGGAATAAGAAGAATGCCAATGACCTAGTGTAGATATAACCTCTGTAGGACATGCTCTAGCCTCTTGTCTACTGCGTCTAAACCAACTTATTTATGTTTACCCTTGCTTAGTTGGACATGTCTGATGGAAATGATGGCATAAGTTGATGGTTGCATTGATTTATTGATAAAGTGCCGGCGAACTGTCTGTAGTTTACGGGTTGTATGATTCTGGTCCATGTGGGCGTGTTTCTGAGGCTCACTGTGACCACTGACTCGCCCCTAAAACTCCCATCGATTAAAAACTTGAATTATTGAATTCCGATGTAAATACCAAGTCAGGATAGGGTGGGAAAGTTTTTCTACTTGACCTGCAATATATGTACTTATTTTGATGAAAAATGCACTTTTTCTGCTGAAACATTTGTGTGTGTGATTATTAGCCATTACTGGACGCCGGGAATGTCTGTCACACTGCAGTGTGTCGCCCGTGGGGAGTGACCAGATCGATTTGAACTTATGAGGATGTATGCTTAATGTGGCTCAACCTTGTCATGATTTCATCAGTTGAGGCTGTGAAAAACATTCCACGAATAATGGGCTTTTATGCGGGGTTGTTTTTGAATAACTTGACAGCTGTGAATTGAACAATAATGAATGAGGAATTGAGGAGGCTCTGACTGCTTCAACCTAACCATGTTCGATCATGTTTGAGTTTAACTCTGCAATTGAGATTTTGCCAATTTAAAAGTCTACATGCTTTTAGATGATGTATTCCAGCTGTTATATATCGTAGAACAAATGACAGCTATTGAACTGTAGAAACCTCGCAGCTCAAATAATACTTATTGATTGCTGCTCGTAAATGAAAAGAATAAATTTGCATATGATTTGAATTCTTAGAATGTACAGAAGGTCATAATTTTTTGTTGCCACATTAAAATTGATTGATCTAGTGATTTTGCTGAAGTTTTTTTTTTATGTTTTATACTATAATGTGAACAGGAGTCAGAAAGTTCTACAGTTGTGACAAACAGTAGAAAAATGTCAACAACTGAACAGAATCCCATGGAGGTCAGGGTCTGTGACTCTACGCAGCGGAGAATGCAGCATGTGTAAGTCTCCCAGATGTCGCTCTGGAGATTTGTGCTCACATAGAAGGCGATGTTCTTGTGATAGACAGAAAGTAGGAGGACATGAATTGTGTTTTTTTAGATCTTGGCGTAACCCCATCGCACAGGAGAATTTTGCTCAGCATGAGTAAAATAATCTGCGTGGTAACGTAGAGACCTTGCCGCAATATAACGCGTCTTCCAGTTAATGCCTCAACAGTTTTGTAACCATAAAAGGTACCAGTCCTTTTCAAACATTACTCATTCTGACAAGTTACAAAACATATTTTGGCTCAGCAGCTATTCCAATGCAGGACGAGTGAATTGAGCACGAGTCCTCCCCAATTATTAGTAGTTTGGACAAGCGGACTAGTGACGAAATTGGGAGACTGTAACGTGTAATAGGAGAGAAAAAATCTGGTATGGATGAGTGGCTAGTGTCCGAGTGATACGCGCTGTGAGAACAAACTTACCGGCCCTTTGTTGTATCTGTCCAGGTTTATGGTAATGTGCTCAATGTACATGTAGTTTGTAAGGCCAATAGAGATATTATTTTGATACAGTCGTTGGAGTCTGTCTCAGTGTGTATTGAAAGTAACCACACTGACCACCGCAGGGACTGACCACCGCAGGAACTGACTATTTCTCTCCTAGTGGACAATTGTTATTTGTTTATAAACGAAGCCAATTTTTTTGTATCATCAACTGCAGACTATTATTATTATAGCTGACGTGGGAGGTGAGCTAAAAGAGGAAGTCTGTTTTTATTATCCGGAATTAAAACTCAAAAGAACTGGATATAGCATGCAATTCTGAGGTTTTCCATTATAGACACTAGGTTTTGTATAAATAACTGGAACGTAACTTTATGTATTCCTTGAGACTCTGTGATATTACAACATCTAAGTTTAATGTTACTCCTTTTTTTACCCATATATCTTTCACAGGAATGAATCTCGATGGAGGAGATATGTATGTAGATGTCATGCACATGGAGGGAAGTATAGCTGTGCAATAAACGTCTGTTCAGGAGTTGTAAATCAATCTTAATTAAGTGAATTACGGGGCAAGTGATAAAAAATCATAACAAGCGATGATGTTTCTACCATCAGATGCACTTGTAACATTTAACAGATATTGACACTGATTATAATTGTAGGTCAGCACAGAGCTTGTTTTGCTTAAGCCAGAACTAGCATCTATTTTCAGTCATCTTTATAGTTGAATGTTTTATGAAAGAATTATGATATATTTTGGCTGGCGTTGGAACAATGAGATAAACTATATTTTGGCAATACAAATTACAGATGGTCACCAACTTGTTTTTAGTCAGCATCTTTCTGGCAAGTTCCGATTTCAGCAGGTAAAAGTTGGTTTTATCAACAGGGAACTGCAGTAGAACCTCCAATTAAGACCACCTCTATAATAAGACCACTTTTCTTGGTCCCAATCCTTCAAAATTATTCAAATGGGAACCTCCTCTATTGAGAGCACTTTAAGTCGGTCCCACAAGTGGTCTTAATAGAAAGGTTTTATGTATCTGCTAAATTGGTTCAGTTAAATTTCTGTGAAATGCTCAGTAGAGAAAATACTATAATCTGTGGTTGTCACTAAGGATGACCTCATTCAGGTGGTCAACTGGTCACTGAGGACAGTTACAGAGAAACTGAACACCGCACCGGAAAGTCGCATTATTTGATGGCGGCGTAATTGCTACATAGAAATGTCTCATAAACTTTTACCTCGTGATTTCTCTCACGTCAGTGCAGTTGTTATGTTCAGGGCCGAAAATTAATATTTAACATCAAGTTGACAAGGAACCAGTCTCAAGTTTAACCCTTCGCTAACTGAACTCGGATGCCAGTCTGCGCTATTTAATTGGTTTTTTGTTATCTCTTTCTCAATATATTCACACAGAAGTAAGACACTAATAAAGTCTGTACAACTGATATCATTGTAGCATTGATGCCAAAAATGCCATCGCACTGCACAACGGACACAGTTACTGGGGTGTTGTTTACATGATACTTTGGCCAGCAGTAACCCTCTCACTGTCACTCGCCCACCTACAGCAGCATTAACCCTCTCACTGTCAGCATTAACCCTGCTCCGTGCTGCCACCTTGTGGTGGAATCTGCAGGCGTCGCAGCCTGTGCTCCTGTCACTTGTGTTTATTATTAGCTGCGCCGGAGTATTGTGGATACTGGCAGGTAGCAGTGATACTGGCTGTGTGTGGTCATTGTGGGGTTTGTGACCGCCGCGCTGTGGACCCCAGCACACGATGGATACACGCCCCTGGGATACAAACACGGATACAAACGCTCAGTAGGAGAGAACCAAAGCTGACAGAAGCCAGCAGATGACAGCAGCAGCAGCAGCAGCAGCAGCAGCTACTTAATCTGCTGCATATTTGCACAATGTGCAGATAATGACGACTTATAGGTAGGCAAATCACAGGCTGTAGCAATTCAAGGTGCTGTGTTGTGGTCAGTTTACACCTATGACTGACCGCTGTAAGTCCCACACTGGCCAACATGACATCTCCATATTTGGGCCACTTCTAGTAAGTGCTGTTTCTAAACAGCTGGACGCTTTCGCCTGGTGTTATGTTCAGGTCTGTAGTGGCATTTGATTCATTTATGGTTCATCGATGGAGGTTGTTGCTAGAAGGTGGACGTGCAGAAAGAGCAGCTGAAATATGTGGATTGTGGCAGCCTCTTGGCAGCAGACGCTGATAATGTGTGTGATGATAAGATGATAATGTCTCATGGCTACCAACGTGAGAGTTCACACTCCTGTCCTATCACAGCTTTAGTCGTTTGCGTGTTTCGTAATTTATAGTCTTGTTTGGAGTTTATATTGATGTTGGGTTGTAATTTAGTGGTTTTCACGATGACTAGAAATGCCATGTTTAGAATACGCTAGCCGTCCGTGTAAAATCCTGTGCGCTTTACAGTGAAGTGCTGTTTATGATGACATTCCAATAGCACTCTAGTGTCGATCAAACGTAGTTTTTCAAACATCTCTCTCTCACGTGTTTTTTAGCAAGCATATTCCAAAGATAGATGGGATGATGGTATCATTCTGGTCTCACAACCTTGGGGTGGTGAGTTCGAGTCCCGCCAGGGCCTCTTGATATAGTCAAATGGAAGCGAAGCGTTGTAAAACCTGTCTTCAGCTATGTCTATCAATGGTAGAAATATGCTTTCTAAAAAGATGTGTGAGAGAGAGAGAAGTTTGAAAATGCATCCGCAAGCACTGGGAAACACATATGAACCTACTTTTACTTGATCAGATGTGTGAAAATGGTTGGTGGTTGTGATTAACTGTTCCTCTGGAGTTGTTTCACTTCCACTTTCAATCCCCGCCCTAGTGACAATGATAAAAGTTTCTGACTTGGCCAGTCTTATGAAGACGTAAGCAAGTGGTTTTAGAAGCAGTTTTAACTTCCTGGAAAGTTTGATTTGTGTTTTCCACGGTTTATTTGTAGTAACATGTTTGTGTGTGGATTTGCGGGTGTTTCACTGGCTGTAAACTCCTTAGTTGACGAGAGCGGATACACTGTTCACTCGCTATATTGGTTATTGTCAGGACCTATGTGGGCACGGAGGCAGAATCGGCACTGTGATACGGCAACAATTTTGGAGAAACGAGAGTGAGCAATTCGTGATATCTGATGACAAACTGTTGCTGTTTTAGCACGAGTATTTTCTAGTGATCACCAGTCCCCGGTGTTATGACCAATATGGCCACTGGTTCGCCTTTGACCTTAACACACCCCTTCTGACGGTTGCACTTTTGTGACCTACATGAAGCCTGAAGCTTTCAATAGGTAGGCCGGGTTTATGTAAGTCGCCGTCGCACGCTTTGTGCATATGTATAAGCTCATGGTTTGTGATGCAAACTACAAACTTACACAGTGTTGATAGTTGGATGTTTAGTTTTTGCATCAGTTTGTTTTCTGTGGAGAGATGAGCGTTTTTCACCAATATGTGAAGCTACCACAGGTGAAGTGATATCGTCATAGTAAACAAAAACTGCAATATGCACTCATTTACATGGAGCCACCATTGGACTTGTCCCTCAAAAATGAGGAAAGTAATTATGGACCAATCATTGCGAAAGATTCCTAACAACGTACAGGCTCAATAAAAGCATATGTATTTCAAGGTCTGAGGAATTCATTACTTTTTTTTATGCAGTGTAATTATTTGCCAATCTTGTTGCTGAATTCATAATGACATTCCAACCATTCTCGGTTATTCCTTCTCCTGTTTTCACAGTGCAAAGAGAACAAGTTGTTTCTCCGTTTCCACTTAAAGAATTGATCAGCCTTGCATCTGTTATGTCCAAATACCACATGCTTTACTATCACTGGTTTTACTGATCTAAACATTCTAATTTTAGTCTAAGTTTGTGGCTTATAAGTTATGATGGGGACATCCACAAAGTATGAACCCGTCAGCATTCAACGTGATAAAGTCAGGTTTTCGTAAGTGAAAATCATAGTCTCCTCTATTGAAATGAAATGAATAAAGACGTGAAAAGATTTATGGTGCATGAGGTGCTTTGAATGGTCACTGAACGGTCATTACGTAGTCAATGGCCAGTGCACGCCGGACACAGTAGGGTCAGTGGTTTAATGTCTGTGTGAAAAAACGGCTACTGAATCAGGCTAAATATTAACCTCTCATTTGTGATTCATGTCTTTTTCTAAAATTTCAAGCGTGTTTATGAATGGAAAAGGTTTAAGTGTCGTGGCGTCCTGATGTAGCTCTGTGATAATGACAAGTGTAATCTTGTGCAAACGCTGGATCCGCGCAGAGTCCATATATGGACATGCGCGACTATTAATAGCTGCTTTTGTCCATGTGTGATCCGTGTCTCGGGATCAGGACAATGGTGTCTGTGCAGTATCGACGGGGTCCGTGGGTATAGTTCTCCTGTATCAGTGTAAACGCAGTCATGGCTATGTAATTACATGGTTTTAAAGGCAGCTTTTGCACGCTGACTATTGTCATTAGTTGATACATTTCGTTATATTTTTGCGTTTGTTTTGTTCACGTATATCAGCCGATGATCTAACGGTTCAAAGCGTCCATCAAAGTCCCTGTCTGCTGACGTCGACGGCTGACTCGGTCATAAGCCACTAAACTCTGATATCAGCAGATTATAGCGCAGCAACTCTTTTCGTGGCATCAGCAGTTCAAATGTGGCTTTTATTGCAAGTCGATAAGCGTTCCAAGTACTTTTATTGCAAGTCAATAACAATGTCCGAGCATAATGCAGGCTGTAGCGCTGTGACCCGGCCGTTTTTCGGCGTGTGTCGCCGCAGATCAACAAGTGTTTACAGGATCTAGGTCGTGAAGTCAGCAGCACGCTGGTTTACTGTCGCTGCAAAACCCAGTTGAAGTGTTTGTGAGCAATCCTGTCTCTATTGTGTAGCAGGATTGCCTTCTTTTTTTTTAAAAGATCATATATCCTGGTCTCACAACCCCAAGTTGTGAGTTCGAGTCCCGCCAGGGCCACTTGATATAGTCAAATGGAGGCTTAGGGTTGTAAAACCTGTAGTCAGCTATATGTCAATACAGTGCTAGGAGCTTGCTTGCCGTAGAAAAAGATAGAAGAGAATTTATTTTTTTAAGTCTGGGTTTATGTTTATGGACCTGGAGCATGACACAAGACAGTAGAAATAGAGAAAAAAAATCAAACCAATCGAGACCAAACATGCTGAATACCAAATCACCAGGCTTTTTTATATTAATTATGTCCGTAGACTAATGAGATGGAACTCTTATTATTTCATGAATTTTCTTGCACTCAAATTAGGTTAAATTCCCTACTAGTTGAGTCTTCTGCGAAACTAGAAGTGAAAGAACGTTATATTATGTATCTCCATCCCTGCCATTTATGACATTCCCAAATTTATCAAGAAGCTACGTAAGATAAAATGTCGATCCTCATAGTGTGAAATTTCATCAAATTGCACTGGATGGAATTCTGAGAATTTATGAGGCTTGCGAAGAATGTAGTAAGTGTACTTTGTGTGTATAAAAACAGGTCGATTGGAGACAATTTCCCATCTGATTGGCAACAAAGTTGCCGATATTAGAGACATGGGAGACTGCAATATGAGGGGGACAGTGGTCTAAATAGAGAGGTGGTCTCTGTATGGAGGTTTGCAGTGGTCTCAATAGAGAGGTGGTCTCTGTATGGAGGTTTGCAGTGGTCTCAATAGAGAGGTGGTCTCTGTATGGAGGTTTGCAGTGGTCTCAATAGAGAGGTGGTCTCTGTATGGAGGTTTGCAGTGGCCTCAATAGAGAGGTGGTCTCTGTATGGAGGGTTGCAGTGGTCTCAATAGAGAGGTGGTCTGTATGGAGGGTTGCAGTGGTCTCAATAGAGAGGTGGTCTCTGTATGGAGGTTTGCAGTGGTCTCAATAGAGAGGTGGTTTCGTTATGGAGGTTTGCAGTGGCCTCAATAGAGAGGTGGTCTCTGTATGGAGGGTTGCAGTGATCTCTTTACTATGAAGTTTTGGGAACACTAAATGGTGTGTACAGACGGTGATAGTGATAGAACACGTATATCTCTGAAAGTCGTCCGTTCCGTGTGGCAATGGGCTGTTCTAGTGGAGCTGGTAGATGTTTTATGTAAAATGCCGTTACATCGAGTCACCGATAATCAATAGAAAAAACGCAGCAAAAATAGATTTATCGGAGCAAGTGTCACATGTATCAATATTTTTAATGTGTTTATTGAAAACAGACAAATTTTGTGTCAACTTGATATTGTTTATGAATTGCTGCCTCAGGTGTACAGCTGACAGTAAGAGGAGCTGTGTTGTTTGAGCACCGATTCTTGCTTTTTACTGCGGTTCTACTTTGTTTTTGTTTTATTATAACTGAAAAATGAATATAAAACAGAACAGATAATATAGTCAAAAAGGTACGAAATTTTA
This sequence comes from Streblospio benedicti, assembly GCA_019095985.1. NCBI lineage: Eukaryota > Metazoa > Annelida > Polychaeta > Spionida > Spionidae > Streblospio > Streblospio benedicti. Next base: position 58,043,266 of record CM032664.1, on the reverse strand, counting down.
TTCAAATCACAAATTTTCGTATCTTCAATTTGCTTTATCAAGTGAAAAAAAAATTTTGTTATGATATGGTTTGAGCAGCTCCAAGAACTTTTTTATACTATGAAAAATGTATGTACAAAAAGTATTCTTGAAGAGGAGATTTTGATGATTTGGAGGAAAAATAATAAAGTAGAAAAGCTACGAGTGCGTGTGTGTCATCATTTCGTCAAAGTCGGGTCTTCTGCACATTTCACAAAGCGACAGGTGGAGCGCTTTTTCAACAGCTCAATTAACAGCCAACTGCTTGAGATGATGGTATCATTCTGGTCCCACAACCTTGGGGTTCGAGTCCCGCCGGGGCCTCTTGATATAGTCAAATGGAAGCTTAGCGTCGTAAAACCTGTCTTCAGCTATGTCTATCGTTGGTAGAAATATGCTTGCTAAAAAGACATGTGAGAGAGAGAGAAGTTTGAAAATAGAACTCTAATAGCTTGAGCCAGTTCTCTTTTTGCTACATTACAAATCAGTAAGATACTGGAAATTCCAGATAGCTGCAAATGTTTAATTACTGCCTTAGAATTAGTGAGGCGGTCCGACTGCACAATGGTGCTTTAGCCAGAAACCTGAGACAATCCTCTCGGCACATGAGTCCAACTGATTATCTTCCTTTAGAGACGTTTTATGCAGCTAGTTTTTTAGCATCTTATTGCTTTTCTGGGAAATCTGGTTTGATTTTCCCCTGCGGACTTTTGATGCCGCGCCATCTTTCTGTATTGTTCGCTGTCGTGGTTTTTTATATGTAAAATCGTGCAAGATACGAGCACACCGGACAATCATGACCACCAGAAACAGAACTTGCAAAACTGCTCCGTAAAATGAACGATCGCCGTCGTCAGATCACGCCTAGATGAGTTCCCCAAACAAAGTCCCCAAATTGGCATGTTAATATGTAGATTCTAATAACTATTTACAAAGTTCATCTTGACACAACACAATAAAATCTTACATTGATTGACAGTTGCAACAACTACTGTTGCCATTTTCAAAATCTCTGCGCATGACAGGTCAATCTGCACGACTTCCGATGCCGAAAATCGGGTCGTACACATGAGAGAGTTGAAAGGCCCCCTCGTCCCTGTTCATGACCTGTCTCTGTCCTCGTATCTTGATCGCTTCCTTGATTGTTCTTATCCTCCAATCACTTTCCCTGTCCAACACAATGACTTCCTCCCAGTCTATCTCATGATTGTTCTGCTTAACATGATCTGTAATTGCACTCATGTGGATCTGGGTGAGGGATTCTTTTTCTCGCTGCTCTGGTGTTCTGATCCACATCCTTCATGTGTTCCTTCACACCCGCGTGCCCAACTTTCTGCCAGTTTCCCCACATATAATGAAAATGGCAACAGTAGTTTGTTGAAACTGTCAATCAATGTAAGATTTTTATTTTGTTGTGTTAAGATGAACTTTGTAAATATATATGGATTCCAACACAATGAACACATTAAAGGAGATTGTAATAACGCCTGTCTGTAGGGCTGTGGGTGCGGTTAAAAAAACCATATCTTACTGACCGTGTTACTATGGTTACTGACTGTGTTGCTATGGTTACTGACTGTGTTGCTATGGTTACTGACTGTGTTGCTATGGTTACTGAGCGCGTTGCTATGGTTACTGACTGTTGCTATGGTTACTGACCATGTTATGGTTACAGGGCTGCGATGCCGCCCGAACAGTGGAGCAGCTTTGTGGAGAAGGAGAAGCTGAATATAGCTGCGTGGCGCAGCAGAAACAGCGTGTTGACATGGCGCCGGACACGGGTTGGGGCGGAGACGGGGCAAAAATGTTCGTCCACCCATACAGGTACGTCAATAGGTCATCAACCATACGGTCACATAGGTCGCCAGGGGTCAATAGGTCACCATACAGGTACGTCAATAGGTCGCCAGGGGGTCAATAGGTCACCATACAGAGGTCACCATACAGGGCGGTCAATAGGTCACCATACAGGCGGTCAATAGGGGGGGTCAATAGGTCACCATGAGGTCAATCACCATACAGGGGGTCAATGAAACATGGGGTAAACTTTGTTGTTATAAGTCCTCCCAAGCAGCGAGCACACACTTATTTATAGATTAGAATAGATTTATGTTATTACATACACACAGTTACTGGCCGTGAACATTCTAACATTAACCTGTTAAAGATAATGCTCGGTCAAAAACATTTGTTCTGTAAAAAAAAACAGTATCAAGAAATGGTGCCTTTTCTATTGTAATTAAAGGGAAAACAAAATTCGTATTTCCATATGTATTTATTACACTTTCATGATATTCTTAGTTCCACCACTGGTTTATTCCTGAAATCTATTTTCCCGTGCACCAGCTCACGTTACATGCAGCTAACACTCGCGTGTTAACCCCCCGTGGACCAGGTTGAGCATTTAAGGTAGCAGCACCGAAATTATGGAATAAACTTCCCCGTCCATAAAACAATCAAAGACTGGACATTTTTAAAACACAATTGATGCAGCATTTGTTTAAGGAGGCCTACAAGCCTAGCACGTGGTGGAATTTTGCTCTATAAAAATATCGTACTGGATTGTAAACTGCCCATTTTCTAACGTGTTAACCCCCTGTGGCCCATGTCACCAAGAAAAACGACAAGTGCACATTAAATGTTTATTGGAATTTGCTCTGTAAACATATTGTTGTCTTGTTAACCCCCCTGTGGCCCGTGTCACCAAGAAGAACGACAAACGCCCATGAACATTGTTTGACAAACTCTACTCTATAAACATATTGTTGTCTTGTTAACCCCCAGGTGACCAAGAAGAATGACACGACCGCGAACAAAGCGAAGCTGGTGCTCGGCTCGTGGCAGCGGGACACGGTGTTCAACCCGCAGTCCATCGGCGTGGACATGGCGCCCATGACCCCCGCCCCCACCACCGCGGGGACAGCCCCCTTCCCAGACCCCCCCGCAGCGTTCAAGAGGCCAAACGGCGTCCAGAAAGACAGCGCCGTGCCACAGCCAACCCAGGTCTGCTTGGATTTAGTTTGAATAGGATTTTATTTGATTCTTTCTGTTACGAATTTAATGAGACAAAATTTCTGACGAAGAACCAAAACCAAATTTGAGTAGACAAAATTTGTGACAAGAACCAAAACCAAATTTGAGTAGACAAAATTTGTGACTAAGAACCCAAAACGGCCCTGGCAATGTCCTCATTACAAAGATATCTGCTTTGATTGGATATTGTTTATTCATTATTCAATATATTAAAATGCTCATTACAACAAATTGAGAATAAATAGAATATTAAAAAGACAAGCAAAACTTGAAAAAAAGATTGTATAATACTAATCACAGTTGAACAAAAATATTTGGGAAATACTGATATTGCTGAAGTCTCACGTCTTGCTTTGTTTATTAACTTTTTTTCTATCAAAATGAAGGAGACTAGGATTTTTTGTGGATTCCTTAATGTTTTCGTGCTATATAAATGATTTTATCATTGTATTCTATCTCTCTTCTGCCACGTCTTACCAAACATAAAATTAACATAACAAATTCAAATACAAAACAGTTTTTGAGAACTACTGTCTCCTTTGCAATGATAAATAAAGGCTTTGTGGTAAACAAACTGTGTCTAAATGAAAGCAGGAATAAGATAACCATCTTATTCCTGATGAAAGCAATAAATAGAAGATCTTACGTAAAAGTCAGCTGAAATGATGGCATAAATTTGTATGCAGTGTGTATTTGCAAATATAGTAGAACCTTGTCATCTTGATATTGCTTTTCTCAAGTTTCCTCTTCTGTTGGTCATCGGTTGGTTGTCTCAAATTTTGTCTCAAGTGTTTTACTGTTTAATATCTACATTTAACTTTGCAAATATCAATACTTATTGTTCATTGAATCATTTTGTGGTAAACTGTACATGTTTTTTTGTTGTTGGATTTTCTTGTTATGGAGCAAATCAATATTTTAATCCAGTGTGAGAATAATTTCAGTGGGTCATTTAGGGCTTAAAAATTCCTAGTCTCAGCTTAAATGAATAGAATTTCAGTTTATAACTAGTTTTAAAAGTCTTAAAAAGTTCTTTATTATGTGAGATGAATTGACTGTGTTGTAGATTATGAATAATCCACAATACTTATTGTGCAGCAATATTGTATTATTAAACAAATTCAATGGCTATGTATTTGATACTATAGATTTACAGAATTCATTCTAACAATAGCTAATTATTTGATTTTAATTATTGGCTTGTTTCTGCTGTGAACAAGATGGACATCGAAATATTAGAGGTATAAAATCCAATAATTAGCTGTAGTTTAAATGACTTTGTTCTCTATCCCGCAGTGCTGTAGTCTGACTGTGTTTTAGGGTTTGTTTGAGAAGCTGCGGAGTGAGTCTACTGACGGCACCGTGCTGAGAACCGACGCCAGCAACGCCGGCGCGTCGTCTAGGTAACGAGAAAAGTTTCCGTTATTCAGTTTTTCCATTGATTACTCTTCCCTTGTTGAGGATATTCACTGTGTGTATTTGAAAGTATTATTTTGCTAACAGAACTCTTTTGAACTTTAAAAAAAATAAAATTTCAACATTCTTTTTCACAATTATCATCCCATTTTGTGAATGTTACACAATGTCCTCTGTTTTCAGTCACCGATCGTCTTCGTCTCAGCACCGGAGTCGGTCTGACAAACACGGCAGCAAACGCTCGCGCTCCCGTTCTCGCTCCCGTTCCCAGTCACAGTCTCGCCAGAAATCCACGGAGCCACCACGCGGGGGGAAGGAGGAGAAACCGCGCAGTCGCGACCGCCAGGAGGAGAAATCCAGCAGCCGTGACCGTCAGACGCCCGTAACAACGCCCGCGAACAAACACTCGGCAAAGTCGCAGCCCGGCAAAAGCCACGCCGGCACCGCGCGCAATCTGTTCGGAGCCGCGGACGCCAAACCAGACCGGACTACGCAACACGGCGCAGACGTGAAAGTCAAACACGAGGACGTCGTGGATACTCGTGCTAAACACGCGGATGTGAAATCCGCAAGCAGGAGGAACGTTTTGGATAGTCGTAGTAAATACGGTGATGTGAAAGTGAAACGTGAGGATGTTGTGGATAGTCGTAAGAAATACGGAGAAGTGAAAGTGAAACATGAGGACGTTGTGGATAGTCGTAGTAAACACGGAGAAGTGAAAGTGAAGCAGGAGGACGGTCGGACGACGCCCGGCAAACAGCGGACTCCGGAGGATCGCAGGCCAACACCCATGGTGAGTTACACGACTTATTCTCGTCTTAAATGACAAATACATCTTTGTGTTTATGCACGGTGAGGATTAGGTGGGAAATTGCTACTCTTCATCCTGCTGACGAGTAGCCTTCAAACATCTACTCGTCATGCAAAAAATGTACTCGTCCTCCTTGCACAAACTCTATGACTGTCTCAAAACGGTGAGTTCGTAAAACTTCTTACTCGTCCTCCACAAGTTTTTACTGGTCAATACGAGCGGATGAGTGGCGAATCCTGACCTTGTATATGTATTGGGAAAATTAATTTAGTTCAAGTTAAATAGCGACTCTAAGTGCCAAATAATCTCCAGGTCTAATTTCATCTTTTAAGTTTTCTGTTTTTACTTGTGTAAAATAAGTTTAGACATTGCCACTATACTTAATAAACTAAACCAAACATGGCCTGAAAAACACCAGGTATAAGGTTTTCACGTAAACAATGAACGCCATTATAATTAGGTCAATAGACTTGAACCAAGGACTCCGTCACTGGCGAGGAGGATCCTTGTCAATGCTGTGTTCCCAACCTCCCAAGTCCAAAAAATCAACTTCATTTCAAACAAACTTGATGTAAATGCGATTAGGACAAGTAACTCAATTATTTACCCGTCCTGACAACTTTTCCAGACTTGTGGGTCATTTGTAGATCCAGCAGATTTCCTTGATCAGGTCTCTGAAATAATGGTAATAAATATCCCGTGAAAAACTCAGCTTGGTATTGTCGACGTTGGATTATTTTATCGCTCTGAATTGTGTTGCATGTTGGGTGAATTATTGACACGATATTACCGATTGTCCTCAAACCGTGGCTCGATGATTTCACACTGACCAGTGTCCACTTTCACAGGCTCTAACGAGACTCGCAACAGCCGTGACAATTGCATCAAGGTTCGCAGACTAATCATTATGATTTGTATTGTTAGCGCTAATTAAAGAGGCGCCGAAGGTCAAGAATATGGTGCTAATTAGTGGCCGTGATAACGACCTCGGGTGACATTGTGACAGTCATGTGACAGAAATCGCAGTTTGCTGTCAATTCCCGAGCTCATAAACTGTTAATTTTTATCCTTAGTTTGCTGATACTCCAACGAAATACATCATTTGCTTTGGATCAGGAGCTATCACAATTAACATGGGTCAATTAAATCTAGTTCCAAATGACCACACATATTTGAAATGACCATCATACTGCCACTGTGTACTCCCCGGGGCGTTGACTGCCCTATCATAGCTCTCGGTGACAAAAAACCAGTGTCAAGACACACACGTTCAAAATCACCCCAAATACAGACAAAAACCGGGTCAAACTTGGGCCTTGTAAAACATGAGGCCGAAAGTGACGCCGATTCCTGCTCTAACACCCGGTCTAAACATATTTCATTTCAAAAGTGAAAAAGGATTCTGGTCACTGCTGTATGAATAGTAATCAAAAAATGAAAAATGATATGTTTTATTTTTAAAAACGTATAATTGTTCAGTTATGATTACTATTCAGACAGCAGTGACCAGAAGACCACGAACCGTGAGAATAACCGCTCGACTCATTAACTTAACAAATAAGGAAAAGCATTCGGAAAAATGCGACTTGAGCCGTGCTCAACAACAACAACAACAACAAGAGCTGTGATGCTGTGCGTGGCTGCTGGCGGCTGCATGTTTTATGTGGCTGCCAATAGTGACCAGTGCCTCGGGCGGTCAGTGCTTATATAATTACTCTGCATAAAGTCAGCATTGTGCTGTATGAATGCAAATCTCCGTCGTGCTGGCAATGATAGAATCACGACTACATGTGCCATTCTGTGAGGTCTCGTCTCTGCTCATTGAAGGCCAAATACAACGCGAAATCATCACATTGCTTCAAAACTCATGTTCGTATCTACAATGTTCACAACACAGTGACTCAGCGAGTGGTGAGTGCGTGACACCTGCTCGCTGGGATCCACAGTAACGCTGATTGAAGTGAACGTGGGAACCTCAATAGTTGTTTTCAAGCCATGAAAGGGTTAACTGGTTTTCTCACAGCATGCCGAGACACTGGTTATTGACCTTCCTCCAGCTGACCAAGGCCATGAGCGACTCGGCGCGGTCACTCCTGGACCCTCCACTGACCGCCCACTGACCTCATGGTGTCAGCAGAACTTGCCTTGGGTCTGCTGATGTAAGCGCCCGCGGGTTTCCAGTGGAGGTTGCAAGACTTAATAACCGCTGTAATAACGGCAGAAACACGCAAACAGACGGAGACGCGAGTCATGCACGTTGTGGACGTTTTTACACCGGTAAATTAACCCTCTCACTGCTGATGTCATGGACCAACAGACGGATTGAGAAATGACGTTTTCTATCGTTGGACATATTTATACATGTCCAAAATAAACACTTCCCCAGGTCACCAGAGAATGTGTACAAAACATTACTGTTTATTGAACATTTAGCAGATTTGTTTCCTTGTCAGAGTTGGGAATCAAACAATGGTGACTTCCCCAAGAAATATTTATTTTGGTTCAAGTGATGTTTTATTTTTGCTTAACTGATTCTTTTTACGTGAGTGACGGAGAAACCTGGAAATGTACAAAAATGACATGAACAACAACAACTGGGCCACGGTTCACGATCTTACGTGTTCTTGTTCACCACAACCTCTTATTGCTTGACAACAACAAACTACAGCTAGATGTGGCATTTCTCTCTCTGAATGCGCTACATAAACAAACCATAAAACAGCATTCTATCATGTGCAATTATTGCCATTTTTATAAGTCACGGTCATCAATTATTGCAAAAAATTGTCATCAATCCAAGAGTGGAACAATGTGTGTGCTGGCAGTGGTGTCACATTGTGGCGGTCAGTTTGATTAGCGGTCATTGTGTGGTGCGTGATTAGTGGATTGGTTGGCTTTGATGTTCACTCGGCCCCGAGTAGAAAGGCTCAGCATCGACCGGTGAATACAGCGATCAATACGCTCGAAACATATGTTTGCTAACAGTTTGCACATGCTGCTCAAATCTGGCTATCGAAAGCATCATCAAAACCGAATATCGCTTTCTCTCGCTGAATGTTTAATGATCGAGCTTCAACGCACATGAATCAGTTGAAATTAGGAACGGACTTGCTGCATGTGTGTTTTACATGTGATAAAGTGATGTAGCAAAAGCCATTAACACGTCTACTGCTGACCTTATAAGGCTGTGGACGTGCGTCGCTGCACTCACTTGCTACAAGACAATGTGATAGCAAAAAAGTGGTTTCCAGTCGCCACACATTGGTCGTCATGGTAGTAACCTCGCCTCTCCACTCCCTGGGGAGCATACAGTGTCTACAAGTAACAGCGTTTGTTATTGGACGTGAATATTTAACTACACTGTCACCTGTTGAGATCAATGCGGCTGCGTCTGACGACTTGTTCATGTTGTTCATGTTTCCACTCGCAGCCGGACCTATTTTTATGGCCTGGACTTCGGGCCCCTTGTCTGGGCAGACACCAGGTGATGGGATCGTTCTCGTTCACCTGTTCCTCTGCCATCTGCTGACAGAACTATGAACTGTGCGCGGACATTCTTTATCGACTCAAATCTTTCCCAATATAACGATGCCATAGACTTGATTTATGATCTACTTTACAGCTGTTTTGTCACAAAAAAGACAACAGTGATGTTTAAATGTCGGCGCTGATGCTATTTTTCATTGTGTCTGGTAAATGCGATGCGAGAAGCTCATGTTTGCCTTTTTCTGTATCAACATTGTTTTCAATTCCCTGGCAATCTCGTCTAAATCTTTAGTTTTACACATCTTCCCCTCACGCAGCGCGAAAGAAGGCGGTATATTACACGCCGTATATTACACGCCGTATACGGCCGCATTGTGAAAGCTGCTCCATCACAGCGGGCGAGCGATAATTGAGGTAATGAGGAGGCGCAGATTGTGACGGATGTGACATTTGGGAATGTCACGGTGCCGCAGCGGCCCGAGTCATAAACTCCCATGGACGTTATTGTGTTGCAAACAAGGCTGTCGGGGAACAGACTTCTGGCTGTAAATGCGAGCACGAAGTACGAGCTCAATATTTATCATATCTGCTGTGTGGTCAGCACTGTCCAGCTACAATCCTAACATCCTTTTGCCAGCAGCTGCGACAGGTTTGTGGTCCACTGCCAGCAAAACCTTGTAGATTTCAATAGCACGTCGTCTTGATGAAGAACAAATTCTGGTCCATTTTAACCCTTTCTGGGTCGCTAAGGCATTTATTTTGTGTCGTGAATATTCGTCGTACGTCCTAAATACAGCGAGCCTCAATGTGGTGAACCCCTAGAGCTGTGTGAAAGCGGACGATGAGATCGTTAGAGGACGGGGAGATGTTTTAGTGTTGCGCGTCTGCTGATGAGTAGACCCCCCCCCCCCCCCCCCCTCATGTCCACTCTGGCTACACGAGTCACATGACCTTACACAGTGAAATAGCTAGAAAAGCTACGTGGCAGTGATTGTTTATGACATTTTATTTCTCGCTGATGGGTTTAAATGTCACGATGCTGTTGTTGTGTTGCGTCCATTTTGTTGCTTATTTTGTTGTCATTGCTAAGTCCAAATAAACCTGCGTGTTTCTATTTAGCAGTCAGTTGGTACATGGGAAATTTTCTCCTCGATCTTTCCATCTTGTAGTTTGAGGATTTACTTCTTTATGCCTCTATCGACCCCTCCTCCCCCCCCACCACCACCACCATACCATCTGACACAGGACAATCTTAGATGACGTGTGTAAAAGTGGAGCACATGAATAAAGGCATTGTGCAGATAGCATAGCAAATGTTTCATTGTTTATTTGGTTTTGGCAATGTGTATAGGAGAAGTGAACTATTGTGTTTCACAAATAACTGCATAGTATTATGTATAATTGTGTGTTTTGTCTTACAGAGCCTGAAGAACGTTACTGAAGTGGAGGCAGTGTTACGGGTAAGAAAAACAGTTATGTTTTGGTCGATATTGAAGGTATATGATAAATGGTATACAGCCATCTAAGGCCCCGCCCTGTGGAAAGGCCCCTAAACTGTATCAAAATCCTATTGGATTTCCTGTGTCCGTTCACAATGATGTAAAGTGCCACCTAAATTGACCTTTGTTCAACGTAAACTACATTCTATTGATCTCTGTTGTCTGAGGGCATTAGCCTGAAATGAGGTCAGGGTCGTGACCTACTTTCTGCTCAGGTCCCCTGGTGGCAAACTAACAAGTTAAACACGATCAAACTGTAATAATATTCACCATTCTCTACTGTTAATTTTGATGAAATGTTTCATCAAAAATAAACAGTAGAAGATATATACTATATTATTATGAATATACTGTTTATTTTTGATGAACCATGACGTTTCTCCACGGTAACTACATGGCTATTCAGATGTTGCACTGTATGTATGTAGCTACCATGTTTAAACAAAAATAAACAGTAGATGTATACTATATTATTATGAATCTAGCTACTGTCACTAATCTTCCCTCTATCAGGATCAAATTGATTGAAAATCTTCAATGTGAAGTGATTTTGGGTGAGTATTGTGTGTCAATGCCTGCAGTGATTTATTGTGCACGATTCTTTTCACCCAATCGGCAGCAACTGTTGTGGAGGAATAATTTATGGCTTTATCAAAATGAACCTCTGTACAGAGACCACCTCTCTATTGAGACCACCTAACACTGGTCATCCCAAAAGTGGTCAGTCTAATAGAGAGTTTCTACTGTACTCATTTTCATGCTGGGTCAGTAGAAAGTGACCATCAAATACAGTAGAACCTCCAACTGAGACCACTTCACAGTCCAAAACCTACATAAAGCTTCCAGATGAACCACTGTACAGAGACTACCTCTATAATAAGACCATTTTTCACGGTCCAAAACCTTTATAACGCTTCCAAAATGAACCTCCATACAGAGACCAAAGGTGACCGTCTACTGACCGTTAGTGACCGTTTCAGGAGGTGATCCTGAGCTCCCCGCTGACCGGTGTGTCCACTCCGAGCCATCGCCGCGGTGACGTGACTGACTCCGCCGGGTTCCGCTGGCCGTCGGAGGCAGCAAACAGCCAGGTACCGCCTCTAGTGACACCACCTCCATAATAAGACCACTTGTCACTTGTCACCTAAACTTCATAAGGCTGCCGAAACAAACCTCTGTATTGAGACCACGTGACACTGGTCATCCCAAAGGTGGTCCTAATACAGAGGTTCTACTGTCTAGTTGGTTGTATTTCTATTATTACATAAACCACGCATGTCAACCATGTAATCAAGTGCAAAGAAGAAGAGGGAGTAAAAAAACCCAGAAACCATGTGCTTTTAGTTGATGATGTCATTTTAGCAAAACAATTAGCACCATTTGGATGATAGAGAAGCTTTTACAATAGTCAGATGATTTACCTTGTGTTTGGAGACGTTTACTGGTAGGAACCTGAATAGCTGGAGAATCTACGAATCCCCATGTATGCTGTATATGCTGCGTGCAAGTTTCACATTTTTGATGTCATGCGTTCAACAAAAGAGTTTTTCATCACTTCAGTTTAGTAAAAACAAAACAAAAACAACAACTGACATTTTCGTGCCATCTCGAGCAAATGTCTTAAGATTTGAGCGTTTCATTAGTTTATTTGATTAAAAATAATGAAAAATAAACGACAACTTTTCTATATTTGTGTTTTAGGCGAGTGTGACAAGTCCTCAGCGAAGCGAATCCCAGCAAGCAGCGCAGCAGCCCAGACGTAAGTGTTACTCGTATACCCCCCCCCCCCCCCAGCAGCCCAGACGTAAGTGATACTCGTATACAGCCACAGCCCAGTATAAACATGCCATTGACAAATCATGATAATAACCAGCAGCAAGTCAGTAATGTGAGCATGTCTCCATGATTTCTGTCCATCTATTGTAATACACCAGTGTAAATCCTGTGTATCTCATAACACGTAAATAAAAGTTATACGAAGGAAGCAGCGATACAGCGGTGTAGCAGTATTTGTATAGACTTATTACAGTCCAACTGCGAAATTCAGATTTTGACTTTTAGAATACAGACGATATCACTTATTTGCATATCTGATAATTGCATAACACTGCTTAATTGCATAAAGACTGTAAAACCATTTGTTTATTAATATCTTTTAAAACGTACTGATAATTGCATATATTGCTTAATCGCATAAAATGTGTGTGCACGGAGTCCAATGCAATTAAGCAATTTTGTCTTTTACCAACTTTTGAGGCATCTTGGTTTTTGTTTTTGTTGGCAGCCATGTTCATATGTCAGCTTATCATTAACCCTCTCACTGCCAGAAAAAAAGATTTTATCACGATAAAAAGTGGAGAAGTGATAATGTTGGTGAAGAAAGCCAAAGTATCTGAAACGGCAACATTATCAAAGCCGAACACTACTTCTATAGATTCTGAGGCTTTCAAACCGCTTTTAAATTTCAAGTGTTTACATTTTTCCGTCACATTGTATTATATATTCACATTCATAAAGCAAGGTCATGCTGCAAAGTTATCAATCGATCTGCAAAAAGTTAGTACCTAGGAGAAATTGCGTGGGACTTTTGCCGTTATTATGTATGGAAGGGACTTTTGCCACTGCCCTTTTATTATGCATAAAAGGTGATAAATTTGCGGCCTGGTTTAAAGTTCACCTTATCAAGGTCGTGGCAAATAAAGGCTGAGAGCCAAGTTATCAGCTATGTAAACTAGCGCTTCAAATGACGAAATCTAATGCCAAGTTGCTAAATTACGGAGGTGAAGAGAGTGGAAAATCTTGCGGCAGCAACTTGTATTAATCTTGTCATCAGTTTCAAATGAAATAAAAACTTGCGTCACACTGCATTGTGTACATAAAACGTTTATTAACTGCCTCATTCTTACAAAGATGTCCGCCTCGGCAAACAGCCCATAAATCAGACAAATCACATTGTATCAACCCGTTATACATATTATTTTGTCATCGAGCAAAGACTGAATTACTATTGTTAGCGCTAGATGGCGCTTACATATATATTAACACAACGCCTGACTACAGTTATCAAAGTGTGTAAACTCTAGCACTTCAAATGACGACAAATTGTCTGTAGAACATAAACGGCTGATGTTAAATTACTACGGTGAAGAGTGAAAAATCTAGCTGCAGTAAACCGTGTCACCGCACTCACTGATTCTGTTTGTGTTTCAGGCAAACCTCAGCTGGTGGCGCCCTCCAAACCTGGTGGCCGTCGCAGGAACTCCTCATGTACCACGTGAGTCGCGCGCACACACACACACACTCACACACACACACTCACACGCATGTGCACACACTCTCACTCATACACACTATATTTTTTCCAGTATTTTTTAATAAGACATAACTTTTCCCCTGTCTTAACCGAATTCCATAAAACCTTGTTGGGTTTAGAGTCAAAAAGGGCTTGCTCAAATGATAACACGATAGTCCAGAATGTGTTTTATATGCTCATAAAATGCAAATATCCTGCTTATTTTGGAGTAGTATTCATAGCACCTGCACAAAGTGTAGAATCCTACACCCAGTAACCATGGTCCAGAAAACAGCTAAACTGTAACAACACGGGACCGGCGCACGTGTTGTCAATGAGGGAAATACTCACTGCTGTGATGTTATAACCGAGGTCGGTGCACTGAGATGGATCCCTCAAGGACTCGAGTAAACGAGGACGATCACAGTGTTTGCTATAATTCTCATTGAGTATTTTACTATGGCATCGTGGGTTTCGCGCCTTTCCCATTTACTCAGCCTTCAAAGTCGAGATGAGCTCCTTTTAGTGGCAGAAGATCAGTTTGTTATCATAGAGGAGTGTTTACAATAAAACTGGCGACTAGCGTAGAACAGGTGCGCTCCACGTATGCTTTCAAGCGTCAACCCACCAAATAATGACGTGCACCGTATTTCTGTGAACATCCTCGAACGGATTACGTACGGTTCTGTTTGATTGACGGCCGAACTTTTATTGCCGCTTTTGAATAAGGGCTTATTTCCAATATGTAATAAGCCTAACTAGATAATGATGACCACACGATGACCCACTTTGATCACCTCATCGTACAGTCAGCAAAACAGTGATTTTACTGGCAGCAGGAATTTATAACCAGCCCGATTATAAATTCCTGCTCGCAGTTCGTGTTTTAGCCGGCAGCATTCATAAAATCACAGCACATTCTGTTGATTTAAGAAACACACGACAGATGAGAGAAGTGTAAGTCTAAGTGGGCAAAGTTTGTTCCAGCTGAAATAAACACCCAGCATGTGGGGATAATAATGATGTGACACAAATTATGTCACCTCAAGCTTGACCTACTTTTCATTAACCCTTCGACTGCCGCAGACAGACTTGTCAGTCACCCTTTGGCTGCTGAAAAATGAGATTAGACTGAGTTCTTTATAAAAACCAGGCTCCAATAGAACTATTTTATAGAACCCTAGGAAATTGTGATAACAGACATTGGCCTAAAAGTGCAATCTGGTGTGGTTTTTGTCCATTAGTGTGTGTTTCTGCCACCAGGAGGCAGCACGGAGTGGCGCTGTCACCAAATGGCTGTAATGATTGAAAAAATGTACCTTGGTATGACAAGTTGTTTTTTATATGTGGCGGCTGTCAACTGGAGAACGACTTTATATGAATTAGTAGTTTTCTAAGAATGAAAGTAAGTTGATATGCAGTAAAATTTTTAATACGTGCCGAAATATTGTGTGTGTTTTTATGGTTTATTTGGTGATCTTTCTTGTTTCTAGTCCCCGACTTTTGCTTCCTACTGTAATGTGGTGGCGATGCCTCGATGCAGTAACGTAGGCCATAGTATGGAGATAGTGACCATCATACAGGTGGTCAATAGGCCATAGTATGGAGATAGTGACCATCATACAGGTGGTCAATAGGCCATAGTATGGAGATAGTGACCATCATACAGGTGGTCAATGGAGGCCATAGTATGGAGATAGTGACCATCATACAGGTGGTCAATAGGCCATAGTATGGAGATAGTGACCATCATACAGGTGGTCAATAGGCCATAGTATGGAGATAGTGACCATCATACAGGTGGTCAATAGGCCATAGTATGGAGATAGTGACCATCATACAGGTGGTCAATAGCATCGGTGTCAGGAACAGCACTCACAAATCTACTCCTCGCCCTGGCACAAACTCTACTGTAAAACAGACAAATCTTCGCCACTCGTCAAAAGGACGCGCCGCGAAAGCTGTTAGCTCGTCCAAGGTTTTGCTGGTCAGTGTTGGGATGTGAGCGGCCACACTGACCATGTTTACGTCAGACGCTCACCGCCGCATAATTCTGCTCACGAATCTCATCAACTCCCGCGCCCAAAAAAACACACTAACACGGGCGCTGTGGTGAGAAAGGATCGGGTCTGATGGTGGGTGTTGAGCAAACTCATGTCTAACAGGTGGCTGCTCTGTGGGCTCGACAATCTAAATAGGTACATGTCCAGTTGGTTTTAGTCATGTTGAATAATAGAGCAGGTAGCAGTGAATGAATGACCAATAGGTAGAGAAATGTGCGACACAGAAGGCAGTGACCTGTAAACATCGAGCACATTCCGCCTCTCATCTCTGTGGTGTCCTGAGCAGCATTGCTCACTGAGCGGTTGTTGCGTCACGAGGACGTCACATTGAGTAGGAAGCACTCAGGGACAGCACGCTGTGGCTAAAATGTAGCTTTTGTCAAGGCCGAGAATATCATTCAAAAAGATTAGTGAAATTTGTGATCATTGCACTCAGAAACAGCGGCAGTCTAAATGTCTCAGCCTAGCGACATGATATTCTTGTGATATTCTTAATGTTTAAAGAGCACTCTATTAGAGTCCGTCTCCATATAGGCACACAGGCAAATGTCTTCTGTACATATGTTTTAATATGAAGGAAACGAAATATGAATAACTAAATATTAAAGATCATAGTGTTTAGAAAGGCCAAAGTGGTCTTTGTACAGCAGCTGGCTGTGTGCAGATGGAGACGTGAGCCCCCCCCCCAACCCACCAGCCAATCCATTAGCTGAGAGACTCATTGATCGTGCATCAGGTGTTGCTGCTACCCACATATCGGCTGATTACATGCCGGATCCACAACTCTGTCACTGCTTCAGTCGGCGCCAGCATATGAGAATAATCAATTGATGATCAATAAGTGGGCCAATGACCTGGTGTAAAATGTAAAGTCGTGAGAGCAAGACTTGGATCACGACTCCAAAACCACCACATTTACATTTTGCATTTCGCACAGGTTTTATGATTCTTGTGTTGTGCAAACTGTAGGTGAGTTATTTGCTGATTTTGATGGTGTAATCCTCCGTCCGACCTCGACATCACAAACATTCTCCACTCATCTCACGATATCACCACTCTTTCCGGTGTGGGTTGTTACTGTATACGACCATCCAAGTGCCCACCCTCGTGTAACAGCCCTCCATCTCTTTTTCTTCAATGCCCATAAAGAATTATGTAGTAACTGCACTCTTGTGTAACAGCCCACCCCCCATTTTGAGAAGATTTCGCTGGGCACTTGGACGGTTGTACACGGTATATGGCAGCTGGACCACACACACTGCCACACGCAATAATATCACAATGTGCAGCAACTTATCAAAAATCAAATACATACTGATAGAAATTAAAACAAAACAAAAATAACAGATAGCAAGAATTTGTAGTGAATGTTTTGAAATCATCATCAATGCTTCATTCTCCTGACGAGAGGAAATCATAATAATCACATTATGCCCCAAGTTATTTTGTCATTAAAAGCTCAGGAAAAATTTGTAGTGCAAGTTTTTTTGTAGTACATATTATGGTGTGTTAAAAAAATGAAAAAATAGAAAAAAAAATATTATGGTGTGTTTGTAGGTTGAAGAACGACCTTTTGATCAGCGAGGAGTCCGATGATGATGATGAGGAGGAAGCAGCTAGCCCCCAGCCCCAACAGGTGAGAGGCATAAGTCTATGATAATTACATCCGTAAGTGAGACTTCTAATTGGTAATAACATTGGTTAATCTCATAAACTGTTGCTAGAATTTTGATAATGTAGATACACAAATCCTATGAGATTTTGACAGTGAACAAATCCTACAACTGTTGATCGTGAATCAATCGCTTTGGTAACACCAATATGAACTACTAAATCATTACAGAGTCACAAACTAGTCAATGCCGGTATTAATTTATACTAGTTTCATTTGAGAATGTTGTAAAAATCACAAGTTTTACGGATAAAATTGTGTTAACCTGTTCCTTAACCTGTGGTTGGCAGTGAGAGAGTTAATGCCCCTGTGGGGTCACTTGATTAGTGCATCACTGGGGTCCGTTACTGACTACTGGGGAGAGACAAAAATTTCAAAAGACCGTATATCTAATAGTTTGTATTTCTATTATTAGAAAAACCGCTCATGTAATTCATGCAAATATGAAACGCAAGTACAATTGTGACAGCCTCTAGCTCTCCTAGATATAAGATGATTTAAAGGCCTAAAGGCAACATAAGTTAGTGTCTTGAGAGCCGTGCAGGTGGAAAGAGTTAATAGCTTGGCAGAGAGCGGGCAGTTTACACGGTCATTGTACAGAAAATCAACATGGTATAAACTAAACCAATACTCAGCTGGGAATTTAGTCCGTTTAGGACATGTGTTGTCTGTTTTGATTATTGTAGTGTACTTTATTAGAGGTTGAAAACAGCTGAATTGGAATGTGTGAAGTTGCCTGTGTTGTTTGTTAGGATTGTTGATGTCCAGGTCACTCAGTGGTCACGCAGTGGTCACTGAGTGGTCACCTAACACCCCAGCAAGGCTCCAATAAGTGCTCTGTGTGTTTAGACGCCCCACTGTTGTTGTCCACTTTGATCGATGCTGTTGGAATCTTTGTAAACAAGCTAGTCTTTGAAATGAATTAGGATTTATTGGACTTGGGTATATATCATTATAAGTAATTAAGTCGTTAGACTCATGACTCCGAGTCAGGTTAGGACTCTATCACATAGTCTCTGGTGGGATTAATAACCCCAGTTGTTCCCATGCCATAATGGTCGTGATTTTGAATCCCACCAGAGACTATGTATTAGAAGATCTAACCTTGGATAATGATTTAATTACATATAACAAGCTAGTGTTGTTTATTTGATTCTTACATTCATTTTTACTTCAGATGTAGGCTTGTTAATTGTGATAATTCTATTACACGGGATATTATATAGTACAAAGTGTATTTTTTAAGTTTTACTCTAGTCACTCCGGAAATTAGTGAAAGCATCTTTGTTAAATGACATGTTTTAATTATATGCTATGTTTTACATTTTAAACTGTCTGATATTTTACTATGCATTCATTAATGCAAAATAAACTTAGAATAAATAAATTTCTCATCTGTTTATTTGAAGGCCAAATAGATAAAACTGAAAAAAAATCCAAATATTAACATTTGTGACTTTGTTGTTTATAGTCCTGACCACTGCACAATGAGTTATAAGGGTTAATCCTCTAATTATATTAAATTAACAAACCACAGGTGTTTATTTGATAATTGGATTTGTCTACATTCAAGTTAGCATGACATACAACAAGATAATGTTGTTTTAATTAAATTTCGTCATGAAACCCTATTATAGTAGTAAAAAATTTTATCAAGTTTTTTTAAGTTTTACTCTGGTCAAAATTAGCGAAAAGCCATGTTTTAATTAATGACTATGTTTTTAATTTTATGCTATGTTTTACATTTTTAAACTGTCCGAACTATATTTTTTAAAAGTAATGGTCATTCATTAATGCAAAAAAAATTTAGAATAAAATGAAAAGATTTCCATCTGTTTATTTGGCTTGTGTCAAGGCATTTTACATTACACTGCCCTTTATTTAATACAGAAAGAGAATTCATGGTTAACAATATTAAAGAATATACGAATGATGCTATGTTTGGGGAAATTATTAGCTCCCCCAAGAATTTTATGCATTTGCTTCTGGGGGAACATGATAACGTTTTTAGCAGTGCCTTTATTAATTTTATATCCTTAGCTTGGAAAAAGAGACTTTATATTCTTTTAATTTAATGTTTCTATGTCTTATTACCCGTATTAAAGGGTGTATTGCATCTATCATATATATATATCTTATTGAACATAATGTTTCAATGTCGAAGAATGTGTATATAATAAATGCTATTGATGATGATTGATGTTGCTAAGAGCCAGTAGCAGAACCCTCAGCCCATCTGCTGTTTGTGAAAGATTTCTATGCTTCAATCAGCCAAAAACAAAGTTTGTCTTTCCTTATGTGAGGCATACCAGCAAAAAGAAAAAAAATCTCCGTGATTCAAAGTCACCATAATATCCTGGTTCCACAGACTGACCCCTTAACTTCCCCTGACCCAAATAGAACCGACCAATCAGAGGCCAGAACCAAGTCACCTGATCAAACACTTAAACAGGCAGTGCTTTTGAAAGGGAATCTGGATTTTCATAAAAATATTATTTTACTTAACTTCTTTACAAGTTTGTGCATTTGTGAAATGAATGTTGATGTTGATGTTGGCCGCTGTACAAGCTGAAGTTCATAAGCAATAAGTCTGTGGAGAAAAAACAGTTTCAGTCAGAAAGAGATTGGCTGACACCAGTGATCAGTCAAATAGACCAGAAATCTGCAGTTTTGTTGAAGATTTGTGTCCATCAAGCAGTATTTAACAGTAATTATGGTGCCTGAACTGTTACTGTTTGAAGGATATGTTCTGTAAGTTGGTTTCAAGACATTTCTTATTTAGATTCTGATAGCAAGAAATTCTGTAGAAGTTTAAAAGCTGATGTGTCACTTCAGCTGTTCAAATTCACTTGTCAATGTGAAAGCACCAATTTGTTGAAACTTTTTGAATCAAATACGCAGCATGTCCACCTCTAAACGTCTAGGTAGAAGCTAAAATACTGAAGATATCTCAATTAGTGACTTGTTAATAGCAAAAAATAAGGTCTGTATTAGAAAGTGTAATGTTTATGTAAGAAACCCCCAAGTTTGTGTCCATGTTTTGACTGTGACTCTCACGTGAAAACGCAAAACGAGATTGGACGTTTTAGCGTGTATGGAGTAGTTTATTTATCACACATTGTGTTTAGATAATTAGTAATAGCATTAGCCACACGTCCGCTCATATTGACTAGTAAAACCCTTGGACAACGAGTAAAAGGTTTTGGCGACTATTTCTTTTGATGATTAGCAAATTCGTGTCCATTTTGCATACGGCTATTATATTTGTGCGGAGCCATGAATAGGAGAAAAATCATACTTGTCAGTCGGTCTCGCATCTTAAAAAATGTACCCGTCCTAAATAAGATTTACACATCCAAATCAACAATCTCCATGTAAATGCAATTGAAACCGATGTCTGCGGTGACTGAGAATACTCGTGCAAAGGACAAATAACTCAAGTATTTTTTCCCGTCCTGACAACTCACATCCCCGTCTCGGACGTTATTTGTGCATCTGTTTGTGCAAGACGCGCGGCGATTCCACTTTTGTTAGGACTGGAGGAAGAAATTATGTCAATTCGATATGTTGGATGATTAGCTGTTTTTGTGTTGCAGACCCCCGCCTCCTCACGACGTTTTCCCGGACTCCTCTGACTCGGACTCGGATGACAACTCGGGCAGCGACTCGTCCTCCAGCTCCGACTCGGACTCCGACTCGGACGCTGGCCCCGGGGTCCCGGCGGTGCCCAGCCCCCCCGCGGGGGCAGCAGCCGCCTCCCCAGACTCAGCACAACACCCAGCACCCCAGGGGGAGGACGAGGACGAAGGGCCGGTGAGTCACTCAACTCATTGTGTATTCTATGTTGTTCTATCTATGCTATGATAATCTCCAAACACATAAATACGGTCAAAATTTGTTCTAAAAAGGTTAGAACACATTTTGACCGTATTTATGTCTTTGGAGATTATTATAGCATAGATAGAACAACATAGAATACACAATGAGACCATATGCTATGTATAGGATACGTGAAATTAGTAATATGTGCACAACTACGTCAGCATCACAACACCGGCCTCATTGTGAAGGAAGCTTCAATCAAACATTGTTCATATCGTCCATGAATGTGTATTTCTATTGGGTTCCATTATTCAAGATCAAGATCAATAATATAGCTACCTATTAGAACTTGCCATTTTTTCTTTGTCGAGACTTTCGCTCTTTTCTCAAGAACTTCATCAGGCCAAAATGTCGCCTGATCGCCGCCACAATGGTGGTCATGGGACCAACTGACAGGATCTTTGCATCAGGCCTGACGAAGCTGACAGATGAGCCAAAGTCTTGCCTCTCAAGTTTTGAGTTAGCGGAGGGATTTTCACAAACATGGCGTCCATTTGCTTGGATTCTGCGGCATCAGTGTAGCGGATCAGAGTTGGAGTGAACAGTTGAAATGGTGTTAAAAGTGGGACTGCCCTCTGGTGACCGGAGTTTGTCTGACAGAATCGTATCCCAATCCGTGAGTTCGCTGTCTCGTAGCACCTGTCACCGACACCTGCCGTGTCATTACTTAACCAATCAATGCTCGCGCTGTCCGCGGCATTGATTTTACCAAAACGGAATCATCATTTCACCAAGAAGTCACAATTTTTCTAATTTACGGCAGTTTGATGTTGTTGCGGTATTTTTTTTTACCAGCAGCGTGTTTCACTTTATTACGAGTACAAATCGACCGCACAAAATGCTGCGTCTATTTTTACTCTGTAAACGACTCGCTGATGAAAAGTTGATGGTGAAAGCTTCAGTTAGATGATGAACGGCGACTAAAAATAGCCAAGAAGTGCCCGGTGTATTGCCGAGTCCATTCGTCAATGCTGCAGCCATAATGCAGACTTACAGCGGCCAATCAAAACAGCCGAATTAGATCACGCTAATTTGCATATTTGTGCTGAAAAATGAAGGCTTGTATTCATCAATGGAGATTCCCAAGATCATTATCGTAGTGTTAAAAGCAGAACATTGTGGCAAAAGGAGAACAGTTGGAAGTTGTCCAGGGTCAGGATTAGCCACTCGTCCGCTCGTATTGACCAGTAAAAACTAGTGGAGGACAAGTGCTAATTTTTAGAAACTCGTCCTTTTGACGAGAAGCAATTCTGAATAATTTGTCATACAGATATAGAGTTTGTACAAGGAGGACGAGTACATTTTTTGCAGGACGAGTAGATATTTGAAGGTTACTCGTCCTACTGACGAGTAGCACTTTTCCACCTAATCCTGACCCTGGTTGTCTGTTTCACGGCCGATATTTGCTAGTATAAGAACATGCAGTGTCTAACACATCAGTCAATTCATTCCAATAAATCTGTATAAGTCAAATTTTACTGTACATCCTTCAGTTCAGGGTGTAAAGTATAACAATGCTGAGCGTTCAGGATACGATTGCCCGGCGGGGTTGATCTAGATGCCATTTGAGTGCAGGACGCGGTATTTTTCAATAGGATGCAAAAGGAGAGCAGTTGGTTGTCGATTTCACGGCCGGTATTTGCAAGTATAAGATCATGCAGGAGATTGAACAAAAGCCGCGTCTAAATATAGCAGCCAGTGATCTATGGCTGACTCGGAGGATTCCTCCCTGTAATCCAATTACACGGCTCTGTCGGGGGGGGAGGGGGGGAGGTAACATGGCTCTGTCGGGGGGGGGCAGGCAGCTTACACACACGGCACCATGCACGGCGATGTCTACTTTAGGGCATTGAAGAATATGTTAGTGAGTTAATGTGATGGATGCACAGGTCCATTTGTACGAGTGTGTATGATTTCCGATCAAGTGAAATTAAGATATGGTTTTTAATCAAGTGTATTGAAAATTAGGTCTTTTAATCAAGTGCATTGAAAACATGGTTTTCAATTAAGTGTATTGAAAATGTGGTTTTTAATCAAGTGCATTGAAAAGAAGTGGCATTGTGTTACCTCGGTGCATCATGGGAACATAACGAAGCCGCGACTCTGTGACGACAACATCGGTTATGCTCGGATCTCACACAGGCCTTCAGCACGGCTCTAACGAGGCGCGTGATGAAACTTGACATGTGTGTGAAGGTAGAATGTGACTCAGAAAGTATGGAGAGTGCCATGTTTCAGGGGAAAGGGGGGAAATTGGCAGAGAAAATTCTCTTGAGGGAAAAATCAGGGATTTTGATTTTGTGGGTGAAAATCAGAAAAAAATTCAGGGAATTTGATTTTGTGGGGGGAAAAATTATATGCAATATTTTATGGAATAGTTCTTCAGTCTATGATCTCAGTATATGGGACACACACACACAAAAAGTGAGTTTAACACTGCGTACTATTGCTCCAGTTTTTCATTTGGCTCTCTTCAGAAAGATTACAGACTGACTTTGGTGGAGTCAGTTCAGCTTTAAGGGTGGTTGGAGGCAGTCAAAAAATAACCAATCCTCTTTCATGTTTTTATCTTGTTTCTTGGTTCGTAGAAATCATGGAAAACAGGAACTAAATCAAGGGATAATCAGGGAAAACGGAAATAAAAATCCTTTGACTACCCTGAGGTTTATACAATACTCTAAGATACCAATGGGAACCAAACTGTCATTTGGCGAGACTCTCGTTTTTGTCTCAACAACTTTATCAGGCCGAATGAAACGACAAGCTTGGCTCCTATCTAATAGTATTCTATGATCATGATTAATGGAACCCAGGATGCTATATAAGTACATACTTTCTTTCAGCCACATTCAATAAGGAAGCAACAAGTATGACTCTCTCTACCATCACTGTAAAAGTCCACACTTTGTACTCTCCTACAACAAACAAAAACAAAACGTATCACCCAAACACTGTTCTCTGGACGTTTCGCCACCGTTCATCTTCGTCCTTCTGTTGCAGATCACGTACAATCTGGCGAACCTGGCCAACCAGATCCGCGGTGTGAAGGACCCCGGGGGGGCCCTGGACCAGCACCGGTCCCCCCCACCCCCCGCCCCCGGGGCGGGGACC
Organism: Streblospio benedicti; assembly: GCA_019095985.1. Taxonomy (NCBI): domain Eukaryota; kingdom Metazoa; phylum Annelida; class Polychaeta; order Spionida; family Spionidae; genus Streblospio; species Streblospio benedicti. The sequence goes on along the minus strand of CM032664.1, from coordinate 58,018,983 downwards.
ACGCCGCGATCACCCAACACCGCAGCCAGGTAAACCACAAACTTGTCACCAGGGCCTTCACTTTTAGGAGTTGAGGGCTCTGTGGTCGTTCAACTATTTTTGGTGAATATTGGTGAGTTGTAGTGAAGCTCATACTTAATCATGCACTAGTATATGTTTCAGATATGTGTCTATAAAAGCAACCACTTTCTTAAGCTAACATTTCAAACACATATCACAGCAGGGCCCTCAACTTATGATCAGGGCCCCCAACTATTTGAAGTTAAAGGCCCTGCTGGACCAGAACTTTTTCCTGCGAGTTTCAAACACTGTGTAAACACGCGCGAAAACCACAGGGCAGAGAGAAAAACAAATAAGGATTTTAAAACATTATTTTCCTGTCGACATCTCTTACTAGTTTTACAATAACAATGTATTAAGTTTGCTATATTGGGTGATACTTAAAGATGTGGTTAGTTGCTGATGCACCGACACTGGCTAGAGACTGTGCTAGAACAGAACAGGACCTCAGTAATATTCAATTCAAAAACTAGTTTTTTTTTAATTAAATGATCAAGATAAAATTTTGTTTTAAAAACGGGAAATTTTGACCTAATTAATTTAAACGTTTTCAAGCTGTAAAAGGCTCCTCCTCAAATTGAAACACCAAAAGAAATGAAATACAAGCAAAATATACCGTATTTTTAACTCCACACTATTGAGGGTGATGTTCAATCACGTGTCCTGTAAACAATCAAATATCGAGCTTCAAAGTAGGTTAATAAAATAGATTAAAAAAGAAAAACTATGCCATCCGGTTGACTTTAAAAAATAATGTTTACTGTTATACTTAAGCTTGCAAATGGCACATTTATTAAGATGATGAAAATAGTTTATCCCAACAAAAAGCAAATTCATTTTACATGAAATCTGCACGAGATCTTAAAGTGCAAGATATGTCTAAAGTAAACGTTGTGCGCACGTTTGACATGCATTACTCAATTGTCTTTGACATAAAATCATAAATTTTACTTAAGTATATGGATGTTTCTATTCACCGGTGGTATATACAAACTTAACATGTGATAACCCCAAAGGTCTACACCTGGTATGGGATTAAGTATGTTACGTTATTTCTACAAACTGTCCCATGATTACCACAGAGCACTATAGAGCAGTATTTGCTGTAGGACTGACGTGTTTGTTGGTGCGCTGCTGTCTCCGCTGGCCGTGTCTCCCGTTCGCGCGGCTCCGCGGCAGCAGCGACCCGCCAGCTCCTCAGACGACGACAGCGAAACCACGGCGCCTCACGGGGGGAAGGTGATCCCAGCCGCCGGCCGGAAACAACCCGCCAAACAGGACACAAAACCCGCGCAGCCGCGGAAATCATCGGCAACAGCAGCCGGGAAAAAGACGCCGGTCGCCGCGAAATCAGCGGCGGAAAAACCGGCCCCGAAAAAACGCGGCCGTCCGCCCAAAGACAAGTCCAAAGTGACGGACGCCGCGGCCGCAGCAAAACCGGCGGCCAAGAAACGGACAGTGGAGGCCGCGAAGCCCGCGGCGCGCCCGCGCCCCAAGAAAGTGCCCAAGAGCCGCGAGTTTGTGGCGTCTGCGTCGTCGTCCGGGAGCTCGAGTTCCGAGTCGTCGGCCGCCGAGTCGGAATCATCGAGTGACGAGGACGAGGAGGAAAAAACGTGCGTCACAACAGCAGCCAAAAAACCGACGGCGCCGCGCCGCGTGGACTCGTGCGGTGACGTGGACGTTCCGAGTCTGTGCGCGGCGCTCGCGACGCCCGCACCGCTTCTCTCTCCGCTCCCGTCACCGCCGAAAACCAACAAACCCCCGGCAGCCCCGCCGCGGAGACGTCTCGGAGTGAGTCTCGGCAAACACGGAGACCTCCAGATGGTCGTGCGGCTCAACCTCGAGGTTTACCGCGCAGCAACGCAGCAAAAACGCTGCGTGGAACCCGAACCCGCGCCCGCGAGACCAGTCGACCTCGGCCGATACGGCGTCCACCTCGGGAACAAAGTGCCGCCCACCGTCAACAAGATCCCGCGCAAGAAGCGGGCAGCGACGGGAGGAGAAACGGAGAGTCCGAAACGCGCGAGGACGGAACACAACGACAGCGCAGACAACAGGTGAGTTGAGGCGCTGGGCGTCTGCTATTTTTCTAAATGATACAGATTGATTTTGAGATAAATCCTTTACGCTTGCTTTTTGAAAGTAAATAGTTTAGTATATAGAGACGCAGCAACATTGTCGTTTGTTATTTGCAACTACGTTTTCAAACTTCTCTGTCTCGCGTCTTTTTAGCAAGCATATTTCTACCAACGAGAGAGACAGAAGTTTGAAAATGTATCTGCACATATATATATATTTCTAAATGATACATAATAATTTTGAGATAAATCCTTTATACTAAACTATTTGCTTTCAAAAAGCAAGCATAAAGGATTTATCTCAAGAGTAATATGTATTAATTTATAGTACAAAATCCAATGTCTCTGTTCAATGTATCATTTGTTATGATAAAACCTGTGTAGATTTCCACTGTTCATGACGAGCCCCTTTTACTCTCTCATGGTCCAGTGATAAAAACACGTCATTCATTAGACTTATCCAAGTCAGGTTTAGGATTGTGTGTGCTGGTATCATGTGAGTTCTTACTGACGCTTAAGTCTAATGTAAGTACATATAATGATATGTTCCCGTCATTTCAAACTGTTCAATCACTTTTCGTAAATGTGGGTCAAAGATGCGTCTGGTCTGAATCTTTTCACGGCCACGAATACGAGAAAAATCCTACTTGTCCATAGGACATGCCTGTCCTAACTAAGATTTACAAATCAAAATCAACAAAATCCATGTAAATCCTGTTGAAACATATCTGAGGTGACTGAGAATTCTCATCCATAGGACAAGTAACTGACAACACGGACACGGCAGAACAATTCCCTCAGCATGATATGGAAACTTGTATTCCTGCTGAAATTCACGCTCCAATTTCTCATGATGTTGCTCATGTACATAATGCCCCCATAACACTGTGCTGATGAGACGTTAATGGGATCGTTATGTCTCTCACTTCCTGTCAATAACACAATGTCACAAACTCGGCAGATATTTCAGCAGAATGTGACAGAAACTCGCAAACTGTAAACACTTTACGTGAAACCGTGAACACAAACATTGCTCACTCATGTTTGTAAATTGTACGCAGCAAATTCAATGATAGGAAATGTTATCAGATTGTAGCGTCGTCTCCTCACAGTGCAATAAGATGTGAACTTTTGTCCCCTTGCGTGGTGAGATGAGAGTTGGATTGTTTAAGTGGAATCTTTGGCGGGTTTTGGCCAGTGTTGGTCTGACTGACGTAATCCTGCGATTTCCACACATCTTGTGTCTGCTGCCAACGTGTACTGTCTGCAAATTGCATTAACACTTCTGTAGCCAGATTAATAAGTACAAGACATTGACAATTGATAGTTTACAAACATTCCAAAAGTAATGGGAATTCGGGGCTTTTGCTATCATATTGACCGGTGAGAGACATTGACGCCACCGGAAAACTCCGTTCACGTGTTATTTCTCCGTTGTTCCGTGTCGCTAGGTTTGCTTCAGCACTAATGTCATTTGTAACCGTGACCCCTCTCCTCCCAGCAAGCCAGGTGTTTACATGTAAATGTCTGGTTTATAGTCTTGATCCAAGTTTTGATCTCACGACTTTACAATTTACACCAGGTCATCGGCCCACTTATTGATCTTCAATTGATCAGTTCTCACAAACTTGCATCGGCAGCACATTCAGCGCACAATGCTAATCACTCACACCATCACTCACTCACTCTTTCAACCCAACGACTGTACCTGAATTAACGTGTAGGTGCCACATAGCAGTTTGCAACTGCTTTAGGGATGAGTTTGCTCAACACCCACTACCAGACCCGACTGGGAATCAAACCCACGACTTTCTGGTCACAGAGGTCAACTCCCCCGGACTCGGCCACTAAACACTGTCTGTTTTCCAGCGGCGTGTTTACTGTTCCTGTTTTTCCAGCGAGCGCCGTGTTTACTGTTCTCTGTTTTCCAGCGAGCGCCGTGTTTACTGTTCTCTGTTTTCCAGCGAGCGCCGTGTTTACTGTTCTCTGTTTTCCAGCGAGCGCCGTGTTTACTGTTCTCTGTTTTCCAGCAAGCGCTGTGTTTACTGTTCTCTGTTTTCCAGCGGTTCGCGCCGGCGTCGGCGACGGAGGCTGAACTCTGAGTCGTCGAGCGCGTCGAGTCGCGTGAGTCAGCGCTCTGGGACGAGCCACCGACACCGCGCGGACAGAGGATACCGCAGACAGACCGCGGACAGGGTGAGGAACAAACACTCAGGAGCTGCTATTTATTAAATTCATAATATTTCAATATAAATGATAGAACCAACATCTTTTTTTATTCACATTTTAATTAAATATTTTCAACCTTGCGGTCATCTTCATAATATTTCATTTATAGTTTTAAAAAGGGCTGGACAGATTATTGTATATGTAGCTATGTGCATGTTTTATCATGCGAAATAGATTTTGCGTTTGTTATTATGTATGCTTTTTTAATGTTTTTTCCCCAAGTTTGCTAGTGGGTACAATTTCATTCTTCTCCCTCTCTGTTTTTCTATGGCAAGCAAGCTCCTACCCACCATATTGACATAGCTGGTCGAACATCTGTCTGAAAACTAAGATGGTTTAACTATAATACAATCTACAGTGAATGTCCTCAACAACAGAACCCAATTTGCAGTCACAAATCCTGCCTTTGTAGAGGGTTTCCCTTATTTTACCACATCATTTATTTACATTATTACAAGCTAATGCATGGGAAAAGTTTCCGTTATTCAGAGTTTCCGTTGATTACTCTTCCTTTGTTGAGGATATTTACTGTAGTGGGCAGGAGCTTGCATCTATTTGAATTAATATTCCGCTAGACAAATATAATGTATTCTGTGTGTGGTAACGGTGTCTGCCGGACGTGGTCTTGATAAATAATAATCATTTATTTTTATATTATCAAATCACAATCACAAATGGCATTTAACCCGGTAACCCCTCACATTTTACTACATGACAGGCCTCGTATCCTGGCAAATATTTGCAGTATAAAATCTCTCCATTTGTCGGAGCTGCGTTGCCAACTTTAAACTGCCATAATTTCTATAAAAACGCTCGTATTTCCACCCCCTCTCTGCAGGAGCCCGGTGTGTGTTCACGCGGTCGCCCCGACTGGGACGCTCCTGGCTGCCCCCCCGAGCCAGCGGCCGGGGACACGGGGCCGGACCTGGAGCCCTCCACGTCCAACCAGGAGCTGCCTCCCGCAGGGGGGGAGGGGGGAGACCCCGGGGCCTCGCCAGGGTCACAGTGGGGAGCGATGCTGCTGGCCGGGACACGACAGGTAAAATAGGAAATTGATAATAAGAATATTTTTTTTATTCCACGTGATGAGAAATGATAATAGAAACAATTTAGAAAGAAATCTTTTGAAAAGCCGATGGATAATAGGAGAGAAAATAAGAATTTTTTTTAATTCCACGTGATGAGAAATGATAACAGAAACAATTTTAAAAAAATGTTTTAAAAATCCGATGGATAATAAGAGATGATAGATTTTTTTTATTCCATGTGGTGAGAAATGATAACAGAAACAATTTTAAAAAAAATGTTCTAAAAATCTGATGGATAATAAGAGATAATAAGATTTTTTTTCCACGTTCCATAACAGAAACAATTTTAAAAAAAAAATGTTCTAAAATCCGATGGATAATAGGAGAGAAAATAAGATTTTTTTTTAATTCCACATGATGAGAAATGATAACAGAAGCAATATAAAAAATGTTCTAAAAATCCGATGGATAATAAGAGATAAGATTTTTTTTTTATTCCACGTGATGAGAAATGATAACAGAAACAATTTTAAAAAAATGTTTTAAAAATCCGATGGATAATAAGAGAGATATTAGGAATTTATTTTTAATTCCACATGGTAAGAAATGATAACAGAAGCAATATAAAAAAATGTTCTAAAAATCCAATGGATGATTAGAGAGATAATAAGATTTTTTTTATTCCACATGATGAGAAATGATAACAAAAACAATTTTTTTTTTTATAATCCAATTGATAATAAGAGTGATTTTTTTTATCTATTCCACGTGATGAGAAATGATAACAAAAACAATTTTAAAAAAAATCTTTTAAAAACCCGATCAATAATAAGAGCTATGCTCGCAGGCAGACAGCACCAACTCCTCGCTTGTAATTTCAACCCGCAAAGTTTATCTTCTTTTGATTTATTTTTCTGTCTATCGCCGTGTATGATATTGTATACGGTGTTGTTGCGTGTTTCAGTCTGACTACAGCGAGCGTCGTCATCTGGAGCCCGCCCAGCCCGACCTGCCCTGGGCCGCCGACGGCTACAGCTCTGGAGGAGGCGCCTCCCCCACACCCCAGCCAGCTCCACAGGCACCCGCGGGGCCCAGGGAGCGCTCCCCCGCGGGGCCCAGGGAGCGCTCCCCTCACAGCAGGGAGCGCGGAGCCAGCAGTGGTGAGCACTGGCCTCCAACATCTGTAAATACAGTGAATATCCTCAACAAAGGAAACTCTGAATAAAGCAAACTTTTCTCATGCATTAGCTTATAATAATGTAAAAGTAAATGATGTAGTTAACAAGGGAAACCCTCTACAAAGGAAGGATTTGTGACTGCAAATTGGGTTCCGTTGTTGAGGATTTTCACTGTATGTAACTATTAGGTCACAGGGTTCCCATGGTCAGGGAAAAAATATCAGGGGAAAATGATTTTTTTTTGTCAAGGTTAGGGAAAAGTCAGGGAATTTTAAAATATAGCAGGGAAAATGAGATTTAGGAAAAAGTCAGCGAAAAGTGAGCATTCAATGGTTGAATAGTTCAATATTTCAATATTTTTTAATTTTATATCTTTTTTTGATTTCTGACAACATTCGGATAACAATTTACCATGATCGGAAATCTGGACTTATGGGAAAAAAATTTGTCAAGTTTTAGTGCATTAGAAATTTTACCGTCTTGAAATTATCTTGGTTGATAATGGAAGAAAACTGTTTGATTAATCTATTGATTTCATGTTGAAAGATATTATTTTGGATTTAGATGTACAATCCTATAGCATGAACATCACTGATTTTCCTGTTTTTATCCATGCTTTAATAATCGACATCTATCTTTATAAAAAAAAAATTAAAAAAAATCTTCAGATGAAATAAAAAACAAACAATTACAATATCAGAACCAAGCACTAAAAGTCCGCCGTTTCCAGCGTCGCGTGACCGCAGCGACTCGCGTAACCATGGAGACGGTGACCGTCGCCATAGAGACAAGTACCGGGGTCGGCGGGCGAGAGACGAGGAAGTGACCTCCACCACGGCACGGGGAGACGTTATACCCATAGAGGACAGGTGAGCAGACTCTCAAAATGTGCTTGTTTTTTATTTTAGTATAAAAGTACAGTCATTTCCCTTTTTAAAACTGTGTAACACTTTAGAGGTTTCGGGAATAGAATTTGGTTTATGGACCAAACAAAAGATCATGTATACAATTTCGGTACAGGCAAAATTAACATTGACTGAAATTTTCGTTGTTTTTTGTATGATCTTTTGTATGGTCCATAAACCAAATTCCATTCACGAAACCTTTAAAGTGTTATACATTTTTAAAAAGGGAAATAATTGTATTTTTATACTAAAATAAAAAACAAGCACATTTTGAGATTTTCTTTTTCCTCCAAATTCTTTTATCTCCAGCAAGTCTCCTTAATTACACCATGAAAATCGCAGTTTTCAAGAGTGTGTGAACTTTTACTGTTTGGGTCAAGACATACATGGTATATATGCACTTTGATCCCTTTTGAAAATATTACGTAAGTGAGATACGTTTGACGTAACACTATGACACGTGAAGTACTGTATTCTGCAAAGTCCTCAGTATTTGGCAATGTATACAACGATTTGAGTTATTTTGCTATGGATTATATTTATCACCTATTCTGCACCAAATCGTGTTACTTTTATAGAAATCCGTCTTGGTTAAAGAGACAAATATGGGTGTGGATAATTCAAATCTGTAGTATAGTCTGATACGAGAACCGACAGGATGAGTACGAATTTTAGCATCCTCGAGGACTTTTAGTTGTTTTGCAATACTCGTCCCGTAGACTTATTTGATTAAAAAGTTTTGGATTGTGTTTATTTCTTTTTCTTTTTTAGAGCTGTTGAAAGATTTAAAAAGTAAAGTCGTGAAAAATTATCAATTACTCTGTGTTTTGAAACAGCGTATTTAGTAAAGAAAAAATGACTCTTTTTTAAACCTTTGAACAGTTATGAAGAAAATAGAATAAATATAATTCAATGAGACATGAAATGTACACCAAATCTCACGTATTACGTTATGGTTACAAAGTGATCTGGGTGTCACTATAAATATTGAGATTGAAAAAGAGCCTGTTGGCTTGAAACTTGTTTCATGAAGAATAAATGTTTTTAAATATTGGATTGTTTTATCAAGTATTGCATGGTAAGAAGAAAAACATATATATATACTTAATATATCATGAGAGTTATAGTCAATTTATTTCCATTTTATTTACTCAAGAGTTTCATGATTCTTCAACCGTCAGAATAAAATGATAAAATGAAATGAAGATATATTGACTACAACCAGGAATACATAAAGTCTGTGTATTCCTGCTATAACTAACATGATATCCCGCCCCCTCCCTGAGCCCTCTCCATCCCTGTGTATTTGCAGCCTGCTGTCAGCCAACGAGTACCTGCGGAGAGCGCGCCGCCTCAAGCATGACGCCGACCACATGGTACACGCTTTATTCAGCTTTTCAAACAATGTAATGTGTCATCTATTAGCAAATGTAGTCTGAAATAAGAAATATTGTAATGCGTTGGCATTCTCATAGATTAATGCCATAGCACTTTATTTTATTTGTATATTTTTAAACAGTTTATTCGGCTTTTACTTCCCTATACACAAAGAATGTGATTTGTAATATATTAGCAAATGTAGTTTAAAAATAATTATAATATTCATTGTATATTTCCTAACCCTAAACCTGTTTCATTAATATGATTCTCTACTATGAATTTATATTTCAAAAATACAATATAATCTAAAATACATATTTTTATTATCCTTACATGAAAATTTATGAAATATTAATGCATTTGCATCCTCATAGGTTAATGCAATAGCGCTTTATTTTTTTAAACAGTTAATTCAGCTTTTACTTCAAAGAATGTAACTTGTAATAGATTAGCAAATGTAATTTAAAATCAATATATGATATTCATTATATCCGTTTTGGTTATATCAATAATCGACCCAGCAGCAAATTCTACTGGTTTGGTTTGCTGTTAGCTGCTTGCTTGAATATTGATTTTTTTCTTGCTTGCTGAAGTGCATAGAATATCAGTAAAAAATGTCATAATTGGCCTTCTAGAAAGTACAATTGAATTGCCAGAGTGCCTAAAGTCTACAATACAGACCTGCCCCTTGCAGGTTAAAAAGCTACGAAAGTTTATTTAAAACACACATTTTCGCATCATGTGTAAAATGTTTTTGTTTTTCTATAAAAAAAACTTGCACTCTGTTCTCTTTCAATACGTTTAATACGAGCGTTTTCCCCCTTGCAGCAGTCTCGGGTGCTGAAGCCATGAATTCTAATTACCCGCCAATAAACACATATTTTAGCATCATCAATGCTTTCTCAAGTGTAAAATGTTTTTGTTTTTTTTCATAAAAAAGCTTACACTCTGTCCTCTTTCAAGACGATACGTTGTATAATCAATACGATACGGTACGAGTGTTGTTCCCCTTGCGCGCGTGCTGAAGACTGTGTAAAATGTTTGTTTTTTTATAAAAAAAAGCTTACACTCTGTCCTTGTTTTCCCCCTTGCAGCAGTCTCGTGTGCTGAAGCCGGGAGCGTACGTGGAGGCAGTGCTGGCCTTTGTCCAGTACGGCCATGCCATGGAAGCTGACAGCTTCACGGAGCCCAAGGCCGTGCTCCAGATGTACGAACAGACCCTCAAACTGCTCAAGTGAGTACTCAGCCGCCGCTCAACACACAGCGCGTTAACATTTTGAGATTCAACTGAAGAGCATTTTTTATTTTTTTTGAGAATTTTCAGACGCTTTTTGGTCAATAGATTATGATTTTTTATAAGATTTTTCAGACACTTTTAGTCAATTAATCGTGATGTGATTTTTTATCGTGCAAAAGGATTTCATTCTATTGAGAAGGAATTTTTGTGAAATTGCGGACATGTTTAGTCATTGAGAAATGATTAACAAACCAGTCGTGTTGAGAGGCGGAAAGAATTGTTCGAAACTCTTCTTCACTCGATGGAGAGCATTGTACAAAGTTCTTCAATAGTTTTATTTCTTTATTTGTTATTCCAGTTTTTGTTATACTTTTGTTTGAGTTTATTACGGCGATTATTATGTAAATCTAAAACGTCAATGACGACGACATCTAATTCTATGACAAAATCGCTGATAATAAACTGAAACTGTCAATGTTGCTTCTGCCTGTTTTAGTTACCGCTTTACTGTTTGTCTACCTGCTTATCTCAGGCTGGCTCTAAAAAAACTCATAACTATCCACCACGGATTGCTCTAAATATTCAGTCATCATTCTCCAGCCTCAGATAAAAAGGTTTCACTGTAAAATGTAGCTGTTTATTTACGTATTTTTGCATATTTTTTAGGCACAGCCTGCATACTTCCAACCAGTAAGTATCGCGAGCAGATCAAAAATCTCCCCGGCTGAAACCGGACGTTCCTAACATCTCACTCGATCATCTGAAATTATTCCTATGCAAATATTTTGAATGCTGTTAATTTTTTTTAACCCTTTTCCTGCTGCTCTGTTTTTAGCTGTTTTTTGCTGTTTTTATTAACATAACTGCTAGATTAACACCAAGTTCCTCTCTCTTATTGTTCCGCTTCTGGGTTTCTGCGATTCTATATATAAGACATTCTTGTTTCTTTACCGTCCCTACAATTCTAGCCGCTCTCTGTAAGAGTTTAAAGTTCACCGTTTATAATTACATATTGAGTTTGCGTTCTTTGAAAGTATTTTTCAAAATAATTTTTATTGAAAACATTTTACATAACTTCTGATTCTCATTTGATGTTAACAATATTTCATGAGGTTATTTTGTTGTTATATTACACATCTAAAAACAAATATTGTGAATCTTTTGTGTGAATTTCCTCACAAAGTGTTTTTCTTCTAATCTTCAGTTAGCGAGTTCACTATTGTTTCGTATGATGGAAGCTCATTTAATCTGGATTTTATAAACAATATATATATATGTACATTCTTAATCAGGATAATAAAGTTCAAAATTATTGCACCACACAGTGGCGACCCATGACGTCATTTGTGATGAAGATATCAAAAGTTCAAATGTAATAATTTTGAACTTACCCTCATTTAGAATGTATATATAGAGCACCAATCGCGCACTGTTCGGCCATACGCGCAATCCGTGAATTATACGTATGAACTCCCCGTTGTAGAGGTGACTAAATTTCACGTCAGACGTAAAATTCACGGTGTATGTGTATGGCCGATTTTAGTGACTGTGTTGTCTGCCATCGTTTAACGCCCGAGTGTTTTTTAGGTACATCTGTAACTCTCTCAACAACGACTCTGCAGAGATGCAAAACTACATCAAAATGACAACGATTTTGTCGCTGAGACTCCAGGCGTTCCTCAACTTCAAGGTTTACCGCCTCAAGAAGACAGAGGCACAAAAACTGCGAAAAATCATCGAAGAACACAACGTAAGTACGACAGGCAGATGGTTAGATGGGCGTTTGATTTTTCGATTCTACAATATAAATATACATACAGTTGTTCATATCGTTTGATTTTTAACGGCTTTGATTGAAGAATGTTTGAATAAAATGCTCATCATTAGAAGTTAAAATTATAGGTGTTTAGAAAAAAGATAATGATAAAAAAGATGTAGGTTTAAGAAAATGAATCTTGCCAAATAATACATAAATATATGTATAGGGTTTTAAGAGATATTTTTAGTCTGTGATTAACAATTCTAAGCTACATTTTGGGCCACAAGTCTTGAGCAATATTAATTTTTTCCAAAAATAAATTGAACATAATTAACCTTCCTCCTCATGCTATAGCTATTAAAAAACTTCTGCCAGCTGATATTCTAAATCTACAACTGTGGGCATATTTTTTAAAAAAATGATCATGTATTCCAATGTTTTTTCCTTGATAGATATGTGTTTCCCAATGCTGGCAGATACATTTTCGTTGCTAAAAAGACGAGAGAGAGAGAGAGAAGTTTGACATGTTTTTCACTCTCCTCATGTTGTATCCAGGCGTTGTGGTTCAACAGTTCATGCTGTAGCTCTTAAAAACACGTCTGCCCGCCGCTGATATTCCAAATCTTGACCGCTGTGTGCATTTTGTTTTAAAAAATTAAATAAGCCAAATTCATTATTTGAACTGCAGCTGGTCCTCTCATTATTCTTAGTATTTGCTGTTGTGTCGTCTTAAATAAGTGCCAAAGATTTTTAAAAAATTCAAGTTTATTTGATTTTTCTGAGCGCTTTCGAACATAAAGTTCCTCATCAGAGCTAAAATATCTAAAGGTAGCCAAAAATATAAGAATGTCTTGTGCTTATATAAAACAATTTGTATAACATAAATATAGGTTAAAATACATTTCGTTGTCAAGAAGTAAAAGAACAGGCAATGTAATATAGATAAGATATACAGGTATGTTAATTATAAAATGCTGGGAACTTATTCTTAATATTTACAAGATTGATATACTTTCTATTGTTTGTTTATGCTCTCTTTTAAAAATTACTCATGTATTGCGTGCTGTCATGTTTTTGCAGGCGTCTCGGTCGAAGAGCTCTGGTGGGTCGCTGCCCTCCCCTTACCAGCCCCCGGGGGGCACCTCGTCCAACACCGTCACCTCGTCCACGTCAGGGTCGGCCCAGCCCCCCCGCAGCAACGGCACCCCCAGTCCCATCTCCCCGCAGCCCTCCCCAGCAGGATCCGTGGGATCAGTGGGCTCCGTGGTACGTGACATGTTACATTAACAGATGATTTTATTTATTTTTTTCAATTTTTATTTTTTATGTTCTTTTCTGCGACGTTTCAAGTAAAAAAAAAAATCTTAATTTATGTAAACTATTTCGAGACTGGAGTCTTTTTTTAAAATAGATATAAAAAAATCAAACAGTGAGCCAGAAGTTCCAGTTTCATTAACAGACGATTTATTTATTATTATTTTTTTTATTTTTTATTTTTTTTATAGTTTTGATGTTCTTTTCTGCAACGTTTCAATTAAAAAAAAAAAAATCTTAAGTTGTGTAATCCTTTAATTTATTTAAACTATTTCGAGACTGAAGTCTTTTTTTATAAAATAAAAATTAACAAAATAAAACAGACCTGTTTTTGAAATAGAATTTATTACAACAAAACAGTCCACAGAATCAAGACCGTAGAATTTTTTTTAGATTAATGATAACTATGGTAAAGAACCTGTGTCTTTTAACTGTAATATTTTAATCCTATTTCTATATTTAGTAGAATGTAAAGTGTTTTTAGTGAGTCTTGGTTCTATGAACGGGAACAAAAGAAAAACTTTTAAGAACAACAGAAAAACATTTTGACAGAAAATTGATAATTTATGAGTACATATCTTGAAATATTATTTCACAAATCCTGTGAATTTTTTAAATGTCAAATTAGCTGGAAAAAATTTATCGTAAAATTTTGATTTTTCGTTTCATTTATTACCCGCCAACTTTCCTCCATTGCGTGGCGATCATTCCTTTTCCAATTCGCATGTTGAGCGGTGTGTTTTACACGTTAGACGTCTGCGTCTGGGTGCTGTGAGACGCGGTCGGCGCCCGCTGCGCCGCCGGCTGTCGGTTCGTCCACGGTGAACGTCCCGCACCGCATCCACTCGGTGACCCAGGATTACCTGCGCTACATCCTGCCGCTGCAGACAGCTCACGATCTGTGGGATCAGGCGGACGCCCTCGTCACTCACTCGCAGTACAGGCAGCGTAAGTCAGAAACCTGCCGAACGGAAAACAACCGTGAATGAACGTTCATTCCGATAATGTGCTTTTAAACATTTCACATCGATACACTGAATATCTATTGAATGTCTACGTTGATGTTGGTGTCAAATACATTACATTATGTAAAATATTCGATGCTTCTTGAATGATAAAAGTGTTTAATATCACATTTGCGGAATTAACGTTCATTCACGGATTTCCGTTCGACGGTGTAGAGATATATTACTTTGATTACTTGATTTTGTGGTAAATCCATTAGAACTTACTGTCTGAATATTTTTTTCGATGTCCATCTTCCGAGACTTCATTTTTCTGTCACCAGATGGCAGCATGTGACGCGTTATTTTACCTCGTGTCCTCAGTGATCGATATTCACCCAGTGTCAAGTCCTTCTTTACTAAATGTTGTTTATTTTTTAAAAGGAACCTGTCGAGTTTGAAAGCAATTAAAAGTGTATTTGAAATTTGAATTTTAGAGTTAGTTTTGAAAGAAAAGCAAGTAGATACATGCTTTCTGCCAGGTTTCTTCGCCTGCATATACATAATACAGATAACCATGAGTTTCATGTTCCTTCAGTTTGTCTTACCATGCAAAATAATAAAATGTCCAAAATATAGTCCAAAAACGTGATCCAAAATTTTATTTTATTGCTAACAGTTTTCAAACCCACAGGTTCCTTTTCGGAGGTTGTTTGAAAAGAAACCTGTGCGTTTAAAAACTGTTAGCAATAAAATAAAATTTTGGATCACGTTTTTGGACTATATTTTGGACATTTTATTTTTTTGCATGGTAAGACAAACTGAAGGAACATGAGATCACATGATATATAGAGCACTGCACACCCAGTTCGTGCATTTTATTGTTTAATCAATCGTAGCACAGCTATTAATAACCCACAATAGCGTTTGATGTGTCAAAATAAAGCTACTTACTTATATTGTCGCATGATAAACACAATTGTTATGGTTCATTAAAATTATATGACATACGGCGCAATTTGTTGCATGCACACCCAGTTCGTGCGTGGCGATAATCGGGGATTTGAACATGTTTATTTACAGTAGATCTTACTAGAAATTTAATTTTTTAACTTTGGCACCGGGAAAGCAATAGTGTTTAAAGTAGTAATATTCTGTGCTAATTGTTTGGAGCCTAATAATTTTATTTTAATAACACACGAACTGGGTGTGCAGTGCTCTATCTGATAAATTCTATTTTAAGTAGTCATGAGTGTCGTGTGTTTTTGCAGGTTTCTTCGCGTCTCTGGACGCCTCCTGCGGCCGTCTCACTCTGCAGTCTCCGGTGCCCGAGCTGGTGCGCTACGTGCGTCAGGGTCTGCACCGCCTCAAGGCCGCCACCGAACCCCCCGCGGCCACGCCCGGACCCAAACCCACGGCCCTGTAGTCGCCGCGCCGCCGCCACTTGCTCGACTTTTACGCCGTTCATGAGAAAAAACGTGGAGAGATGTCGGCTGCTGCAAACTGCCGCCACAAACGACAGACATTTGTTATTATTATTCTATTATTATCATTATGTTGACTGATTTCGCGGCGAACTTTGTCGCGGCGCGTTTAATGTGTTAATACTAATTTATGCTAATTTATGCTAATGTATGCGACTTCCACACAGTAGCAGCCTCTGTCGTCGACAAAGTGCCTCCCGACGCTGCCAGCCTCGAGCCACTTGTCTCGTTTTAATCGTCGTTTTAAACCCGCGGACAAGTGCCTGCCGATTTGTTTGCCCGTTACTGCCTTATTGAGAGTGCGGAGGCGAAGGCGGCGGCTTTGTGCATTTTGTGCACTTCTGCTATGTTGCAGTGGACAATCATAAGGGCTGGAAATTCACAGCACGATTGTGACTTAATCGAAGGCCTTTGGGCTTCCTGGTTCAAGTATTTTCTAGATGTTTAGGTTGATCATGAAATCTAAAGACGTTCCAAGACTTGGGAGAGTGTGTGAGCAAACGGTTGGGTGATTTGTTGTTTGTTGACGTCGTTGTGCCTGTGATTCTGTGATATTCAGCAGTAAATACCCACCACTAGGAGGAGCTCCATCACAACAGTGAACCAAAGAGGTCTACACAAAAATTGTACTTATGTTTCTCTAGCAATTTTATTAAGCACTTTAAGCACTAGTCCAGGAATAAAAGTCTCCACAGTTGTATTTAGATCTAGAAAAAAAAATATTGTCGCAGACTAAATAATACAGATATTTTGGGAAGAAAAATTGCAAGATTTAATATTTTATATTATATGTAACCATAATATATTGAAATCTTTGTTACTGATGCGATTTTTTTTAGTCAAAATTGTAATTAGAATTGAAACTAAAATTTGATTGAACATATATTTAGTGTCAGTAGTATTTTCTTCCAAATGCATTTCAAATGTGTATATTTTTCAGGATTTTCTAAATGATTGTTTTGCAATTTTATTTTGCTTTTCCGTCTCGTAATGAGTTCTCTCATTTTTTGGCTGCTACAATATTTTTTTCATTTTGTTCCACAATTTATTTCTGGTCAGTTTTTATTAAATTTCTAATTCAGGTTTGTCACATTAACAATTAGTCATACGATTCTAGATTATGGTCAAATTGAGTCCGACACAATAGCAAATATCAATTGACTTGGTTCACAAATTTCATAGTACATTTTCTATCTAGAAAAAGAAAGTAGAAGTTTGAAGAATCTGATCCCGTAGCCGAGAGCGACGACTCGATCGTTGTAGAACATTCCACGACTAACTAGTGGCCGTCGGTGCCAACTCACTGATATTTTACTGTTGTACAAATGATGATGTTTCTGAACATCTGATGAAGCATTTCATGATGCATTTTAAAGGGCGTTTTGCGTCGTCATTTCCGTGGGTCGCAGTGCTTTGGGCCAGACGCTGTGTTGTCGCCGCGGTGACCACGTTGTCATCGAGAGAGCTGATTGGTCGAGGCCACCTGCGGCTGTGTACATATTTTCGCTCGCTTCCGGTTCCAGCTTCTGTGTTCCCGTGACGCTGTACTTCCTACCATTGTGTGGATATCATTGGTCCTCTTTTTTTTCCTCTGTTTTGTTTTTGCAAATAATGCATGTAAACCGTATGCAAAATGTTAGAAAACTATAGAACATTGAGCAACCAATTTGATTGTGATTTTTTTCTGAAAAAGACTTGTCAGTTTTATGTGATCGCGTAGGAAAGGATTATAGGAAATAGACTTGTGCATTTATAAAACCTAAAAGCAGTATTTTAAATGCTGTCAAACCACGGCACTACAAATTCAAGTGTTGTATTTATCACAAAATTGTTCATATTTTCCAACTGTCAAAGTTCATATTTTGGTCAGAATTTCATGCAGCCGGCGTTTTTTGCCGGTGCTTGTTGCGTTTCATTGTGCGACAAATGACCCATGATTTCAGATGTTTATATCTAATGCTAGTATATCAAAATAAGGCATATCTGAAAATATTCAAAGTTTCAATATTTTTGTATATATTGATGTGTCGAGAGAGCAGAGATTTGGCTGGTTTGTCGTAGATATTTTACAAATCAAAAGTGTGTATATATGTTGTCATGACGTGCATGTGTAGTATTTATTATATTTATTCCAAGTAACCAAAAGCCATTCTTATGTGATGAAAGAAAATGGGCAAAAATAACCAATGTTTGTTAAATGAAATTGTACCATATTGTGTAGTTTTATTGGCTCGGCCGTCGACGTTCCACACAACAAAATGCAACGTTTGTTATATGAACTATTTTTGCCAGTTTTTGTTCTTGGCATTTTGATAACCTTTAGTTTTTTAGAATAATTCTTTTATGTGTGCGCGATTCTTTGTGTGAGTGTGAATAATGAATTGTCTCAACATGATTGATTAATATAAATTGCCAAAGTTATGATGATTATAAGCATCTTATTAAATCTATTGTCCATGTTTTATGTTCGGGCCAGTATTATTATCAACTTTGCTTTTATGGATTAAACATATGAAATTGTATGTTGCTGACGCGATCGTAGTTCTAGGAAAGTGAATCTGTCTCAATAAAGCGTAGAAAAAGGAAGCCGATTCTCTGATTATTAGAAGCAATCGTCGGATTGTTGGACCGCGGCTCAAAAGCATTGCTCAAAATTTTAGCCCATTAAGCAAATAAAATCAACGATTAATATAGATTAAAAAATATATACCAAATTTATTTTATGGCTTCATTTAATAATGTTCAAATGCCAATGTTTTCAATTTGCTAGGTTAGAAACTGTTCGATTATCAACCTTTAACTTTAGAGAGAAAAAAGGTCACAAAAGTCCTTATGTTATAAATCATTGTGACTGGTTTACATTTCCAGATCTCCGTGTAATAGAAGAAAAAAAAGTGATCTCAAATCTTGTAAAAATGCTTTATTGGTTTATAGGTTGTGCTGTTTAGTTGTGTTTTCACGTCTTTCTTTTTCTGACTGGGAATTGTTCAATTTGCCACGCTGGGCCTGTGAGAGTGCATTATTTACTTTATACAAAATTATTCTTGTTCATTATATCCTGTTCAAACTCTATGACTCGGGTACAGTGTTGCAAATTGAACTAATGTATGAAATGTGTAAATGCGACTTCAGTGTCAGTACTGAGCACGTGTTGTGCGAATCGTCCACTCCGTTGGATGACGATATCCATGCAAATGAATTTGCTGCTATTTTTTGTCTGCCCTAATTTCAAATATAAAAAATAAGGAGCAAAAAAATATATTTATTCTTTACAAAAAATGTGGTGGGACAAAAAAATGCCCCTAATGTGTGTCCTAGTATCCGCATGTATAATGATGAAATAAACGCAGAAATATGAAAATTTCAAAATTTGTTGTATGTTTATTTTTGCATCAATTGAATTGCGTACTTTAATTTTTCATAATTACTCATGAATACCACCAATTTCAATGTTAAGTTGTTAACTAAACTGACACTATCCAATGAATTCTAATGCAACAACTGTATACGCAATCAATAAACAATTATTACATTTTTCTATGGAGAATGAAGATGTAGCAAAGTCATAAACTTGATAGAAAATATTTTGTTGAAAATGTCCATATTAAAATAGCACTGCTGCTCATTATTGTTGCTGCAACAGGCAAATCCATTATTCTTTCTACACACATTATAGAAATACACTTATTTAAGATCATTAGTCTACTACACTCTTAATATTTGCTGTGAACTACAGTGCAAATGCTAATAGAAAAATCAAATGGGATAATTTAAGGAAGAGATAAGAAAGTATATGAATGCTTCTCCACGAATGACGCACTGATATATTTTCATAAATGCGTACTGATTATTGTAACATTTTACTTCGATTATGGGATAAAAAGACCAATATCACATTATGCTTCATAACGCAAACATATTTTACTTGGTTGCCGGTTGCGTTATGAATCTGTACGTTTAGCATCTCGTTTTTTCCGCTTTTTAAGGGACCATTCATTATTTACGACAGCGTGGTGTAGGAGGATTTTAGGGCCTGAGGGCGTGGCCATGTCACAAAGTTTGGAAGGGGGCTATCATTTTTTTTCCCACACCTGTGGGAGGGCTATCAATTTTTTCACAGAAAATTTACCCCCCATGCCTTTTTTTTTTTTTTTTTTTTTTTTTTTTTTTTTTTAGAGATTCTGTAATAAAATGTACTGTTTTTATATTTATGGTCACCCATCAAATAGGATTTATGGGTTAACTGACGATCTCTTGGGGGGGGGGCAGGTCATCAATTTCTATCACATGAAATTGAGGGGGTTACCAACTTTT
>CM032664.1:57980185-57993884 GCA_019095985.1 Streblospio benedicti | reverse complement strand
TACTGAAATAAAAAACAAGAACACTTTAAGATTTTTTTTTCCTCCAAATTCTTTGATCTCCAGCAAGTCTCCTTAAATAAAAATGTTGCTATTTATCACGATTGACACGACAATCGAGTGGTCAAATACCGTTCTATCATGACTAAAATCCACACTAAATGAGTGTCTGATTCCTTTTTATTTTAAAATAAAAAATATCATAACGGTCTCAATGCCAGTTTGACCATGCGACGTCAGCGGCTGTATAGAAAATGTGACATTACTAGTCTACTTTAGACTGTGGTCTCCGCAGTAAATCGTACAATTGAGCACGCTGGTCGAGCAATCAGCGTGGGTTATTGGCGGTGATTTATGCACGGCATGATAGACTGTACAATGTGTTGTGCTGACTTGGCGTGTGTTTGCAGCAAAAAGCGGACATGGAGCGCCGTGCCACCATGAAGTACGAGGACACGGAGCCGCCTACTCGCCGAAGGAAATCCACGGTAAAAACAGTCAGTAAAAAGTCGTACTTCGCTTGAAGTAGTCTTTCAAGATCTTAATCTTTTTCATTATTCAGTTACTGTAATTTGTTATTTTCACGCACGTTTCTATCGCTTTTGATGAACCTTGATCAAGCAACCTGCATGCTCTTGGAGTTGCATGATACAAGGACTTAATTTGCTTCTAGGGAGGTTTTAAATAGGTCGTATTATAGTTTGCTAAAACCTTGCAGAATGCAGACCTCCTTCTAATAATCATACAGCATGGGCGCCACTCAGGGAAATCAGGTCAAAACAAAGTCCCCAGGGGGGTGTGGGGGGGGGGGGGGGTTCACGAATTCGACTTGAAGAAAATTTGGGGGAATTTCATTGTAAATTTTCAGTTGACCTGTAAATTTTCAGGTGACATTTCAATGACAATTCAGGGATAATGTGAAATAAAATGAAGAAGTTATCTCTAGATATCTAAATTTCAAACAAATTCAATTGTAATTTGTAAGAAAGACTTGCACAAAAAACGATTACATGTTACTAAGAATGTACGTGTACATGAATGTAGTTAGAGTACTACACACCCACTTCGTGTGCTATTTAGATAAAATTATTAGGCTCCAAACAAATACCACGTAATATTACTACTCTGAAAATAATCCCGGTGGTAAAGTGTAAAAATGAAATTTCTAGTAAAAATCTAATGTAAATAAACATGTTGAAATACCGTATTATTGCCACGCATGAACTGGGTGTGCATACGTTTTGCCATAACAAATTGCACCACAGATCATATAATTTTAATGAACCATAACAATTGTGTTTATCATGCGACAATATAAGTAAGTAGCTTTATTTTGACACATCAAACACTATTGTGGGTTCATTAATAGCTGTGCAACGATTGTTTAAACAATAAAATGCACAAAGTGGGTGAGCAGTACTCTTAGTGTGTCTGCTTTTTGAAGACGATTCTTGGGGATAAGAAGTGACAAAGATTGTTTTTCTTGTAGGAAAATAAAAGTATTTTTGTCACTTGCTGTAAGACAAGAAATTTTCTGCTCGTGACTCGTACTTTAAATATCAGGGAATTGTGTGATAATTCAGTGAAAATTCAGGGAATTTGAAATGCGAAATAAAGTGGCCATGCTGTAGGTCTGTTCACTGTAGAACATGTAGTTTTCCTTTTCACCTGAAATTGTACGTTTTTTTCCCTATCTTGTGTGATTCTGTTTACTTCCTGGGTACTTTTTCTTTTCATGGTTTTATGTATTATTATTTTGTAGCTATTTTTAAAACTTTTACTTCTTGTTTCTTTAACATTTTAACACCTCGCACCAGGAAATTTAGTTGTAATACTTTCAGTGCTGTTTACTTGCATTTCGTGCATTAGGCGGAAGAGGACACTTCCGATGAGGATGAGTGTCTCGAGCCGACAGCCAGCAACATGGCGTCCAGGCTCAGAAACTTTGCCAGCAAGATCCGCGGAGGCAAAAGCAGCGACAGCAGCGACAAACAGAAGAGGAATCTCATGAGCGAAGTCAAGTGTAAGATTTCCACTCGCGGGCGTCAGAAGAAGGCAGATAGAGGAGTAGTTGGTGGTGGTAGGGGTAAGGCTTCTGCTGTGAGGGGCGAGTCGGAGGTTGTGGGGGGGCAGCCTGGGGACATCTCCCCGCCGGCTCGCAGGGTCTCCTCAGCCAGCAAGGAGCGTGAGGCGAGGAGCCGGGGGAGGCCAGCCGAGGGCAAGTCGTGGGCAGAGTTTGACTTGGAGCTGAAGGCGTTGGCCAGAAGGAGGAGGGAGGCGGGGGACGGGGCGCGGTCGACGTCGCTGGACGGGACGACCGTGTCTCTTGGTCACGCTGCTGCCAGGGGAAGACGCAGGCAGCACGAGGCTGCAAGACAGACAGCAGCACAGTCAACAGCACAGACAACAGCACAGACAACAGCACAGCCAGAAACACAGGCAGCAAGACAGCCAGAAACTCAGCCAGAAACACAGCCAGAAACTCAGCCAGAAACACAGCCAGAAACACAGCCAACAACACTCGTGGAAGTGACGCCAGCGTCTGATAGAAACAACAACAACAGTGACGCCACATCTGATAGAAACAAGAAGTGACAGAGCCTGATAGAAAGAAACAACATGGAAGTGACCAGCAGCCTGATAGAAACAACAACATGGAAAGCCTGATAGAAACAACTGATAGAAACAACAGCTGATAGAAACAACAAAACACAGCCTGATAGAAACAACAGTGACGACAGCGCCTGATAGAAACAACAGCATGGAAGTGACGCCAGCGTCTGATAGAAACAACAACATGGAAGTGACGCCAGCGTCTGATAGAAACAACAGCATGGAAGTGACGTCAGCGTCTGATAGAAACAACAGCATGGAAGTGACGTCAGCGTCTGATAGAAACAACAGCAGCGAAGTGTTAAAGTGTGACCCCGTGGTTTGTGTGAGTCTGGTAGACGAGGAGTCTGATTGTGAGGAGCCTGGACAAGCTGGGAGTGGAGCGGTCACCACAGTGCCGGAGCCGGGAGCGGAGGTGGTCGTGCTGGGTGACGAAGATCAGCGCATTGCCGCCTCGGAGGAGGAGGTCGGAGGAGATCACGCCGACGACTCCGATGACAAACAACAGAGGGAGCGTTCCCCAGTGACTGATTGTGGGGGCGATTCCAGCGCGACGGCGGCGATTGTGAAAGCGACGGCGGCGATGGTGAAGGACGCGGTGGGTCGTGTGGCTGAGGCGGCTTCTCCGCTGAAGACGCCGGCTGGAGGCGGCCCGGCGAGGTACGAGGCGGCGGTGAGAGCCGGGACCGCCGGCCTGCTGTTTATGTGGGGGGGAGACCCCGCCATCGGCTGCCCAGAGGTTGAACTGGACACCACAGAAGCAGCAGCAGACATGGGACTGGATGGAGGAGACGGAGGGATGAAGCAGCAGCCGCCGGCGGGAAGAGACAGCGCCGTGGAGAAGGAAGCAACGATTGACCCAGCGGATGCCGAGGTTGTGGTGCTGCCGCCCGACAATGAGAACGCGTCCCCGCGGAGCCGCGACCTGTGGCTGCACTACCGTCAGCCGGAGCGCCTGCTGGTCGCCACCGCGGGGGGTCTGGAGGGGCAGGACGACGAGGCGATCATCGTGGACAGCGAGGTGACACAGCACTCGCAGCCCGGGCTCCCAGCTCCTCGGCCAGACCACCGTCATTCGAGTCGCTGCTGAGGGAGAACACCGAGTTTGGGAGGACTGGGCGGTGCTGGGAGCCCGGCCGCTGAGGCTCACGTCGTTAAGTTGTTGGACCCGCACAGTCGCGTTGTTGTTCTTGTTCGCTAGTTCTTTTTCTATTGCTTCTTTACTTTTCATGTTTTTTTCTATTAGCTGTATTTTATCTGTAGAATTAGTTGTTAATCGATTTCGTAAAAATCCTTTGATTGTTTTTTTTTAATTGCCTTTGCATCGATTACAATTCATACTAATTTCTGCTAATTTGCATGTTTTTCCATTATTTAGTGAATAGAGATTTCTGTACCTATCAGCATTTTAACTCTATGAAGTATTGACGAAAAACTTCCCTTGCACTTGATTCTTAAATTAACTACGCACCTACAAATAATCGTTACTGGGTTTTTTAAGAGCTTTCATTACGCTGTAAATGAGCAATTTTAATGGAATACTCTACAAATTTTGCATATTATTTTCATCAACATGTACATGCTAAACATTTCATCTATCAAATAGCAAGCTAATGTTGCGTTTGAAGGCGTCGTCTTACATGCCAACATTGATTTTTCAGGGTTCGTCTCCCAAGACCCCGCGGTCGGTCGGTCGGCCGAGGAAACGCCCAGCGTCCCCGACAGACGCAGGCTCCCCAGGGTCCGCAGCCAAGAAGGACCGGAAGATGAAAGCCGCAGCCACACCGCAGTCACGCAAATACACCACCAAATCCGTGAGTGGCGCAGTCAAACACAAACAAATGCACGACATGTTTCATTTTGAGTTCTTTCTGTTTAAAATTTGCCTAGATTCCAAAATTAAAACCATATAATTACTAAATATATCTAAAAATTATTTATTGAACTGTTGTCCTCATCAGAATACAATAAAAACAGACGTACTTAAAAGACACCCAACAGTTAACACATCGGATTTTATACTTTGCAGTATGTGACAGAATAATAATAGAGATTAACAATACTAAGACATACATGTACTGCAAAGTATAAAATCCCCTTTCTAAGATGTGTTAACTGTTAGGTGTCTTTTAAGTACTTATGTTTTTATTGTATTCTGATGAGGACATCAGTCGAAAACAGTTAAATAAATAATTTTTAGATATATTTAGTGTTTATATGGTGTTAATTTTGGAATTTAGCATATTTATAAAGAACGAACTCAATATGATACATGGTTTCCAATATGCTATGAACCTTGTTCAACAAATTTTAAGTAATAATAATATAGATTAACAATACTAAGAGCAATAAATTGACATAATAATGAAAGAGGAAAAATACACGACCAAATCCGTGAGTGTCCCCGTCAAACACACACAAATACATAATAAAATCTCTGGGTGCCGCTGACTTTATGAATCTGGGGTTGTGGATATATAATTTGTTTTTAATCTATTGACAACATAAATAGAGTAAATAGAGTGGCTTGATGATTGGAATCAAGGGGTTTTAAAATGGTGGATTTTGTGGTCATAAAACAGTATCCGGATTAGGTATGCGGATTAGGTAAAATATACGCCATCTGTTTTTGCCTCTTAACCAATCAGATTAGAGAATGTAGGGGCGTGTCAAATTAGAGTGGTGTAATGAGTGATAATGTTTATTTAATGATCATTTGTCTGGCGCTGTGGGCATAATTTTCTACGTTTGATAGTTTAGCACCAACATTTACTCCACCTCATGTTCTTTGTTATTGCGTTTGATTTTCTCTGTACCTCTGGGTCCACTGTGCTTTTGGTAACTAGAGGTTGGAGATTCTTTGGAAGAAGAAACCAATAGAATGTATGTAAACAAAACTACCTAAATATATAGAGGAAATCCATGGGATATGGCCACAGCAAGCATGGTTTACAATGGTCACGTCTGCTAGTAGGCTGCTACTAATCCCCCACTAATCCTCTACTGCCGTATTCGTTCTTATTAGCGCACATGCCCTGTTTATACAGATGAAATATTACACAAATCTTGCTCTTTTTTTAGCAGATTTCACTTACGGGCGCCATATTGTAAGACTAAAACACTTAAAAGAACGAATCTGGTAATCCTCCACTAATCCTCTCACATGTAATCGCCTCATTAAGAGTTTATTTTGTAATCTCGCTTTGAATACGTATGATGTTTATAGTCTACCATCCATAGACTCAGTTGCCACCAGGTGATTGGCATCTTCCTCACACTGTGGCTGTTTGTCACCCACCTGACCTGTACCTATTTACCGTGTAGGAACCACGGAGCAGCGCGCACCTGTTCGGGGAAATTTGGACCAAGTTCGAGAATGTGGGGATCATTTTTGTTTGTGTTGGCAATTAGTGTTTTTGTTCGATTTATTTAAAATTATGTGCGACCTTTTTTCAGGCTTACAAGTTTGATTTTTAACTCCCTTAGCAAACATAAACATTGTAATTTTTTAATCATTGTACGTACTTGTTTTGAAAGGAAAAATATTCATTGCTTTTGCTTTCAGCCATATTCGCACCAAAATATTTATAGGCCTCAATATTAGCAGCGGTAATTTTAAATAGTCTGAAAATTACAAAGTTTTTAGTAGTCTATTCCTCAACTTCCTGCAAGAAATCCTTTTTTTTACCACGTTGAATCTACATTATTGGGTGGCGTTTTTTGTGGCAGGAGCGGAAGTCTCTGTCTGGAGGCAGCAAGAAGCTGGGGTCTCCGGCCAGCAGCCAAAACATGGATTACCTCGACTACCTCCGCGAAATCTCCCACCGTGCAGACGTAAGTCCAAATCTCTCACCCACGGAAGTCCAGTCCAAATAGTCCACGTAAGTCCAAATCTCTCACATGAAGTCCAAAAGTCCAAATTCACCAAGGAAAAATCACCCCGTGAAGTCACTCAACGCCAAAGTCCAACGTTAGTCCAAACCATTAAATCCACACCATGGAAAACAAACGTTGTGTCAAAGATCTCAGCACATGTAAAATCTCACAACGTTAGTCCAAATCTCAATGAAATAGTCTAAAAATAGAGGTTAAGTTTAAAATAGATTTATCTCAAAATTCCACAGCAGACCATTAAATCTCACACCATGGAAAATTTTTGTCACTTGATTCAAATCATATGCAACAGTTAAAGCAAGACTGTAACAAGATTACATAAAATTCAAAATACCCATAGAGGTTGCTTTTTAAAATAGAAAACCCTCAAAATTTTATGAATAGAATTTTTATTTTTATTCCTTCCCTTGCATTGTATCAAATTAAAAAAAATCTATTTGTAAATTTAATGACGGAAACGTATGAAGATAAAAATATACAAATTGGTACAGAAAATCTACCTGTTAGAAACCATAGATATTGATGTATTGAAAATTAACTATATTGATAGACTATATTATGAATTGTGTTTTTTGTCACTATATATATCTACTACATTTATATATTTTTATTGACAATATCATGTTATAAAATTGAATGTAAACATGTATATAAGATATCAATAAAATGTGTTAAAATATACAAGATATCAATAAAATATATATTTTAACACTGCCGTGATGTAGGAGCTCATTTATATATATATATATATCAAATTTCTATTGATTATATGTCATAGGTCTACGTAAACAAATAATAAGATAAGATAAACAAACGTAATTAAAATATCAATAAGATTTATAAAAGTGTATGATTTATCACTAGACTTTGCTTCTGTTGTAGGAGCACATTTCTATATATTTATCACATTGATTGCTGTTGTAGGAGCACTCTCCGTCGCCGTTTGTGGATAACTTTGGTTCGAGCGCGTCTCCCGCCGCGGCCGACGCAGCTCCGCGTAAAGGTAGGAGGAAAACACGGACAGGGAGGAGAACACGGACAGGGAGGAGAACACGGCGTGGATTTATTGGAGAGATTTCCAGGCCTCTACGTTAAGGATTGTCCCCTTGTCCTGGACAACCATTTTTAAGATCAGGACAACCAAAAGTTGGAGGGTGGTTGTCCTGTGGGACAACCAAATTTAAATTTCAAAATGAAAGTAATGCACCGAAATTGAATCGAGAATTTTTTTTCATTCCCCAACATATCAAGTAACATTTGCATTTTCATGTCTTTCCAAAATTATCTACGTAGTTTCCAAACTTTCAGCACTTGTATGGTATGGTTTTCTATTGACAAAAATTCATTAAAATACTTAAATTTTCATTCCTATAAATATTTAGGGCTTTTGTTTCAAAATTGGAGGAGTTTCTAAAATAAATTGTGTGAAAATATTCCAACAGATTACTAAATTTTGAACCGTACAATAGACATGAGGATAAAAATAGACTTACATATTTAATGAATGCGATGCAATTTTTTATTTTTGTATAAAATTTGTTCGCGAGAGAAGATTCATATATGTGTCCACATAATTTTTTTATGATTGATATAATAATAAAATAAGCTATATAATATAAGACGCTATATCAGTATAACATAAACAGAGTGCCAAAATAAGGACAACCTCATGGTAAGTTAGGACAACCAAAAATTGGATGCTGGTTGTCCAGACTAGTGGGTGGACGGTTTGAGAAAATTGACACCGGTTAATCGGCTCTATGTAACCGAACCGTAACCGATTAACCGCCGATTATCGCTCATCCAAGTATATTTCATGTTATTTTCGGTAAAAGCGAAACGATACTGCGACTGGATATATTGATTGGACACCCTGTATCGATTAGCGTTTGAAAAAAAAAAATCGCAGTTTATGGATTTCGTCTTTTACGTTCACCAGCAAGGCAATTTGAACTGCCAAAAATGTTAATTCACGCAAGATTAATGAAATATATGGATATATATAGCTTGGGCATGAAAATAATCATCAAAAACAATAACCGGTTTGCCAATGCAGGGACCGGTTATGCTTAGAAAATCGACCGTAGCCGGTTATCTGGTTAACCGTCCACATACTAGCACAGACAGACGGTATTTTATGTCAAAGATTTATTGAATATATTTCGTGTCATGGACACATCCTCAGCATAAATGAGAAAAATCATTACATAAGTACTACACCAATGGTAGTACTACAATGTACAAATACATTTATATTTATAGTACAATTAAAACTGCTTTTATTGTCAGCGTACAATAATATTCAAATTCATTCAATAAATCTTTGACTTAAGGTATTTGGTAATGTCTACGTTCAAAATTAT
The DNA here is from genome assembly GCA_019095985.1 of Streblospio benedicti. NCBI lineage: Eukaryota > Metazoa > Annelida > Polychaeta > Spionida > Spionidae > Streblospio > Streblospio benedicti. The sequence continues at coordinate 57,985,017 of CM032664.1, read as the reverse complement.
CATAATGACTATTGCTGTAATTAGAAATATCTTATAAAATTCTTTGAATTGTCTTCATCTTGTTGTATTCCTAAGCTCACAACACATTTTTTACTTACAAAATTCATTGACCGTTGACGTCTTTATAGTGACCAACTGTGGTTGTCAACCTGATCATTATAATAATGTCAACAGCAGCTGATGAAACGGTCAATGAATTTTGTAAGCAATAAAAAAAGTGCTGTAAGCTTCAGAAATGACTGTCTCCTAACATCATTGCTTTGTTGTATGTTGTATGCTGTGTGCGTCCCTGTCAGGTAACATGGATGTGTATTGGTCGTTCACATATTTTTTCGGTATGCAAGAAAAAAATGAGTTTACTCATTTCTGAATCCTACCACAGTAATAATGTATAGTTATCCAGAATCTATGTTTTCCAGCCTTTGTATGGACATACAATACGAATCTTATGATACCTTTGTTATTTACATGTTTATTTTTATTACAGGGAATTTTCCTTGTCAAACTTACTGCAGAAAAATGAGCATTGATTTTTTAACATTTCTGCGTTATTTTCATTATTTACGTTATGAAGCGCAAGATTTTTACGAGGAGCATAAGTTGTTTTGGTCTTGAGTCAAGAAACTCATCACCTGTTAAACTATGTTATTTTGTTCTCATTGCTTATTCAGGCTTCAATAATTCTATTTTGTGTTTATAAAAGTATATAGCATGGAATGATTGGCTATAATCGGCGGTAATCAAATTTAAAATTTCGTATCAATTTTATCAGAAATGCAGCGCTCCCAAAGCTAGATTAGAATCACGTGTGCTTTGCAAAACGTAAACAAAAACGCCATGGTGTTTGGTGAAACATTGTCGATTCAGGAATATTTTCTCCTTGCCTACAGTTGAAAAAGGAAGCTTTTTTACTTAGTTTGTAGGGACATATTACGTTGTGAAACATAGTTTTAGCAGGAATAGCAACGGATGCTTGATGTTGGACATGAAATGAAAAAAACACAATATTTCTTGTATACCGAAATATATGTGAGCGACAATCATGTATCAGGGTGAGGATTAGGTGGAAAAGTGCTAACAATTTAGCAGGGACTAGTAACCCTCAAATATCTACTCGTCCTGCAAAAATGTACTCGTCCTCCTTGTACAAACTCTATATCTGTATGAGAAATTATTCAGAATTGCTCCTCGTCAAAAGGACGAAGTTTCTAAAAATTAGCACTCGTCCTCCACTGGTTTTACTGGTCAATACGGCGGACGAAAGTGGCTAATCCTGACCCTGATGTATGCTGTGTGTGCATGGCTGTGTGCTGTGTCTGCCCGAGCTAACCTGGCGTTTATTTATGATATTTAAACGGACTATAAAATTAGAATTGTAAAAAAGATTGAACTAATGAAATTTATCAAGAAATGACTATTCCTAAATCATTGTTTTGTTGTTCTTAAAAATCTGGTTTATCTCCTAAAATCATTGCTTTTGTTTTGTAATGTCAAATGTCTCAACGAGCTCACCTTGTCACGTTTCCCAGGGAACAGTATGATCACCTGGGAACATCATGGGGTAAAAAAGAATGTTGTAAAAAAATTATATTGAAAGTTTGAACTAATGAAATTTTTTTAAATCAGAAATGACATTGTCTCCTAAAATCATTGCTTTGTTGTCTGATGAGGTAACATCATCGCGAGCTCAAAATTTTTAAATGCCCACCTGGATGTCACCAAATCTCAAAAAAGGTCATGCAATCAGAAGTCATGTAAGGTAACCATTAGGTCTCCCACAAAAACGGATTTTCAATAAAATGTTCAAATAAAACTTGCATGAAATGTTTTTAAAATTTTAAAATGTTTTAATTAGTAGTGTAAATGTGAGTACATTGTGTAAAGAATATATAATGAGCTAACAGATGATAGGTGAATGTGTGGAACAGATGGTTTTTAAATTTTTTTGAAATGCAAAATTTTAAACGGATATACGCCACAAAAGCATGCATGAAATGTTTTTAAAATGTTTTTAAAATGTTTTTAAAATGTTTTTGAAATGTTTTTAAAATTTTAAAATGTTTTTAATTAGTAGTGTAAATGTGAGTACATTGTGTCAATTAGATAATAGAAAATTTTTATTAGTAGTGTAAATGTGAGTACATTGTGTAAAGAATATATAATGAGGTAACAGATGATAGGTGAAGGATAGGGTATGGAATGGAAGCGGGGATGATTGATTGGAGTAGGAAATGAGTGTATGTGTGATGAAGATGTGTCTCTCAGAGCAAGAAGTGGTGGCCGTCTACTGGTATCATTTAGAATAATTTAGTATAATATGATATTTTAGTATAGAGATGGTATAAAATATGATTGGCATTGTTGTTTGATTTTGGTTTTGTAAAGAGGACACTAGAGATGTCGAAACATGTCTAAATGAATTTAAATTTGATTTTTCACTAAAAATAGGACTTTGTTTTTTCGAATGTAAGGCAGCAGAAACAGAAAAAAACAAAAAAAAACAACAAAAAATATCAAAATAAAAATTATATGAATGAAACGCTTTTTTCTCTTTTTGCCAGATCTACATTGCAATTTTTTTTTAATTCTCAATGAACAATTGTATATATATATTTTTTCCCCCGAGTTGTCTCGCTTCTACTCGCTGGTAGGAGCTTGCTTGGCATGGCAGGGCAAGTAGAATTCTTATTCTCAACGCTTTACATAACATACATAATTCTTAGTTCAAGAATTTGCTGGATACCAATAGAAACCATAATCAATACCATTTTGGCGAGACTTTCGTTCTTTTCACAAGAACTTCTCAGTCACATGACCACCGTGGTAATGATTATGGTTTCTATTGGTATCCATCAAAGTCTTGAATCATGAATAAAGAAACCCAGGCTGAACTAAACATACACTCAGCTATAATTGTTAGTGTGTTTGAGAGGAGTGAGCTGACGGAGGCGTGTGTTTGAGAGGAGTGAGCTGACGGAGGCGTGTGTTTGAGAGGAGTGAGCTGACCGAGGCGCGTGTTTTCAGTGCAAGGAGTTTGTGAAGCAGGGAGCGCTGAAGGCGAACAGATCCCCGGCCAAAGGTGGTGACACACACACACATATCACGCACTCGTGTGTCACTCCGACCCCAGCGCGCTAAAGGATGTGAGTAACACACACACACACACACACACACACACACACACACATGCACACACACACGCACACACGCGACCCCAGCGCGCCAAAGGATGTGAGTAACACACGCGCACACACGCACACGCACGCACACACACACGCGACCCCAGCGCGCTCAAAGACGTGAGTAACACGCACGCGCACTCACGCACGTGAGTCACACACGCACACCCACACACACACTGCATACGAGTAGCTGCTGAGCCAAAACATGTTTGATGAATAACGTTTGGGGAAGACCACTAGCTTTGTGAAGTTAGTAAAGTTACTAATCCTGCTGAAGAGTAACTATTAAGACCTTAACCGGGAGACTGCTCTTTAACCCTTATAATCATACCCCTATGATTATTAAAGCTGGTTCAAAATTCACATGCCTATCTTGCTTATTTGGGTTCCTAGTAGGAACTTCCTACTATTATTGGTTTTCACTTTACTCAAACTTTGCTGCAAAAAAACCCTGAACAGTCACATTAATAGTAGAATATGTACACATGAAAAATGATTGCATATAATTGTGTTAAAAATGCGTGCGTCATCATGTTGTGTTTGACATTTTTTGGGACCATTTGTGAATGTAACTTCAGTGCTATGCGATAAGCTTGGTATCATTAAATACTATAAGTTGTAGAAATGAGTACTGTATTGGTTCCCCTGTTTACACAGATTAAATTAAACAACCGGGGGGTTTTTTTTTTTTAAAAGGGGAAAAAAATTTGGGTTTTAAAAAAAAAGGTTTTTGGTTTTTAAAAAAAAAAAAAGGGAATAAGGGGTTTTTTTTTTTTTAATTTTTTTTTTTTTTTAAAAGGGGGTTTTTTTTCCCCTTTTTAAAAATTTTTAAAAAAAAAATTTTTAAAAAAAAAATTTTGGGGGTTTTCCCTTTTTAAAAAAAAAAGAAAATTTTTCCCCCTTTTTTAAAAAAATTTTTTTTTTTTAAAAAATTTTGGGGGCCCTTTAAAATTTTTCCAAAAAAGTTTTAAAAAAAAAAAATTTTTTTTTTTTCCCGGAAAAAAAAAAAATTTCCCTTTTTGGTTTTTTTTTCCCTTTTTTTTAAAAAAAGGGGGGGGTTTTTTTAAATTTGGGGGCCAAAAAAAAAATTTTTAAAAAAAATTTAAATTTTTTTAATTTTTTTTTTAAAAAAATTTTTTTTTTTTTTTTTTTTTTTAAATTTTGGAAAAAAAAAGGAAAAAAAAATTTTTTTTTTTTTTAAAAGGTTTTTTCCCTTTAAAAAAAAAAAATGGGGGGGAAAAAAAAAATTTTTTTTTTTTTGGGGGGGTTTTTTTTTTTGGGGGATTTAAAAATTTTTTAAAGGGAAAATTTTTTTTTTTTTTGGGGGGGGGGGAAAAAAAAAGGGGGGGAAAAAAACCCCCCGGGGAAAAATTTTTTAAAAAAAAAAAAAAAAAACCCCCCCCCTTAAAAAAAAAATTTTTTTTTGGTTTAAAAAACCCCCTTTTTTTTAAAAAAAATTTTTTTATAATTAAAAAATTTTGGGGGGAAAAAAATTTTCACCCCCCCCCAAAAAAAAAAAAATTTTAAAAAAAAAAAGGGGGGGGGAAAAAAAAATTTGGGGTTTCCCCCCGGGGTTTTTTTTAAAAAAATAGAAAACCAAATTTTTTTTTAAAAAAAAAAATTTGGAAAAAATTTTTTTTTTTTTGGAAA
>CM032664.1:57947899-57980085 GCA_019095985.1 Streblospio benedicti | reverse complement strand
CATTTCATCATCATTCTGTACTTTCATCTTCATTCAATAAAATGTTTTGTGCCAAACTGTCGTATTGTTTTCTCTTCATGTTATCAATGAGCCAGGGCCTCGTTTTTAATGTTTTTAGAATTTGCTCTGGGTGGGCGAATTCTTGGCATTTGATGCGAGGCTGCCTGGCTTCCACCCTCATCCTCCTTCTCTCTATCTCGTACTGACCACTAACCACTGGCCACGCCCTCTGTCAATCATGCACCTCAAGCTGCTTACCATTGGTCAACCAGGCTATCACGTTAACCCGCTGATGGTCATTCCACCAGGGGCGCATGCGCTGCAAGTTCAGGTGAGACACTCCCACCTGCCATTCAACAAAAGCAAAAGGGCCATACCCGTTGCGTCAGTCGTGGCCTCCAAACTTTGGACAATAAACTTAACCTCAATTTTGTTCCCGCTTCCCACCCTATCTAACCAAATCAGTCACAGACACCCTTCGTCTGCACCTCTAAAAGTATCTGTGTATTCTCTGCTATGTTTTAAATGTACCAAATCCAAAATTAAACATAAAAGTCTCAAAATATAAATTTTAGTACAGAAAGTAAAATAATCAGCATGTAAAACATTTCAATCCAAAGAATATGGCTATGTCTTGTTTAGGTAACTCTGGAGTTACCAGCCAATGCTTTACCCCATCGTTATTTTGTCTGTCAGTGTTTCATTAATGGCAGAGTTTCGGGACACCCCAGTAATGGGCATACTTTTCTGTATCTTCTATCAGTGCCTCTCAGAGCAAAACTCTATTATAGTTTGTTGTTGTTGTTGTTGTTGTTGTTGTTGTTGTTGTTGTTGTTGTTGTTGTTTTGTTTTTTTCCTTCTTTTTATCAGAGACCACCTTTATAAAGCGAGACAGAACCTCTAAAAGAGACCACATTGTGTTGCTGTTGCTGCTGTTACCATTATGTGTTGTTATATCGCTGCCCCATAGGCTTGTGTGCTGTAGAAGTCTAAGACAGTGACTAGTTCAATTGCGTTCCAAATGTTTATTTCACATTTATTTCATAAAATATATTTCATAAAATATAATCTAAATATAAAGTAAATGTAGATATTTAGTTAGCAAATATGAACATATGTCAAATAATGACAATACAATAAATCTAATGTACATCAATCCAACTCAAATATGGTCAAACACTGTTCAAGAATTTTCAGTTCAAAAATTTTGAATAAATTCTACAAATATTGGATTAGCTTTGTCAAACACATCTGTGACAAGTCAATATATCAAATCGACAAAAGATGAAAGGAAAGACTGATAAATTCAACTCAAATCAAGTATTAAGTATAGTATACATAGACCTATATGTTATTATACAAGGTAGTGCAAAGAACTATTTATATTTATGGGCAAACCATCACTCAATAATTAGGCAGTGCATATTAGCACTTTGACTTAAAGTCTTTCTACAATCAATGCACTTAACAGGGTTGCATCCAATGTGTATTCTTTTGTTTATTTAGATTTGCCATATTTACAAATAACATTTATGATATAAAATACCGACAGTTAACCATGATTTTAAAAAACCATTAGAATATTTAAAATTTCCGTAGTAGATGGTGGGGTGGAAAGAACTAGATGACTTATCAAGCTTTACCCCATGTATATGTTCTAATCATAGTTATCTAAAGGTCTTGAAAGCCGCATCCCACTGTGTGACGGTCGCTGCCAGTACGCCGCCAAAATATATCTATGAAGATTATCGATCGGTCCTCTCTTTTACGCTCCCGAGTATTTGGGCTGCTCAAAAGCATCGGGAACATAAATGGCATACGTCAATCGATAATCCATTGATATTTTTACTTGAGGCCTACGTCCTGCATATGCGGAACACATGCTACACATGCGCTGAGCATCTGGCGCATATTGGGAGCAGATGCTCGGTAGATAAAAATGTTGGTGTAAGCTTGGCGGACCTTGAGCATACGATGGCGTACATTCAGCAGGTGTTCAACGTATTGTAGATGTATGTTCAGCCGGTAGTGCCTATGCGGCTTCCATTTGGCTCATAACTGCAGATGTTTGGCAGATGATTAGCAACAAGAAAGTGAGACTTTTTTTGTGCGTCGGTTGTGCGTCGGGGTTACGCTGACCTTGATTTCACTGTCTGCTTTTCTTATGCCGGGTTTGCGCCTGCTTTGTGCCGGCTGTGAGTTGACTATGAGCTGGGAAAAAATCAATTAATGCCAAAAGGGCTTATCTCTCAGCAGATGCTCAACGTATAACAAATTTTGCCTGGAAATTCCTAGAATTAATGTGTCGACCATACGCAGAAATTAGTGGGACGGGGCTTTTAAACTATATTCCTAGTCATTTTAACTTTATCTAAACATTTTTGTGTAATATACTAAGAGTGTTACAAAGCAATTTAAAAAAAAAAAAAATAATATAAAATACATACTAATTACATGTCAACTTAATTAGTAATATTTTCCTGTACAATAATTCTTGAATAGATATTTATATGTAACATACGTTTTTGCTGCTTTGATGTTATTTGGTAAAATTCTACATTCACCTATTGTTAGCTTCAATACAATGCACAAATATTAAATTCATATACATCTTCTAACCTTAATATCTTATGCTCCTTAATAATGGAGCAGTATGTCTCTCTTTATTCCACAAATCATTCACATTATCTTTTTCTGAGGTACAATAATTTTGTTTAGAATATTGTTGTTAGTCGTTCCCTGGACTACAATACCATATTGAATATGGGAATGCACAAAATATGTTTCCAATTGTTAAAATAAATAGTCAGTATGTACACCTGCAGAAGTACAATACACAAGCAAATGGTTTTTAGAAGAATTCCCATCGAAAAAAACAACAACCCAGAAACAGCAATTTTGCATCATTATTACGAATTTCAATAAAACCCTCCAAAAACATTACTAGTAAAATACATTCATCCCCAATGATTATATTGAATTACAGTGGAACCTCATTATTAAGACCACTTGTGGGGCAGACTGGAAGTGGTCTCAATGGCGACATGGTCCTTATATGGAGGATCCCAATGCAATCATTTTTAAGGTTTGGGACCGAAAAAATTCGTCTTACTATAGAGGTGGTCTCATTATAGAGGTGGTCTTAATTGGAGGTTCTACTGTAATTGATTGCCATCATATGACAGTGCAACCTGAGGCCCCATGTGCTTGTGTATTGGCGGTGGCGAGGAGAAGCGCCTACTTCTCGCAGATGTAATAGGTAGTGGTGGCGCAGGCCTTGTCATACCATTTGTAGCCGTAATCAAGCCGTGCGAAAGCACACCTCTCACTGGGCTGGCCGGGCTCACCACTGTCCCAGTTGTTGTAGGCTATCTCCTGGCTGGTGTCGGGGTTGACTACCCATGTCCCTCGTCATCTCGTAGATGGACAGCCAGAAGCCACCTACAACACAAACATGGCGGCGTCACAAACATCTTACAGCAACACACATTTTCATGATATACACGGGCATGCATTAATACATGACTTGACATATCTTTAATGTAATTAACGGTTATAATGAAGTAGCAAACATTATAGATAATTTTGTATGAAATGCAGCATACCATAAATGACCATCCAAGCGCCCAGGGCCGTTAAATTGAAATTTTCTCAAAATGGGGGGTGAGCTGTTACATGAGAGTGGGCACTTGGATGGTCGTACATGGTATATTCACATAGTATGTTTGAATGTCCTTAATATGCAAAATACTTGCTTAGTTTATACAGTATAGTTATTACCATATTAAACATTTCAGATATAAAACAGAAATTATACTGCACACTGTTAGTTATTTTTTATCATAATGAAACTAAAATACCGTAATCAATGTGACATAAAAACATTGCAGTGTTGGTGATTTGACAATGTTTTCTAGTAAAGTAATAAACATGGGAGACTCACCGGGTGGGGCTATGCTCACAGCAAATGTCTGCTCCTCTTGAGAGTCTATGGTGATAAGGTCTGCGCCGAGGTTTTTGCAAATGGCGCGGCAGTTGGCGTAGGTGCACACGGTGGTGGAGACAAAGTAGGATCTACCGGCGTGCGGGATCCACTCTGAAACACCACAAACTCATACTAATTATGGGGCCCAGTGGACAGGGAGTTGGACTCTTGACCAGAAGGTTGTGGGTTCAATTGGTGGTTATTGAGCAAACTCATCTCTAGTTAGTTTCACACTGCTTCGTGGCATCTACACGTTAATTAGGTACAGGTGAGGCAAGCAAACACTAATGTTGATTGATAAGTATGTCTGTGTTACAGTAGAAATGTGGTGTATACTCCCCAGGGAGTGGAGAAAGATACAGTGTGACAAGGATGCTCCCAATGACCTGGTGTGAATGTAGACTCGTCTGATCCTATAACCATAAACTAGACATTTACATTTACTAAGCAATAGCACATGTGAAACATTCATTTTTGTGCACATGCATTTTTACCATTGGAATTCACAGTTGTCATGCTCTAGGAACTCTACAATCACACCAGGTCATTGGCATCCTTATCGCACTATATTCCTTTATACAAGCACCCGGGGAGCATACAGCAACATATTCATAGTGGCAGATCCAGGATTTTGCAGAAGGGGTTGACACATCAAATTGCTGGTGAAACCTGAAAGCAGCCCTTCTAAATAATTAGTATAATTTACACAAAAGTGGTTGAATGGTGATCCTCAAAATTATCAATGATGCAAATAACACAACATTGTGAGAGCATCAAATTTTCAATGTTATCTACAAAGTAATGGAAGCACTGGCGATCAGTAAATACAGTGCAGTATAAGAAATGTTTCTCCTGCAGATGTCCACTGTGTAAGTTACAAGCAAAATAACCTGTGTGATTCTGTGGCCAAGTGGAGAGGGAGTTGGACTCGTGACCAGAAGGTCGTTGGTTCGATTCCCGGTCTGGTGGTGGATGTTGAGCAAACTCATCTCTAAAATGTTACACACTGCGCCACGTACATAGGTAATTAGGTACCTACACATTAATTAGGTACAAGTCAGCGACAGGTGTATTACAATAGCAATGTGCTGTATACTCCCCAGAGAGTGGAGAAAGATACAGTGTGATTTTGCAGAAGGGGTCCACACATCAAATTGCAGATGAAACCTGAAAGCGGCCCTTCTAAATAATTAGTGTGATTTAGACAAAAGTGGTTCACAGGGTTCACTGGCAGGTTCCACTGTATCTGTAAGTGTCAATAAAATTCAATATCTTTATACATATTAGAATTGAATGCTGGTTTAATATAACGAAAATGTACATGAAATTTGTATGCGAAAAATGCCATTTTTTGTATAGTGTGATATTTATACGGCTACAGTACATTTAAGCTCTGTTTGGATGAAACAAATTTTCTGAATGCAAAAGCCCACATCATAATGCTGCTATAAAGTAGTTTCTATCTAAGCATACTTATTTGTCCTCTGAGCATAGGTTTAAGTACCTGGCACTAGTGTGCACTGTATTTTTTGTTTGTTTTTGTTTTTTCTGTTTCTGCTGCCTTATAATCGAAAAACAAAGTCCTATTTTTAGTGAAGAATCAAATTTTTAAATTTATTTAGACATGTTTCGACATCTCTAGAGTACTTCTCAACTTAATTTAAAAAATATAGAATATTACAAAAAAAGTAATGAAAAAAAAATGACCATCTAAGCGCCCAGGGCCGTTAAATTGAAATTTTCTCAAAAAGGGTGTCGACTGTTACACGAGGGTGGGCACTTGGATGTTGTTGTTTTTTTTTTTTTTTTTTTTTTGTAATATTCTATATTTTTTAAATTAAGTTGAGAAGGACACTAGAGATGTCAAAACATGTCTAAATATATTTAAAAATTTGATTCTTCACTAAAAATAGGACTTTGTTTTTCGATTATAAGGCAGCAGAAACAGAAAAAACAAAAACAAACAAAAAATGCAAACTTATTTGCTGCTGCTGCACCATATGTCACAAATCTTGTCTAGTGTGCACTGTGACACCCAATACAAGCTTTAGTGGCATTTGTTTCAGTTTTAATGCTTGACATACACTCATGTATATGATAATCGTTGTGTACTGACCGGAGGTCTCACAGTTGACGCCATGTAGGTGAGCGGGCATGAGCAGCTGTATGAGGAATAGTCGGCGACTGGGGTGCAAGTTCCACCATTCTGGCACGGAGTTGAATCGCAGGGGTCTATTGCTAAACATAGCATTTTTTTTATTTTGAGTTTTGAAAGGACAATTAACAAAACATGTAGCAAAAACAAAACAAAACACAAGTCATTGTAAATGGAGGATATCAACTGCATTCGACAGCAGAATATTTGTGTCTGAAAAATGAGACCAAGCGCTTTAGATACATAGGATTTTAGGACAGTAGAATACAATCACATGTTAACAGCAGTGTTGTCTGCACTCGAGCACACGGCTCAACCAACACCAGCATAATAGACATGTACATACATCTTTGATATCATATTTTAAACACTTCAATCACATGATGTATGCCATGAGACAAAATCAAATTGTACATGATTGTTTCTACTTAATTTTTCAGCCTCCTAACACAAAAGTGGCGGGTAAAAATGGAAAGATCAAATGGTTTAATTAGAGGTGTGATAAGGTTTTTAATATTTTAAACTGCTGCGTGGTTGATCAATCCACACAAAACTGCCACTAGCGCAGCAGCCGCAGTATAAATGATATCCTATATGAAGAGCATTGGGCCGATTCTGCTGCTATTTTGTGCATCTGTCATCAGGTTATTGGATATTACCATTTACGCTGGAATCAAAAGCAATAACCATTTTTAATTATTTATCTGATACACGATTGCACATTTGATGTTGCTGACCCTTAATCATCCTTATGTGCGAATTGGATAAGAGCTTCAGAACCGTTCCATGGGAAACTGCCCCTTTGTATGCAGGTCATTTTCAATAGCTTGTGAATTGCATAAGTCCAAAATAGAAAGCACATTAGTAGTCTCACGTATGCTATACATAGCATGGCCACATTTTTATTATTTCTATGCTATGTGCCTCCTCAAAAATAAACAAGTCCAAAATATTTATATTTTATATTTTATGAAAGCTTTTCATTAACACTAATTTCATTTTAATTAGGACAACACAAACTTCACTGCGGATCTGGAATGTTTATTTCAAGGTCTAATGAACAATGAGCCCCATCAAAAGTGCTGACCACAGCATCGTCCCCATAATGTCTCCCGAAAACTCTCCTTGCCAAAGTCGATAAAGCTGGTGGACCGGTCTGCTGTGTGCAGAAGATCGTGAGTTTGATTCCACGATTTCCTAAATACTTTACAAGTCTGTGTCCTGAATTTCCTTACACTACTACAAATAAACGGAAATACATATTGTAACGAAACCAGTTATTTGGATAGTTGGCCTGCAGTGCGCGTGATTGCAGCAATCTCGCTGAGCATAAGTTCCCCTTTGTAAGGTTGCACTGGAGTAGGCAGTAAGATCCCCTTTGTTACACACACCTTGTTGTTCCTTCTCTATTAGGGACTCCGTACACTACAGTACTGAGACTGGCCATTAGGGCCTCAGTTACCTTTAAGACGCTAGTCGGATAGCATGTAGGGCTGGTAACCTATTCCCGATCGGGATAGGCCCTCTTTACTTGTTCTGACGAGGTTAGCCGATGGCTACCCCTCCTCGCCGGCCTGGTCCCGTGTGGCTTTGTGAAGGGGACGCCCTGATCATTGCGTGTCAGCACCAGTGCGAAGTCCCCCTTGACCAGGGACCCTTCGTGAAACCCGGTTTGAAGGACACCAGGCCATCCCCAGTTTGCTGGTCGGCTGTCTGTACATGGTCCACCAGAACACAACGTGGAGTACGCAAGGAACATTGTCATCATAGTGATCAGCAGCCTTCGGGCGCTGCGTGATCCACTTTGTTTACAATATTCTAGATATGTGGAAACTCATTTTGGTCAGAAAGAATAATACTTATTCAAAGTCAGCATAATTCAACCAAAATATCTTTTGAGAATTGATCCAAGGTTATTCCTAAAATGCTTGATAACTATATGAAAAACATGTGAAACATTGTTATACACCCTTTCAGCCCTCAATTGATCTTTCTTAACCTAAAAAACAACACAGGGCCTAAACCCTATAATGGCAAGTCTGAAGGTTTGCCTCGTGGACTAATTTACATATCAACGAATGATAGAAATGATGAAAGATTGATGATCAGTAGGAGAATAATGACAAAAATATGTTCATGTTGATAATCTCTATCTGCTGCATTGATGATAATGCATGTATATTACGAAATTAAATTATTCAATTTAGTTTGTGATCTATTTATATTATGAATACCAAAGTATACTAAATGATCTGGCACAGAATCAAATTCTACCTGTTTCACATAAGGCTCCTGTCCAAAATCCAAAGACACAGTTGCAGGTGAAACCATATTCTCCGTCTACACACGTTCCCCCATTTAAGCAGGGGTTGCTGGCACATTGATCCACGTCTGTACAATTAGAATAAGTTTTGAGTAACCATACACAAACATGTGCACCATAAATTTGACAATCGTAAAGGAGTCTATCCACCAATACATTACATAGTAACCCCAAATGTTGTGTAGAGGTGTGTTTCCTAGATTTTATTTCAAACAAAGATAGTGATCATTTGAATATAGACAAGCCTATCTAGTTTTACTCCCAACAATGTGTTGAAATGACTTTTATGTAAATCTCTTATAACAAATAAAAATTTAATGGGATTATAGACCCCCCTAACATTACTCTCTCGGAGTAAGTCATTTTCAGAACATACTAAATTAGAGGTCTAGTAATATATGTGCGCCACATAGAACCATATTCATTTTTATGTATGACAAATGCAATATTAAGCCGTTACTGAGTGGCGCAGAGGATTAAATAGTTACTTCTAAAGATGCTTATTTACACAGAAACATAATGTTCTTAAACCTTTTACACATACATCACCCTTCAAAATATTGATTCTTGATAATGAAAACATGAAACTCAATGAAATAGATTTAAACTGGTACACATATTTGAATAAAGTACAAATTAAATGAACATGCTTGCATGATTCTCAGCTTTAAATTTGATATGATTATGATTTCAAATATTGCACGGGGTAATTGGCATATGAACTATGGCATTCCCACATCGCTGTGCATTAGTCAGTGTTTAGGGCGATTCCCACCATGGCTCCACTCATTTATCTGATGAGTAGCCTACCTACTGTCCAATATCACACTTCATCAATGTTGACTTGAAAATGAGATGCAAAAGTCATGGGAGTTTGACATATGCAAGCTGAACACATAGAAATGTAATTAAAAAGAATTGTGCAGTACTAGTTTCCAATAAACTGCAATACTTACTAATAATTTCTTTTGCACAGCACACTGGCTCGCTGGTGTTGGTACAATAGTGAACCTCTACTGTGTCATGTGGTAGCAGTTGAATTTCTGACTCTATCAAGTCTGGAAAAAAAACAGGTCACACTGGCTGGGAAGGTGTACTTCTGTGAATGGTTCCCAACTAGGGACATGTTCTAAGACTTCTAATATACTGTGTGAGTATGCTGTCATACTGAGATATGCAACTATTGTTTAACAATTGAACATAGGGTCAAATCATATTCACAAACTGTAGCCATTTATATATCGATAGCCAAATAAGTGAAAGAATAGGGTAAAATTGTAACTTAACCAAAAATACCATGAGGGCAACAATTACTGCCTACATGTGGACTCATCAAATTTTCAACTGGGTATGAAATTATTGCGTCACTTCCGGTGTTGAAGCAAAGCCTTTTTATTTTATTTTTTGATTTTTGATAAGGAGGATGTGTACTCGAAATTTAAATTAATAAAATTCTTTTGATGGTTTATGTTTGGATATATTAGCAGTAAATTAGAAACAAACAGAAACAAAGCCTTGTGTTTTGTTCATTTGTAACTAACTAACTATGCATGTAAGTATGTCTCTGAACAAGCTAGAGCATTTACCGACGAATCGATTTCGTTCAAACTTAACACAAATATAATGTATAAGGCAACACCAAAGTGGTTTGATTTTTGGCACTTTGTCAATGAAGATGTGCTTTCCACATTCAAACTTAGCACAATGCTTTGATGTCTACTGAACATACAATGTGTCAGCCATTTTTTCTATTTTCCCAAGATAATATTCAAAGAAGGTTTATATCAGTTTGAATTTAACTAAACAATGGCATCACGAAATATTTAAACATAATGATACCATCATCCCAAGCAGCACTTATATAGAAACATCTTGCACCAACACAGATGAAATTATTATTATGCATGCAATGTTTTGATTTTACAGGGGAGGGGGTTTAAATCTATCGTAAGTTCTTTGGTGAGACCCTAAACATTATTTAATAAGTTTTGTTAAGAAAACAATCAGTTTGAAGGGATTTACGAACTTCAATTTGAAATGAAAAGGGATGTTTTGTAATTTTGATTATTTACTAATAAGGGTTACCCTAACATTTGTTCATCTGAATACTTTTGAATTTTAAAAAAAATCCAATTTTGAAATAAAAAAATCCAATCTGTAAAAACATTTGCGCTTGAGCGTCCCATTTTTTTTTTGCAATTCTTCATTCTTAACGGATTGCCCTGTTTGTACACACAAATTCTTGCCAGGTCACTCAAGCAGATTGTGTGGTGAACTAACAGTTGGTATGTAATAAACAATATGTTCAGGTGTGGGGCTGTGGAGGTGGGGTTGCCTAACTCATACCTATCGGAATTGTAGTCTGTATTGCCTGTCTGAAGTCTTGTTAAGCTGAAGTAACAGCAAATTAAGCAGTGACCTTTCATATAAAGGAATCTACCTTCGATGATGCAGTGTCTCTTGAAACCTGGTCCGTGGCAAATGCAGGCAGGGTCTCCAGCCACGGTCACAAAGCAGCGTCGGTTGTAGACGCACGGTGTGTCCACGGCTGGTCGAGGCTACAAACACATACCACACATCTCTCATTGTCACGTATAGTAATGCTTATTGTACGTTTGTGCACATTAGGTTGTAAATATTTATCACATTGAGTAGATCTACTCATAGATTCATTGTTAGAATCAATATGGAAATTATTGTATATTTTGGTCCTTACCATCTCCTTGCAAAGGCCCTTTAGCTTGCAAAAGAACGCCACAAGGTCTGCCTTGTCCAGAACATCGCACACCTACGAATCAATAAATGATGTTAATACATGCAGCTTGAAGCAGGAGCTCACAAGGAACATCATGCATCTGGTGATATGATGGAAAGACCACTGATGCGTGCTGCATTGTCCACATTGGTATTAAACTGATGCATCTATGCCTGTGTTATTCTTTACCAAGTTCTAGGACTGAGCACAGGGTTTGGTGCTGTCAGAGTGGGAGTGGATATTGCTAGTGCAGTGGTCGGTGTTGTCAGTATGAGGTATATATTCTTCAGAAATTAGACATTGAGATTTGATGAGATTTGATTGCCCGTTATTGATTTTTCATATCCACCGGTATAAGCTAATAAGCATTAATGCAGAATGTTCCGTAGCATCACCCTCCCCTCATAGATATCCATTTTATTAAGCCTAATAGTGGCAGAGTGTGGCTTGCTTGGGAGAAGCGTTTAACTCCAAGCTATTCACGTCAATGGCGGAGTCTTTCGATTCCAGTGCCTTTGCTCGTACTCTAAGCATTTAATAACGTATTTTACTATAGCAATTAATCGTTCATAATTCTTACTTCTTCAACTCCGTCAATACCAGTGAATGTTATGTAATTAAACTAAAAACAAAATATTGAAATGGACCGTGTAATTCCTCACTTTGAATATTAACTGTAAAAAAGAGTATATGAAGCAATTTATATACCAGAATGGTGAATTCACTGACTGACTTGTTCGACTGGTTCTCAATGTGTCTAATTCTAGTGGTTGAGTATCAATACAAACCTATTAAAAGCTACCATTTGTCACCATAAATTGTATTGATCATCAGAAAGAACATTTGAATTGAACCACTAAGCCTCCATTTTTGTTGGAGCAACTTCGAATCAATAGCCAACAGTGAACATGCACATTTTCCACGTTACCTGAGGAGTTTGATCCCAAGTCCTAATGGTCCCTACACATTCCAGATACCCACACACTGGGTGTTTGCTCTTTTTCAGTCCCACCCCCATCTAACATCCATAACATCATTAGACCATGGTTACAATAATTATATACTACGAAAAGAAGATAAGAACTGTATAAAAATACTCAGCCTGTATTCGTGTAGTAGAATTGTTTGTTGAATCAATGCACTTTGGTCGCGTAAAGGAAATCAGCTTGTTCTAAAACAAAGAATATATATTTACTAAAACGCAATAAATAAAGGTTGTCACTTGACATAAAGCCAGGTTTTTTTATCAGCTGGCATTCTTGTAAATGTCAGATGGCAATACTACAAAATACATATGAAACAAAGCCTAAATGTAACATGACCGACTAATATTCTAATGATGGAAAATAAAATGCAGGTGTTTTATTTTAATTTAATTGATGTTTACAGAAGAATGCTGTAATACATGACTGACAAATTCAAGGTGCGATAAGAAATTTAAAAAAAGCTTCAGTCTACCAATCACCACGTTCATCCCAGTTTTTTTTAAATCAAACCAAGGATGAGGATGCATCCGAAAGCAATTTAACTTGAAAATTCGTGTTTGTTCACAGTTATTTCCGTGTCTGGTGTCTTAGAGTACCACTAAGGATACTATATTTTAGCTGCAGTATCTATCCTATCAATATACTATCCTTGTTACCACTCACCACACAGGCATTAAATAGTTTGTTCGGCGTCCATGACGAGTGATCAC
This sequence comes from Streblospio benedicti, assembly GCA_019095985.1. Classification (NCBI taxonomy): domain Eukaryota; kingdom Metazoa; phylum Annelida; class Polychaeta; order Spionida; family Spionidae; genus Streblospio; species Streblospio benedicti. Next base: position 57,967,171 of record CM032664.1, on the reverse strand, counting down.
GTGGCAGGCAGGTCTGACCAGACGATGACATCACCAACAACGCCATCACTGACCACAGCAGCAGCAACATCTGGTGAGGGGCATGGACATTTATAATGCAATCATCAATACAATTTATGTCATAAAAGAAAACATCCAGAATTATGTTGAGTATTAGAGATATTGTGTTTTGTTTACTTTTTGTCTTTTTAAGAATTACAAGTATTTTAAGATGTTCCCAAACTTTCTCATGAACAAAAATAGTTATTGGAACAACCAATCAAGTCTGAGTGATCAAGCTGTGAAAACCGACAATGCCAAATGTCAATAGATAAAAACGTGGCATCCTTACTTTTATTCCAGGAAAAGAAAAAGATATTAGATATCTAAAGAACTGGCTGCCAAACAGACTATTAAACACCAACTATAAATTAATAACTAAAGTTTAAGCTTTACATTTCAAAAATGCTCCATATTCATATCTAGTGATCAACGTTTCATTGGGCAAAATCTAAGACATATTATATATATTATGGACTACATGTACCTCAAACTCAATGAGTTCTGAAGTTTTGGTTTTCTTGATTTTGCGAAAACGTTCGACAGTTTAGAATAGAGCCTTATTCTTACAACTCTTAAAGTTTTATATTTTGGCCCAAATATCATTCACTGGACAGACATTATTTACAATGATATTTCTGTATGAATATAACAAAATTAAGTTTTAAAACAAAATTTCATTTCATCAAGAATACAGTTGCAAATATTCCAATATCATGATAAGTTTAATAATTTTTCAAGAAGTTGAAAGTTGTATTAAGCTGAAGTCAAAATGTACAAGTGTGGATTATGTTAGAAATTTACATGATAATGTGAGTTTTCAAAATACTACAAAATTTACAATTAGAAGTTTTTATTGTCGAAAATCAACATGATATGCTGTTGGACTTTTTTTTGCAAAATTCTTTTATAGCTGAACTATTTGTATAACTTGACAGTTTATAAGTATTGTATGATAAATTTGTTATTTTAATGTTAAGAATGTTAAAGATTTTCAAAATATTTATGTGTGATATTGATTCATGTAGAGTCCGTAACCCTTTCAACCATTAAGATTAACTGCTTGATGGATTTTCATAATATTTTGAGATTTTGTAGACGAAGTGTACATCTTCAAGAAAAATGGGCGCTTAAACATCTATTTATAAGTTCATTTTTTTGCAAATGTGACATAAAATGTGTACCCCTGATTGTTATTCAGCCGACAATCAAAATTAAGTTTTAAAACAAAATTTCATTTCATCAAGAATACAGTTGAAAAATAAAACTATACACTACATATAATTTCCGTGTGTGTTATCAATAATGCTTTTGCAAGTGAATGTTTTAAGCTATATATGGGTATAAGACAGGGATGCTCATTTTCTGCATATTTTGTTTCTATCTTATCTCTGCGAACCCTTGCTCAAAATATAAAAAAAAATAAAAATATCAAAGGAATTACAAAAAATGGATAACACAAATATAAAATTGCTCAAATGGCGGATGATACAACCGTTTTCATAAAAAGAAATCATATCATTACATATTTTATGAAATGTACTTTTCTTCACACAAGCAGCTGGTTTAAGATTAAGCAATGGAAAAACTGAAATTAAGTGGTTAGGCATAAAAGGCCATTGTAAAAAATGTTTTCAAACTAAAGTGGACGGACATTTTTGATGTAGCTCTCGGCTTTGATAGGAAATAAGTGGAAATGCATAGTCTGTGGCAAAAACTAGAGAAGATGCATTTTAAAAAGTTTTAAAAAGTTTGTGAAAAACATTTCTGATAAGTAGTTGACACTTAAACAGACGAAGGTGCTTGCCAAAAGCTTAAACTTTGCTGTTTCACAGGATATAATCCTGACTCAGGACCTTGTGATTGCAACAGAAAGGGCCTGCTTGTTTGTCAGTGGCTTGGGCGAGAGAGAACAAATCAGAACGGAGGTTACCAGTTTCTTGAAGAAAGCCATACCCCACACTTCGAACATTACCAAGGAAGAGAGACGTCCTTTGAATGAATTGCATAAGGATAAGGAAATAACTATTCTACCTACGGGCAAAGGGAAAGCAGCCATGATCACAAATGCTTCAACCTACGATAAGAAGGTTGGCTCTATGTTGAGTGATGAAAGAAGGTACATAAAACTCAAGAAAGATCATATTAAATATATACTTGTTTTTCTTCTTCTTACCATGCAATACTTAACAAATAGATCCTACACCAGTTTACAAAAGAAAGCTCATTGCTATCCTGACGAGGTACAAGAGTGAAAGAAAGATTACTGAGCCACAGTACAGACACTTAGACCCAACTTCAGAGAACATACCACGTATGTACTGTACACCAAAGATCCACAAAGAAAGTAACCCTCTCAGGCTGATTGTGTACTATACAGGTTCAATTGGCTATGATTGTTCTAGGACCCTCACAGATCTGTTAGGACAATTGGTAGGTCTTACCGAGTGTCAAGTGAAAAACTCAAAAGATCTAGTAGAAACAGTGAGTGAGATAGATGGAGGAAGATGAAATGTTTGCATCTCATGAGTAGTCTCCCTCTTTACCAACTCTTACACTGACAAAGCCCTTCAGATCATTCGAGACTGACTCAACAAAGATACTACCCTGAAAATGAGATCACCACTCAACACTAGTGGTATTATGGACCTGAGTGAGTTTATTCTTTAATACGACCACATATTTCCATCTCAGAGGGAGTATTTACCATCAGAAAGTTCGGTACCGAAATGGGTATTCCCAGGAGGAGAGTGATGGCATGATTCCTTTTTGGACACCCTGATAGGCAGCAAACCAGACTGAACCATGAAGATGTCAGTGTATAGGAGGAAAACATGTGCTGATCAGTATTTACACTTCACTTCCCATCATCGCCATCAGCGTTGTCATAGAGGTTGGAAGTTCTTCTGCGAGATGTAATTTTAATTGGTACTTTTGCGCGATGTAGCTGTCAGTGGATCATGCTAAGAAACACGACCAGAAAATGGGGTAAGTCTAGTCACTTTGTGTTATACATTGTCGTATTAATATATAATTTTGATTGAAATAATCTGCAGTTATATGCAATTCCATTCACACGCATAAGTCTATGTAATTGTTTTAACTAAATAGCTTATTTTGACCATCAATCGGTGCCATATTTAACACTCCCGTTCGGTGGTAGCAGCAAGTCCACTTGACAGGCAGACAAGATCACCCGTTCACAACTAACAGCATGTCTACATGAATATCCATCATGATGCTACTGATGTCTTCTTCATCTCTTTCGATTCTAGTTTTCTGGAGGTCTTTGTGAATACTATTGACTTAATCCATGTCTAGAGATGCTTTCAGTGTCCTCAAATATGAGCTATGATATTCTGCAGTCAAGTAACACCGGTTCAGCGCGGCCGCCTTTAAACTGACCCTTGAGTGCCACCAGCAGTTTGTGTCTTTCTGTTTACTGTTTTGTCAAGTATCTGGTCTACCAGTACTCTCCCAAAGGTATTATCATCACTATGTTGAACTGAGAATCCCCCTGTGCTCAGGTAGGCGTGAATATGTGGGTGATCTGTGGATAGATTGAACATTTCAGAATAGTAGTGGGACAGATATCTGGCATAAATGACATTATCGTAGCTTAAGCACCATGGGATCGTGAACTGAACGAATGCTAAATGTAGCTCCCAATTACCTTCTCATGATACTCTCACCATATCCAGGAGGATCTCAACCATTTCAACGCAGCTCATCCAGAAGTAAGACAATTGGCCATTTTCCTTGCACAGAAACTCTTTGAATTTCAAAAAAGCTTCATTTGTTGCTTAGAAAGAAGCAGATTCCGTGAGGTCTTTGAATGATTTTTCAGAGAGATCTCCAGACATAACTGTTATGGTTGTAATCCAACTCTGTAAATGCTCACATTTATCACAATCATAATTTTCTAGCAATGTTGGGAATTGTTTCCACATGAGACGCATTAGTGTTTGATAGAGAAGTTCATGCAAAATGATGGCACGGTTATAATTTCGACCTGAGACTCCTGCAATGGATACTCCTGCAATGAGACCTGACTCAATATATAGATCCTGAAGACCAGCAACTCCAAAGTGCTTTCCTATGATTGCCATTTGAGTACACATTGTATAAAAAGCTCAAAGTTAGGGTATAATTGCATCAAGTTTGCTGTGGTTCCACAATATTTCTGTGGTCTTTGTATAGATAGCTACATCATACACCAGCACAATACTATTCAGTTCAAGATTTACCTTAATCTTCTGTGAACAAACAAGTATCTCATGCAGGGTGTATATTTCAGTTGCTGGTGCATTGATGGTGGGATATGGCAAGGTGTCAGAAGAGATTTGGGTGTTATGTGTGGTTATATTAAACCCAGGCCATCCTGCAACATGTGCCAAGCACAGTCTAGTCAATATCCGAACAAAGTTCTTCATTTTTGGTTCTGCCGCGAATTCTTTAACATCAAGTCTTACATAGGGTCAGGCTGGCGGTTCTACTCGTCCACCAGCATTATATGCTGGCAATTGATGTATGCTCACTTCCAGTGATCCTTTTCTTCATACTGCTTGAGTGGGCTCTCGTGGCTGATGGTCACCATAAACTCTTGCCTGCACAGCAATGCCATTGACATGGTGTGATGTGCCAGCTCCACTCAGGGTCTCTTCAATTCGGTAAATATTATCGAAGGCCAATGTAGTAGGAACATGTGGATGGATGTGCTCAAGTAATGCTATATGCTCATCCTTTTGAATCTGCAGCTTCTGAATGCATAAGATTGTCTCCAGCTCTTCAAGTGTAGTATATGAAACATCATCCCAATGCGATTGATCATTTTGATCATTTCAACGGAGCCTGTTGTGGACTTGATGGCATATTGCATGATGAGGTGCTTGGCAGGTTTTATTTGTCCTCTTGACGCAAAATCATAAAATCAGAGTTGAATTACAACCTTGCTGACCATCTTCTATTATCAAAAGTAAAATGAACCACTCATACTGATACTAATTCTGAATTACAAACATCATTTACATATAGGAGTGTTGAACATCGTTAGAGCAGTTTTTTTATCCAAACTGCAACTGCTTATTTTGCTAAATAGTTGGCTATAAATATCAATGAGGCATTTCTATTATATATTAGAATATATCTGATATGCATAAACACAACATTATAAATGCTAACCTGCGCCATGATAAGTTTGATAATGCAAATACATACACTTAAACAAAATCATTACAAATTCATCCTTTAACAAGTTGAATGGCGGCCATTTTGAATTTTAGTGGCCATCTTGATTTTTTTCCATACAGATAGAAAGTTGATGTACAACACAATATTAATTCAAAATTATAGAGTACTTGATACATTATTAATATAGATTTCAATGAGAACATCTGTAGCTCTCCATTTCCTTAATAAGTTGGTTGCCATGGTAATATGGTAATTATGTGATTAAAGCTACCACTTTACCATGTTTGACAAATGTGAAAATCATAGCTACAAAATAAATATGAAGCACTTGCCCCTATTCATGGTACCGATATCCAAAATGATAGCTCATAGCTAACGTCTTGAATTTATTGAATTATATTGATAGAAGTTCCACGGTGCTTGCCTCCATCCACGATATATCTTATTTATTTAGACACCCAACCTCAGTCCTGGGTGATCTACCACTTTATTTTTGCCTTCTCTCTCACTCCTCTCGGGAGCAAGATGTTTGGACACTATAGTCGCTCGCCTAACAGTCGGTGTATAGACCTCTATACAATCATTTGCCTGAAATATTTCTGAGTCATCTGATGATTGTATCAAATGATGACTGTGGTTGCATTAGCCACAAAAAACTGTCAACATTGTAAATTATTATCCATTTATGTGCTCACCTCGGCTGCGTCATTATTATTAATGTTTGGAATGTATAATGTAGTTTAACTTATGAAGTGGCAAATAAATATTTTGCGATGCGTTACGTTCATTTCTCATGGGAGCAGCCCGGCAGGACTGTCCCACTGGTGATCGTGGCATTGCTCAAGGGAGCAAAGTTACCTGCACTGGGTTATGGATAGTGCGTAGTTGGTTGGTCGTATTCAATTTGTGATGTACGCCGTCAGTATACTGGTCGTTTGATACTAATTATAAGTGATATTAAAAAATGTTAAGGGGTGATGATTTAATGATTGTAGTGTGTTGTGTACATAATATATGGTTTTATACAGAAAGAGCGCAGAATTAGCATTGTTCTGCCTAATGATATAATGAATGTGCCAAGTTGATATTTTACGCTTTTATATACTGTAAAACTAGAATATTTCATGGCTATTAAATTTTACAATTTTCATCTATAAATTATTTTATGACTATTCAAGTTTGAGATTTGGTCCATCTTTGATCTACTTTACATAGGCTATTCTGCCTAAGGAGGCTATTATTGTGCGAAGTTGATATTTTAAGCTTTTGATATACTGTAAAACTAGAATATTTCATGTCTATTAAATTTTGCACTTTTCATTTATATATTATTTTATGACTACTTAATTTGCAAATTATATCATGCACAAACATTTCTAGTTTGACAGTCAGTTTTGTTGATGTATTTAAAGTCCCGAGTTGTTGTTAATAAATGCTTTGTGCAAGTATTTAGTAGAGCAAGATATGCTGATTGTCTATATTTTGACAATGCTCTATATTTATTGATGATGATCAAAGTAGAATAAACATTTTTATTTACGTTTCTGGTTATTCTGTCTTCTGTCAATTAAGAGGGAAATATAAAGTACCATAGCGAATCCGAACCTACACACAAGAGAAGTACAATCAACACCCACGCCCCCCTATGGGACGGAATGCGCCAGTGGAGGACGGTACGTGACCACTATTAGGCATGCAGTCTTCCTTGAACATTATTTCAAGAAAAGAGAACACCTGTAAGGACCAATTGTTTAAATAATCGACAGAATGCCTTTGGTAGATGTCACCATTGAAAACTGGTATCCACACTACACTGTCATGATGGTGTTATTACAGACAAATGCCCAAAAACTATAATGTGTATGCCCGATCTAACTTGTATAAATGATGATAAAATCATTTACAATCAGTCATAAGATAAATATAACGTCGTACATTACCTTTGTCAATCTTTTGAACAAGATGTAATACGTGTGTCCATTTTTCGCGCTTTGCTTCATTTGTAGAGGGTTTCCCTTGTTTACTACATCATTTAGTTACATTATATCAAGTTAATGAATGAGAAATGTTTCCTTTATTTAGTTTTTCCTTTGTATATACTTCCTTTGTTGAGGAATTTTACTGTATACGAATTTTATCTATTTTAAAATATTTGTAATTCTATAAACGTACCTTATAATTGTGTGTTAACCTTGTGTGTTGCAAAGGTTGTATCAAGCATGTGGATAGTAAATGGCATGTGTGAATCCTTTTATTGCATTAACCATACAAAGCACTCTTTAAACTGTTGAACATGTGGAGTCTTTTAATCATTAAGATTGCTATTCCACGAAATTCAGGAGGAATTTGCGACCATATGGTTTTACACCATATCCGGAAATGACGGACATGACATCCAAAGGAAGCAAAGCGTGAAAAATGGACACACGTCATTTTCGCAAGTTATTTATGCTGCTTTTTAAGTTTTAGAGTCCCGTTGCAAGAAGCATTGTAATGTTACAGAAAATGTTAAGAATTGAACAAAAATGTCATACTGGAAGACATATTTTTCAATAGGTATGGTCAAATCACCATCACCAAAGCTCTCCTTCTTTTCCCATTCAAACTGCAGCCCTACACGTCACATGATCCCCGCCGTCCACTGATCCCCCAGTGACTGCCGCCCCATGCAATGAAGCCAGTCATCTCGTACACACCCCACCTGAGCTAGAAAGACCAGGATGTCATTTATCTAACTTGACGATTTGCCACGCAATTTGGTTACAACTCATATTAGAACTCATCTAACAAATTTCCATCCATGCAAGATGCATGATTATGCATTTTTTTCTGTGTAAGTAATTGGGTTGGCAGCTTACATTTTTTGGAATTCTAACGTGTTAATCAGGTTAAGAAAAGCCTATTCCGTTATGGAATAGGTTGCAAGCACTATCTGCTTCTGACATGACACCTAGTTCAGTGTAGCTTATCAAACCTACTTCATACTCTGTGAGGATGCTACAAACCCTGTGCACTGGATGCTAACAAAGGACTAGTTTTGTTGCACAACGTCATACTACCCCACATGTATATGAGCCTTGTATTGGAAAATGGTATGTCATATGTTGTTTACAGACAGAATCCTAAGAAATGGCGTTGTTCATCTCAGGTTTCAGCAGGTTCTCAATAAAAGAACTTCAGGGACATTTTAGTTCTGCCTAAAACAATTAAAACATTTTTAATATTGTATTTTTAATGTTTAGTCATTGTTTTAGGCTTGTTTGGGAAATTGAGCAGTTCAGACAAAAAAGTTATCAAATTCCCAGTAATAACAGGTGTTATAGTCGATATTATCATAATGGCCCTTGTTACAGACAGAAATGGCGGCTAGTTCATCAGCAGGTTGTGTTAGGGATAGTTTGCTTTTTGAGCAGTTCAGACAAAAGTTTCAGTTTGAAATAGTCGATATTATCATAATGTTTTAATTGGAACTTGCATTCATATATGGCATCATTATTCATTATTAACAATACATATGTTTATGGGCTTTGTCTGGGAGAATGGCGTGTCATATGTTGTGATATTGCTCTGCAGATGGCATCATTATTCTCAGTGACAGAGCCAGGGACATTTTGGTGCTGCTTTATTGAGCAGTTCATAGAATTGTTTTGTGTCCAACTAGTTCAAAACCTGGTGCAATATGGCGACACATTTAGACGTTCAAGTTGTAGGACTTTTTGCCTGATCACTCTGGTCATTTAGCCAAAAGGCAATCCGCAAATGTTTGACCCCTGTACAAGTGGCCGTTAGCTTATCAACTGAACATCTCTTAGGAGAGAAAACGTTGAGATGAGAAATATTTGAGCTGTCTTTTATCATGAATTATTGATTGGGTGTAGAATTGGTGTAAATTGCATATTGTGCAAAATCATGCAAATTAAAGCGCCTTTCAATCCCATATACCTAATTTACCTCATATGACCCCTATTTTTTGTACAAGTCACAAAATATTGTCGGCAAGTTAAATCTACCAGTTAATATTTGGTAGAATGTTTGAAATTATCTAAGAATGATTGACCTTATCCTATAGGTGTACACGATCAAATTGTAACATTGAAAGTTTGATATGAATCAATGGTTATTATGTTAATTAATGTATAAGTGTTTTCAAGTGGTATAGAAATGGGTCCATTTTTTGCACATAGCTTGTATATGGATGGTTACCATATGTTTGCCCGCAGAGGCACAACCGTACCTACTTTCAGGTGGAGACCCCCCACCCCACCCCCGGGCAACGTCCACGCTTAAGATGTGATCGGCCGCGCTGCAGATGAGAAGACGCCGTGTGGCAAACATATGGTAATGCACTAGACGTCGACGGCCACATCACGTTCAAAGCACATCAGTCTACATTGACCAAAGATTACTACTGACAACCACGCCCGCTTGATTTTTCAAACATGTGGACATCACATTGTATGTAACCGTCCCTTTACATAGATTTAGAGAATTCTCTGATAAAATTTAAAAGATCCGCACCGGATGAAGTATCTGAGCAAGAAGTACCTAATGAGCAAAAAGGTGCAAGAAGAAAAATCTGAAAATAAAGCTGCAACAGTTTAATTTATTTTTCAAATTTTGATTTAACAGTTTCCGTACAAGCCTTACAAATCATAGAAGAGACTGGAAGATGTCAAGACGTCCTATCAGTGTTACACCATATATCATCCGGAACTTTAAGTCCACAAAACATTGCACTACATTTATTATTAGTCATTGGCATTTTTTGTCAGCTGAAAGCCTTGAAGCAGGGGTTTGATATGTGCCAAATATGGACTTTTGGTCATTTGCAGTCACCAGGAATTCTTCAAAAGACGATATCATTTCTTAAAGTTTAACATCCGTCAAAACGTTGTGCGCACGTTTGACGTAGATCTACGTCATTCAATTGTCTTGGCATGGGATCATGCATGTGAATTAGCACGGCTATACACCACAGTGTGGTGTACGGATATCTTTATTCAGCAGTAGCAGTTACGGGATATGCGCGTGATAACCCAAACAGTATCTACCTGATAAGGAAATAACTGTTCTACCTGCAGACAAAGGGAAAGCAGCCATGATGACAAACGCTTCAACCTACGACAAGAAAGTTGGCTCTATATTGAGTGATGAAAAACTGAAGACAGATCATATTAAAGATGTATTTTTTCTTCTTCTTACCATGCGTAACAAAGGATCCTACCCCAGTTTACGAAAGAAAGCTCATTGCTATCCTGATGAGTTACAAGAGTTAAAGAAAGATTACTGAGCCACAATACAAACACCTCAGATAATTTATCATTACTTTATGAAATGTACTTTTCTTTAAACAAGCAGCTGATTTAAGGTTAAGCAAGGGTAAAACTGAAATTAAGTGGTCAGGCATAAAAGGCAATTTTAAAAAAGTTTTCAAACTAAAGTGGACGGGCAGTTCTTATGTAGTTCTCGGCTTTGATAGGAAACTAGTGGAAATGCATAACCCATGGCTATAACTAGAGAAGATAATTTTTAAAAAGTTTGTGAAAACATTTCTGATAAGGAGTTGACATTTAAACAGACGAAGGTGCTTGCCAAGAGCTTAAACTTTGCTGTTTCACCAGATATAATACTGACTTTGTGATTGCAACAGAAAGGGCCTGCTTGTTTGTCAGTGGCTTGGGCGAGAGAGAACAAATCAGAACGAAGGTTACCAGTTTCTTAAAGAAAGCCATACCCCACACTTCGAACATTACCAAGGAAGAGAGACGTCCTTTGAATGAATTGCATACGGATAAGGAAATAACTATTCTACCTGCAGACAAAGGGAAAGCAGCCATGATGACAAATGTTTCAACCTACAACAAGAAAGTTGGCTCTATGTTGAGTGATGAAAACCTGAAAAAAGATCATAGTAAAGATGTATTTTTTTCTTCTTCTTACCATGCAATACGCAACGAAAAAATCCTATCCCAGTTATCATTGCTATCCTGATGAGGTACAAAAGATAAAGAAAGATTACTGAGCCACAATACAGACACTTAGACCCAACTTCAGAGAACACACCACGTATGTACTGTACACCAAAGATCCACAAAAAAGTAACCCTCTTAGGATGATTGTGTATCATACAGGTTCAATTGGTTAAAATTGCTCTAGGGGCCTCGCAGATCTATCAGGACAATTGGTAGGTCTTACCGAGTGTCATGTGAAAAAATCAAAAGATCTAGTATAGGTATAGTATTCACACCAACGGTGCATCGATGGCACATTATTGCGGCGTGCAATGCGTCACCAGAGTGTATCAAAGCTTGATTAGAGTATCAGGGTCCCGGTAAGTGGGGGGAAAGCTTGGATTAAAGCGTGACATTCGGCAAGAGCGCCAATATTTTCTAAACTATTTAAAATGTTTGGAGCTGTGTCACGAATTGCTGAAAGCGCCGAGAGTGTATTAAAGCTTACAAAAGCGTGACAAAGATCAGCAAATCTTGACGCTGAGCATAGGAAAATTTAACAGAGCTTGATTAAAAACGGGGACCCCAGTCTATAGTCTTATACAGGCTCTGGTTCAAAAGCAGCATGAAAACGGCGATCTTGCCATTTTTCAATGTGTAACAGAGTTTAACAGAGCATATTGATGCACAACAGAGCTTCATAATCATGATAGTGCGTTATAATCGGATCAGAGCGTAACAAAAGCTTATCAAATCCTGATCAAAGCGGGTTGAAAGCATAAGGAACCTTAACAAGCCAGGAAATTGTAAATACCCCAAAGCGGCGACTCGTTCGTATCAGAGCACACCATGCCTTATCAGACATAGAAATTGGTCACTCTTTGCTCGCAGATTTAAAACGCGGGATTCTCTGTTGGTGTGAACAGTGCATAACAGTGAGTGAGATAGATGGAGGAAGATGAAATGCTCATTCCTCATACCAACTCCTCAACTGACAACGCCTTTCAGATCATTAGAGACCGACTCAACAAAAAATACTACCCTGAAATAGAGATCACCGCTCAACCCTAGTGGCATTAGGGATTATGGACCTGAGTGAGTTTATTCTTACGACCACATATTGCCAGTTCAGAGGCAGTATTTACCATCCGAAATTCGGTACCCCAGGAGGAGAGTGTTGGCATGATTCTTTTTTGGACACTCTGATAGGCAGCAAACCAGACTGAACCATGAAGTTGTCAGTGTATAGGAAGAAAACATGCACTGATCAGTATTTACACTTCACTTCCCATCACCCACTACAACACAAGCTCGCAGTAATTCGCACGTTGTTTGATAGATGCATAGACAATCTTTCAGAGGTAGAAGATAGGAGGAAAGAAGAACAACATGTTGTTGAAGTAGCAACTGTGCTATTATCGTGTCCACTGTAATTTGCTAAATCATTTGGTAGTAAACTTATATTCTGTTCTGTTTAGAGGTGTTGAAGCCTGAAAGCAGTGTGGCTATCCAGATTGGTCATTCTGAAGAGAGAGAAAGCAAATGTCGACCACACTTCACCCACACTACACTGTCATGGTGGTGTTATTGACAGGCAAATGCCCAACAACTATAATGTGTATATCTGATCTAACTTGTATAAACAATGATAAATATATCAATTATTATCAGTTGTAAGATAAAGGTAACATAATACATTACCTTTATCTACCTTTTGAACAATATGTACTGCAGTGAATGTCCTTGACAACAGAACCCAATTTGCAGTCACAAATCATTCCTTTGTAGAGAGTTTCCCCTGTTTACCACATCATTTACTTACATTATATTAAGCTATTGAGAATAGTTTCCTCTGTTTATTCTTTCCTTTGTATACTCTTCCTTTGTTGAGGACATTTACTGTATACTAATTTTATGGATTTTAGAATATTTGTAATTCTACAAACGTACCTTATAATTGTGTGTTAACCTTGTGTGTTGCAAAGGTTGTATCAAGCATGTGGATAGTAAATGGCATGTGTGAATCCTTTTATTGCATTCACTATTGACCAAACGAAGCACTCTTTAAACTGTTGAACATGTGGAGCCTTTTAATTATTAAGACTAATATTCCACGAAAGAAAAATAACACACGTTCATTTATTTCAGGAGGAATTTGTGACCATATGGTTTCACGCCATTCACGGAATTGAAGCGCCATATGACATCCAAACGAACCACTCTTTAAACTGCTGAAGCCTTTAAATTTTTAAGATTACTATTCCACAAAAGAAAGAAAACGCCCATTTGTTTATTTTAGGAGGAATTTGCGACCATATTCTTTCAGGCCATTCCCGGAATTAAAGGGACTATACTGATAATCTGAGCATCACATCAGTTTGAAGACGTACCAGGCAGATATAGAGCATGATAGCCAAAGGAATTTTGCATCAATTGTATGATAAATGGTCCAATGATGCAGTGTAGAAATGCTCTGATTTAGGTGTGCTTTACATGATTGGGAAATTGAAAACTCCTCACACAAATGAGTGGCATTAGATATAAAATCATTGTAACAAGGTCAAATGTTTTGTTAAAAGCAGTATTAAAACTATACCATGCGAACAAATACTGAAAATTATCATCAAATGGCTACCTGAAAGACATATTATTTGGCAAAGCGCAAAAAATGGACACACGTCATTTTTGCAAGTTGTTTATGCATCTTTTTAAGTTTTAGAGTCACGTTGCAAGAAGCATTATAATGTTACAGGAAATGCTAAGAATTGAACAAAAATGTCATGCTGGAAGGCATATTTTTCAATAGGTGTGGCCAAATCACCATCACCCAAGCTCTCCTTCTTTTCCCATTCAAACTGCAGCCCTACACATCACATGATCCCCCCGCTGTCCACTGATCCCCTAATGCAATGAAACCAGTCATCTCGTACACACGCCACCTGAGGAAGAAAGACCTAGTGGGGCAGATTTGGCTTAAAGATTGCTCAGTTCGGGTTAAAAGCAACAAATTTCGTGAAAAGTTAGCTTGATATATACCCTTTAAGATAAGATAGGGACCCCAGTGATATCATTGCAAAATGACCACTTTTTTCAAGATGGCCGACAAAATTATTGAAAATACCCCTAAGCCACTGAACTTTGCCTTAGATTAACAATCTTGGTGTCTAATCCTACATTTTCATGTTTCCTCTACCCACTGAAAATAGTATCATTAATATAGAATAAAAATACAATGCTAGAAATAACAATTTATTAAAGTTATGTATGAAAAACTTGAGTGTACTTTGCAATTGCTACTTATAACAACAACATGAGGCATTTTTACAATAAAGTCACATCTACAAAAGTAAAAGGAATGACAAACTGTATGTTTTTACATGGTAATTGCATCCATAACCTGAATAAGTCAATTACTTATATTATATTATGCTATGACTAATATTAGGCGCCTTTAGTAGGCTGTTACAATAGCTTACAGTGTCCACCACGCTTACAGAATGCTGTACATTGTTATTTAGTGAAGAAAAGCTGATTTTTAAACATTTGCAGCTACCTCTATAACCTTTGCCCGGGTTACAGCCACATTTCTTGAATTCCATGCAGCTCACAGAGGCTCGTTGAAGGGTAGACCACAGAGGCTGCTATTCCTGTGATAACAGTGTTGACCAACCCTATACTGGTGAAGGCAGACCAGGGCATGGTACTAGTGCTTTTCCCCAGACATATCCTGCTTGGTAAGCTGATCTCTTAGCATTCTGTAGAAGGGCAGCTGGTGTTGAGGAATAAAATCAATAGACCTGCCCTTTCTTGTAAATAGATCTGGCCTAGCCTCGTCTACTGATGAACATGTACTTGTTTTGTCATACATGAAAATAATAAACTGTTAAAATGATGATGGCATCAACTCGTGGATCCTGTCTTCAGAGGGCACCTCCCAAACTTTAACAAATGCATCTGTAACATCATCAAACAATCGCCACACAATCACTTTAACATTGCATGAAATCCGGGGAGAGCTCTACACTTAGGGTATAGAGCATTGGCAATATTATGAATGTCAATGTATCTGAGTCTATCTCTTGTGCCAAAGCTTATCCATAGCTCAGAAGCCTGAATATCATTGAAAGGTGCAATAGCCAGCCCCACAATCCGTGTCTACTGTGCTCATCATCAAATTCACATCATCATCATTTACTGCATCTTTGGCTTGAAGAAAGTGATGGGTATTAGCTTCCACTTGACTGGCTGGGAATATGCTCTCGATGTGTAGAATAGCGGGTGTGCACACAAACCCAACCCTGTTTGGTGCTCACGATATGCTTTATCCCTCATCCCTCATATCATTTGCCGTTATACAGTCTGCAAGAAAGTTAAATAGTTCTCTTTTTGTTATCCTTACACCTGAGGAAGCTTTCCCAGTTTTCAGGGATGCGTGTGATGGGCCTCACATGTCTTCCAATACCTTTTCCATGAAGACTCCCCTTGTTGACGCTTTCAGACTATCGGGTAAGTACTGGTGCCACACTACATCCAATCTGGAGACATTGAAGGTGAAGCTTTTACAAATGGAAGAAAACTACCATTTGCATAGTCCTGAAAAAAGTTCTTGATCCTGCAAGTTTAAGATGGTTCACAACTGCTGCCCCATTCAAAAGCAATGCATCCACATGTGTTTTTTTAGCAGAATGGCATGGCCCTAGTTGTTCTATCAAGGACATCAGTCCAGATGCCTCACCATGCATCAGATTTACACCTTGTGACAATGATGGTATAGGGGACTTGACTGGTGTTCATGATGGATGAATTCATCAATATCACCATTTTCGCACCTAACAAGATGCATACAACTTTGAGAAAAGAGACCTATCTTCTCTCAAAGAATCTATTTGTTGCTTGTCCTTTGATGCTATATTTGTGTGGCAATTGTTGAATAATGGAAACTTGTTTCTCTTGATGTTGTCATTCAGGCTTTCCCCAGGAATGTTTAGCCTCTTAGCAATACCATGTTCACACCAACGGCGCTTTGGTGGCGATTTAAAGCGCTGTGCAATGCAGCGTGCAATGCGACACCAAAACGTATCAAAGCTTGATAAAAGCGTGAGTGTCTCGATAGATCGTGGGAGAGCTTCCACTAGAGTGTGAAATTCGCCAGGAATGCCAAATTATTTTAAACATTTTAAAAAATGTGGGCGATATGTCACAAATTATTGAAAGCACCGAGATCGTATCAAAGCTTAACAACACAGTGCCGACACTGATAACCGTAATGTACATTACGGTCATCTTGATGACGTTGTGGACATTTTGTGCAGTGTTTAATGTTACATTATCAATCGCTCGTTTTGTCAATTTTAAATGGATATTTATTAAAATCCTGTTGATATATTGATAAATAAAGGATATACCATAGATTCTGTAACTGGCGGATAACCGGTCGGAACCCCTGGACTGGTGCTTGATACTGAGGTGTTTGGTTGATTCCACCATTCGCTAGCAATGTTTCCTGCACGAGTGTTTAATATTGCAAACATGGGCTATTTACTTAGCACAAACCTTTTCATCACAGCTTGGTTAAATATCATATTTAAAAACAAAACAAAATATGTTAATAGCAGACCTTTAAAGGAACGTTATCATGTAACAGCATACGTGCATATCTTGTGGATGCATTATGGATAACTGACCTGACAACTTTCCTACAAACTGTACAGTTACTTCTTTTACAAACTGTCTTCTGAAGTGCTTCAGATTCAGAACGGAAGAAAGCATTTTCTGATTGAAAACACAAAATAAAAAGAGGACTGATGCCTGGAGAGTAAGTTGGAACGCATGTTGGAGGAGATGGACGTGGTGGTGTTAAACATTCTAGCTTATTTGTTGACGAATTTGGTGACAAGCACGTTTTATTTCCACCCATTTTAGCGTGATGCGTCCGTCATCAATTAGAAAAACTATCACAAACCACCCGAACCCCCATGCTTGAATGTTTTAACCGCTGTTATAAAACATGCAAACAGCACTTTTCCAATGAGATTTGTTTCTTTTTGTCCTGTTATTAATTATGTCCAAAACGTTAAGTAAAAGGAAATTACAAAACGTTGCATTGCACAAGTCAGCCAGCCGTGGGAAGCAAAGTTTGCATTATGTGATGAATAATGATGTCCTCGAATATATAAAAAAAATAATGGGGTGTTCGCATACAAAATCGTCCTGTATACACGATTGGAATTCGTGAGATGAAATTTAAGGAATCCGTAGTCACCACAGTCAGTGAAAAAGACTATCATGCTGTTAAACCTTTGGTGTAGTCAGTTTTGCTAGCGCAAGCCCGTCTCGTGATTGAAATCGTCACGTGACGCACAGCATCTGACCCTGCGAATCTGACACCAACGACGCCAGCTCCACAGAATGTCATTGCATTGTTCATATTAGAAATATGAGATACGATGCTGTCCTCATTTGAAAGCCACTGCTTCATATTATCTATTTTCCCCCTTGTATTAGTTTCAATACAATTTGCCATCAACCAAGTTTTTTTCTCTACATGATCGACTCTTTCGCGCGTGAAGAATCAACGTTCTTCTCCTGTACAACGTTTTCCCATTCGCGCAGAATACCATACACACTGTACATCAGGACAGTCCGCACTGTTACAAATGCAATGTTTGCGTTGTGATTTATCACCGCTAGTGCATGTATTATACAAATGTGTATTGATACCTATACAAGTTTAAACAATTAAGAGTATGTAAATACAGTATTTCTTCCTTAAAAATGCAAACATCTTTGTCGTATATTGTCATATAATCTCAAGCATACACGTGTAATAGTTCTTTACACGATTACCATTGTTTTCTCCTTGCTTTGGTAATACACGTTGCAGCCTTGACATGAAAATAAATGAGATCATGGCAGTTTTGTCGAATCATACACTGTTCATATATTCTACACGTGAGCAGAAACAACACCCACAATGGTAGTTCATTGTCTACTAATATATACTCGAGTGCATGTCTGCATGATGCCTACAAATGTCTACAAATGGTTTGAAATATGTAAGTTTACTTCTACACTTGTTTGGTATTGTGTATGAGTAAAATATTGGCAACAAATCTGTAGAATGTGAAGTTTTTACATATCCATAGATCATGTTTGATCTTTATGGTTTATTGGTTTATTGTGGTT
This sequence comes from Streblospio benedicti, assembly GCA_019095985.1. Classification (NCBI taxonomy): domain Eukaryota; kingdom Metazoa; phylum Annelida; class Polychaeta; order Spionida; family Spionidae; genus Streblospio; species Streblospio benedicti. The sequence continues at coordinate 57,948,806 of CM032664.1, read as the reverse complement.
AAATGTGGTGCATTTGAAATTACAGGAATTATATATAATTATATGCCTAGAAGTAGCAAAATTGGAAATGAGGCTTAAAGATAAAGCTGAGGAAAGGAGAATAGAGATGGAAATGGAACGTGAAGAAAAAGAAAAAGAAAGAGAGGAACGAGAAAGAGACAGAGTAATCGAAGAGAGAGAAAGAGAAAGAAAGTTTAAATTGGAACAGGAGAAGCTTAAGCACGAAATTCAGTTACAAATGGAGGCAAGTGGCGAAAGGAAAAAAGAAAGTGAGAACATTAATTTTATACCAAAGGCTAAAGCACCAAGATTACCAAATTTTGTTGACGGGCAAGATGAAATAGATGCTTATTTAGAACGTTTCGAGCGATATGCTGAGAAGCGGAAGTGGGATAAAGAGGGTTGGGCTTCTGACTTAAGTGCGCTATTAACGGGTACGACTTTCAGCGTATATTCACGCTTGTCAAGGCAAGATGCTGTAGTGTATGATAAGGTCAAAGAAGCTCTTTTAACCCGATATGGGTTAACAGGAGATGGGTTTAGGAAAAGGTTTAGGGAGTCATTACCTGAAGATGGGGAATCACCCCAGCAATTTATGAATAGAATAAGTAATTATCTAATGAGATGGCAAAATTTTTCCAAAATGGAAGAAACATATGAAGGTTTACGTGATCTTATATTAGCTGAACAGTTTATAAATATGTGCGGAAAAATCTGGCTATTCATTTAAAAGAAGGAAACTACAAAACATTGGAAGAAATGGCAGAAGATGCTCAAAAGGTTTTGCAAGCACATGGAAAAACTATGGGAAATGCGAGAGAATGTTCACGCACTAGTGGTTAGAAGAGTTCAACAGAAAACATTGATGGTGGAAAAAATAAAGAGAAATGTTGGAATTGTGGATTTC